>CM059191.1:65477608-65544514 GCA_030323885.1 Branchipolynoe longqiensis
TTGCGCCTAGAGCAAGACTCAAACCCACATCTCTTTGCATTCCGGGCCAGTCTGCTAACCATTACACCACCTAGGCTCCCTGATATCAACACACTACCCACGCCTACCTGTCTATGTGGTTACTTGCCTGAGAGGTCAGTGCCGACTACTACAATATTAATCAGAAATCATATTAAATCACTAAGTGTCCAAACATGTATCGCCTACCTGTCTATGTGGTTACTTGCCTGAGAGGTCAGTGCCGACAACTACAATATTAATCAGAAATCATATTAAATCACAAAGTGTCCAAACATGCCATTGTTCCCACGTGGCAGCATGAATGGAGTGGGCATTTATTGCATGGTTAGCTTATTTCAATAATTGTGTTAGTGTGCTGGACAGAAAATGCACTGCATCAGTTAATGGTGGTGTACTCGAGCACTTCTTGTTGTAAACACCTGTGCCTGCAACCAGACGCGGTAGCCTAATCGGTAGAGCGCGGCCCCACGTGCGGAAGGTCGGTTCCCGGTCCAGTCAAACTAATTACTTTAAAATTGATACTTTTCACTTCCTAGCCTGGCGCTCGGCATTAATAGGATAGGACAAGGACTGGTTAGCTCAGTGTCAGGATAATGTGACTGAGTGCGATGTAGGGTCATGGTGCCGGCAGTCTGATTTCCCAGTGGGGCAGCACTATAAAGTCACCACGAGTGTGCACTGTCATATAGAGTACATGTACTGATATGACCATAGATATTGCCAGGACGTAAAACTCCAAAAATTAACCAATTCAAGACATGTCGCACACCAGACCTGACTGTGACTAGATCTGCTGGGCTGTAGTCAGCCGAACAGCAAGGTCAGTTGCTAATGGTGCAAAGTAAGTCACCTAGCTAATACCACATGGGTGGTAAAAAACAATGAGCACCAAGAGAAATAAAAACGGCCAGTGTCCTAATTAGGACAGCCTAAATAGTTGTGTCTATAGTAAAACGTTACATTAGAAAGGTTACATCATTGCAGGAGTAACCAGTGGGTGTATCGCTGGACTGGTTGGACGTTGTAGAAATATAATACTGCTCTGATACTAGACCTGCTACTAAGTAACATTACAGCTACACTCCACACTAATAAAGTCTCTCAAAGCAAACACTTTGTAACGACGTTTCATAATATATAGCACGCTAAGTGCAGTTTTGAAGACTTGTAGCGCCATCAACCCCGGGTCACTGATGACCTTGTGATTGCTAGTTTGACACCAGACGACCTGCAGTGTTCATATGACATATTGCTCTACCCCATCCTCTTTTTTTTTTTAAGTGAAGTAAATCAATTTCTTTCTTTTAAGGCGTCCTCATTACCTAGCTTAAAGAATTCAACAAAAAATAAATTTGATAACTAAAAATGTTGCTGTTTTGGGGTTTGTTGTATTTTTAAAGTGAAGTAAATAAATGTCTTTATTTCATAGCTTCCCCATTCCCCAGCTTAAAGTTGCATAGTTCGATGGCTTTGAAGTTTGAGTTTTTATCATTTTCGGAGATAAATATATTAGGTTCACCGTTAGAATCTATCTCACGTTAGTTTGAAGCAACTTTCATTGAAAATGGCTAACTTTTGAGATATTTGAGGTACAAACATGGCAAATTAATTTAGGCAAGCTTTGACACCAAAGGCTTCAGATAATTGTTTTGGTTTTGAAAATGTGGTGCTTCATCGGACTAGGGAGCTTTAAGCAATTCAACAATTTTAAAATAATGGAATAAATTTAGCATGGTAGAAATATATTTTCAATACACAAATATTGACTGGCTTTCTGTAATTATCTCTTTCGAGAACAGAGGGCACAAGGAAGACATTCTCCCGTAAATGGATTGTCCCCTCTAGTTAATGCAGAAATTGAAACAGCGACATCAAAATATTGAATTCTGCCAAGTTTTATGAGCAGCAGGTTACATTTAACCAGAGCAGACAACCACATAAAGCTGGCCGTGCATGTGTAACCTGCCTAGTAAAATACGTCAGTGATCACTATTTGGAATGACATTTTCGAAGGTTGCTATCAACGTAGGGCCTACTGCAGACGTGTGCATTTCCTCAGCCTTTCAATTAATGGTGCCTGGGTTTTAATTATTTAATAGGTCCTAATTAAATTAGCTCTGAAATGGAATTAGGTTAGTGTGGCAATTATTCTAGCTACTACTAGATGCAGGGTAGATACAAGATTCACCCCGTACTGCTGAGGTAGGGGTGCAAACCAACCCTATGTAAAAGCTGTCGAAAATGCGGGTCAAAGAATTGAGAGCCTAATTTCACAATCTAAGAAGCAACAATTATTCTTTACATATGTCTTATTGATAGCCCGCTACCTTTGAGTTGAAAAATATAATATAATATCTCGTTTAATAAGATTTAAAAGTGAAATCGACAGCGTTCTGCGGCCGCCATCTTGTCTTTTTGCATTCTCTCCCATTTCACCAACTCTGTGCCTATAGAAGTATCCATTTGATACTGGAGGCAGGCATTCTACTCTCTGTTCCATACTAAAGCTATTTTCGCCCGTATTTAGACTACGTTGTCGTTCACCTGTGTACTGCGAGTACCGGGTGAATCCTTTATCTAAATGCAGGGATGAAAGTGGTATCCAGCAAAAACCGTGGAAAACAAGCCGAGATTATTACACCGACAGCGAATTTCCGCATAACGAGGATCTTCTCCCATAGACTTAGCACTGTCAGGGAATCGCGGAAATGTCAGGTTTCAACTAGCCTTGTTGTGATTGAATTATCGCCCATACCTAACACTTTCTTGTTTAGGTTTTATGTTCTAGCCACATCTAAGGCCATATATGAACGGGATTCGAACCACCCAACTGTTGTCATTACATCCCATTTTGGGGGATTTTGTTTAATGTTAACGGGCGCATATAAAAAATCCCGGAAATCCCGGAAATCCGCAAAACCGTGGAGGTCTTCATCCCTGTAAGATGATACATGGACCTACCCTGACTGTCCTAACCTGGCTACCCACGAAGCTTACCTTAAGTGCACAAGTCAGGGTCCCTCCCTACACATGTGAAAATATGGAATTCAAAGCTTTTCAAGGCTGTTTTTGATAGGAATTGAAGACTATTTTCATTTGGATTTCAGGGAAAAAACAATGTCAAATGTTGATTTCAGACTAATTTAGATCAATGGCGACAGTTTAATGGAATTCAAGGTTTTTCAAGACTAATTACCCAAAAATAGGTTAAATTCAAGGCTTTACAAGTCCTTGGAATCAGGCAAATGAAGTTCGAGACTTTTCAAGACTTTCCAAGCCCCGTACGGATCCTGAGAAGGGTACCAAAAACTATGCAGCTATGTGTTCATAGGAAGTAGATATAAATAATTTAATCTATTTAAAGTTGCATAAACTGATTATTCGAAGGGGGTTCCCCCCCCCCCCCCACATTTAAAAAATAATATTACGGTGATCGTTATAACCTACTTTACTTTAATTTCGAGTAACTATTTAAAATAGCTACCTATGGGGATATTTCAAGTAAAAAGATGCAAGATTAATGTGGTGTGCGCGCCAAAATACTCCACTTATTAGAGTTATATGCTAACTCTCACGCCCTTCCTGCCAGAGGCCGGACATTGTTCACGAGAGCTTGCCACTTTATCTCATAGTCATACATATCTAGAGTTGGAGAGCAGGACAATCATTGACAATTGCAGGGACAGGGGAGAGTGAGGGGCTATAGAGCGCAGACTACGTGAACTGAAGTTGGAGCTGTATATGTTATGGTTGGTTGGCTGCTGGAGTTTTACGTCCTGGCAACATCTAAGGTCATATCAGGATGAGTACCGACTTGTGACAGTGCGCACTCATGGCGATTTTATACGATAGTGCTGCCTCACTGGGAAATCAGGCCACCTGCACCATGACCCGATGTCCCACTCAGTCACATTATCCTGACACTGAGATAACCAGTCCTTGCACTATCCTATCCGCACGCGAGGCCTGCCCTCTACCGATTAGGCCACCAAGCCCGGTGTATATGCGTGAGTGAGTGAGTGAGTGAGTGAGTGCGTGCGTGCGTGCGTGAGTGAGTGAGTGAGTGAGTGAGTGAGTGAGTGAGTGAGTGAGTGAGTGAGTGAGTGAGTGAGTGAGTGAGTGAGTGAGTGAGTGAGTGAGTGAGTGAGTGAGTGACTTGGAGGTTTTCTGCCATGGCAGCTATGGCCATATTCATGGCGAGAGATGCTATCCATTACATGTTTGGTCATATTACACTGATAAGGCCTGGTGACATACACGTTAGTGGACGTAGTTGAATGTAGTGGAGGCTAACGTAGTTCAACGTAGTTCAATGTAGTGCAATGTACCATCATCCGTACTTTTCCGTGATGAGAACATGATAAGAATGTGTATGGGCTGTGAGTTCCGACTTAAGCTTTGGACATGTTCAAAAGAGAGGTAGGTATGTTTGAGGTAGACATGGCCTCTGTGATGATAATGTATTCTAGCATACTCTAGCATACTGTAGCACTGTACTCTAGTGTACTTCTTAATACTGTAGCATACTCTAGTATACTTCTTAATACTGTAGCATACTCTAGCATACTCTAGCATACCCTAGCGTACTTTGACCCGCAGAAAACCTTGGCCATTTTGCCGTGGTCACATAGCCGTTACTAGACGAAGTTGAACGTAGTGGAGGGTAACGTAATTCAACGTAGTTCAACATAGTTGGACGTACAGGGATCCGTACCGTAACATACCGGGATCCGTACCATAGTGTATTTATCCATACTATTAGGTGGGTGATCAACCAAATCCTGCCGTACCTTAACATGGTTTAATGTAGTGGTAGCACGTTTGACCCATGTTAATCTATCCTACGTTCAACTACGTTCAACTACGTTCGCTGATACCCCAGTCACACGAGAGGCAGCGTTCGCCGCCAACCTCCCTACGCCCAAAAGGACGCCAACCACCCAGCGTTCCATTCGATACTTTGATTCAAATACGTGGGAGGCGCCAGGGAGGCGCCAGGGCGGCACCAGATCGGCGCCAGGGCTGCGCCAGGGCGGCGCCGCCCGTCGCCGGGCTGTCGCCGCATCAGCGCCATATCAGGGCTGGGGCGGCATCAGGGCGGTGTCAGGGCGGCGCCAGGGCGGCGCCATAGTGCCTACAACCCGGTGAGCGCAGCATTGCATATTTTGGCACCGCTAGGTCGGTGCCAGATCGGCACCAACTCGCCACCCCCTGGCGTCGCCCTGGCACCGCCAGGGCGGCGCCAGGTCGCCAACCACTGTTTAATGGCGCCGTCGGAACAGGGCGCAAGGAGGTTGCACGTGCAGCAGCAGCAACCTCCTTGCGCCCAAAATTTCCGAAATGGTCGCCGGGAGGTTGGCGATTTCGCGGCGACAGCACTCAATGAGGGCGTAAGGAGGGCGCAAGGAGGAGGTTTTGACGTCGCGAATCGATCATTAGCGAACGCAGGTTTCGTGTGACTGGGGTATGACGTGCATGTGACCGGGGCTATAGAGACTTGCAAATCCGCGTGAATCAATCCTCACGCATGGTGGCATTAGACAAATCTGACCGCGCACCTTGTTGCCATACCCATGCTATCTCTATGGGTCCAACATTTCAGTGCTCAGCCTTGCTAAATGGCAAATGGACCTCTTGTGAAACTATCATCATCAGATAGATAAACATGTTGCCTCTGTGTGCAAACCGATTTGAAATTATATGGTGCGATTTTCTAGATATTTTAATTTTTTTAAGTGCAATGTGATCTACTTCATTTATCAGCCTGGTCACATGACCAGAATGCAGCATTCTGATTGGTTTGTCATGTTATAATATTACTGAATGCCCGGCCACGTTTGGGACACCAGATAATACTACAGAAACTCTCCCCTTCATATCACTTATCTATCAACTCATTAACCAATGCTAAGAAAGAATGAATACAAGTCACACAGATAAACAGTGGAGAAGTTGTGCTTTACTAACACCAACTCCTGTCCACCTACCAGTGACCTATCATCCACACCCCTTGCCTTCTAGCCACACAATATCTCATTACTACTTTAGCCTGTACAGAAAGCAGTGCCTACAGCCCATGGGACAGGAGTCCTATGGTTGTGTACACACTCAATTGGAATAGCTGAATTTTGATAGCATCAGACAAAGTGTCTGGGGTTCCTGCTCAAGAGTAGGTGTGTCTCACTCAAGGGCCAGGAGTAGAGTGATCTCTCTTCAGTGTGTATGAAGCAGAATCTAGAATATGATCTTGGTTTGAGGCTAGTGTGGTCAGAGGGCCAATGGGATGCAGTGACTGGGCAGTCCACAGCCAGCCAATCAGGCACCTCCACATTCAGGGTGGGTGGCACCCTCCCCCAGTAGGGGTGGCTGTCACTCAACCCAGCTGCAGGTGGTGCCCTGTGTGTATATGCAAATTAGGCTGGTGGACCTGCCCAGTGGTCAAGGAAGGGGGGGCAGGTCCAGTTACAGTTACAGTTACAATAGATCTCTGTCAAAATGGTCTTTTCTCCAATTGCACTCTTTATGGATGCATAGAGAAACATTTCAATAATCATGTACTGCCTCTTATATAGGAACATCTCTTCATTAATCTCAGGCATAATATATGAACATATATTTCACACAGCTTATATCATGTCATAATGGGAGTGGGATATTATTACTTTTAGTTTATATAACATCGTCCCCACTCCGTCGCCCAAGACTAATAATGCTCTCTGCCAATATATAATTCTTAACCGAAAATCCGTATATTTTTACAATGTGATGTAGATCTTTACTAGATGAGGGCCATGTGCTTTTGTTGATCATGTTGTTTTGTGCATTTTTAACTAATAGTTGTCAGTTATTTATCACAAATGGTGCACATGCATTTAAAAGACCGTTTTTCTATATGACTTTGGCACTTGTCATTAAGAACTTGTGTTGTTTATTTACTCATTTACTTGGGTCAAAATTCCTGCAATTCAAAACCAATAGTTATTGTGAGATAATTAATCCATATTCCTGATACTTTGCTCCTGCTAGGACTATGACGTCCATCTATACGTCAAATTTAAAGGTTTAATGCTTTTTATTAGAATGTATTTGTTTTGAAAGGCTATCTTGTATTTGAAATTGTTCTGCACGTCAGCAACTACGGGGAGTGTATATGAAACAATAAGGTAACATTACTAACAAGGCTTGTATTTACAGGAAGAAATGGGGCACAACACAAGACCACTACCAATTCAAATTCCATTCAGAGAAACCATTATAAGAAATACAACTAATAGATAAAACAGTATTTATCTTAAATGACCATAAACTGTAGGAGGCATTAGCGAGTATAAAAGACAATAACTTCCACCAATCCCCTAGGAAATTAACAGTAATTAAAATAACTACTGCATTTAGTGTTCTTTCCGACAGGAAACCAGCACCCAAAGCTTGTGGCTGGCGATAATAGTTGGTTGGTTGTTGGGAGTTTTACATCCTGGCAACATCTAAGGTCATATCAGCATAGGTACCGACTTGTGACAGTGTGCACTCATGGCGACTTTATAGTGCTGTTCCACTGGGAAATCAGGCTGCCAACATCATGACCCGATATCCCACTCAGTTACATTATCCTGACACTAAGCCAACCAGTCTATGCCCTATCCTAATAATGCTGAGTGCCAGGCTAGGAAGCGACAAGTATAAATTTGGTACGTCTTTGGCTTGACTCAACCGGGAATCAAACACCCGAACTCCTGATTTCGCACACGCGAGGCTCGCGTTCTACCAATTCGGCCACTGCACCCGGTTGGTGATAATAGAGGTATAGTACTACTGGAGTGATACCACAGGTGGCAATCCAGTTGCCAGACAGTAGTCGATACCTCTTACTTCAGGTGAGCCTCTTGGGATGCATTAGAAAGAGGCACACTGTGATGGGTTGGGTAGAACAGACTGATCAATTATAAAAACCTCTACCCCCCACCCCTGCATTAAGCATTAACACGCCCTCTTATCCATACACAAAACAGGCCCTTCCCTGCTACACCCACACAGTTCACCTCAGTCTCGGCTTACACATGACAGGCCTAACAATAGTAGCTGGCACTACAGACCACCCATGAACACCTGATTCCATATCTGTTTGGCCACGCGGACACCGCCTGGTGGAGGGTGTGTGGGGTGGGGGATGCTAGATAGAACCAGAGCCAGTGATGTGTGTGTTTGCGGGAGGGGGGGGGGGGAGTTGCCCGTAAAGATAGCAGTAGATGCACCATCCACTCCCAACCATTCCCCCCTCCCAACCATACCCCACCCCGCACAACCCTAACATCGCCTTACCCCACCTCACCCCGCACAACCTAACACCGCCCCACCCAGGCCCGCATAACCTAGCACCACCCTACCCTGCCTTTCCACGCCCAACCTAACCCCACTCCGCCCAACCGAACCCTGCCCCACCCCAGGCCCGCACAACCTAACACCACCCTACCCTGCCTCTCCCCGCCCAACCTAACCCCGCTCCGCCCATCTGAACCCTGCCCTGCCCCACCCCAGGCCACCATAACCTAGCACCACCCCCTACCCCGCCTCCTCCCCGCCCAACCGAATCCCGCCCCACCCAGGCCCGCACAAACCTAACACCACCCTAACCGCTTCCTCCCGCCCAACCTAACCCCGCTCCGCCCAACCGAACCCTGCCCCACCCCAGGCCTGCACAACCTAACACAACCCTACCCTGCTATCCCCGCCCACCTAACCCCACTCCGCCCATTCGAACCCTTGCCCAACCCAGGCCCACCAAACCTAGCACCACCTACCCCGCCTACCCCCCCACGAAAATCCCGCCCCAACCCAGGCCCGCACAACCTAACACCACCGTACCCCGCTTCCCCCGCCAAACCTAACCCCGCTCCGCCCAACCGAACCCTGCCCCACCCCAGGCCCGCACAACCTAACACCACCCTACCCTGCCTCTCCCCGCCCAACCTAACCCCGCTCCGCCCATCCGAACCCTGCCCCACCCCAGGCCACCATAACCTAGCACCACCCTACCCCGCCTCTCCCCGCCCAACCGAATCCCGCCCCACCCCAGGCCCGCACAACCTAACACCACCTTCCCGCTCCCCCCCCCCCCCCCCCCCCCCCCCCCCCCCCCCCCCCCCCAAACCTAACCCCGCTCCTCCCAACCGAACCCGGCCCCAACCCAGGCCCGCATAACCTAGCACCACCCTACCCCGCCTTGCCACGCACAACCTAATCCCGCCCGGCACAATCCAACACCACCCCCCCCCCCCCCCCCCCCCTTCACCCCGCCCCTTCCCCTCGCCCCGCCCCTGCACTTGACTCGAACGACTGGCGAGTCGATATTCCAATCTCTTTACAGTGCCGTGTTGGGAACTAATAGGGCGCGCACGCGCAGTGTGTACACACCGTGCGGTTCACTAACAAATCAAAAACCACCCCGTTTGATTAAAACTCACCACCCACAAATACGCCACCGACGTCAGGCTTCGCCAGGCCGCTATTGGGCTTTGTTTTTCGTTGTGTTGTTGGTTGTTGTTAGATTATTTTTGTTTTATCTCCATGACAACGGGACTTTGTGTTTAAAATTATCAGGTCGATATATACTATAGTTTGCCGCGCCGAGCCGCAACAATGAATGCATTGGTTTTATTTCAATATAGGCACCAAGTTATCCCCAGTTTTTATTTAATATATATATAGGGTTCTTGATCGTTCTATACCGAGAATCCCCTGAACTATGACCAACCGAATGTTCACCATTTCTTAGTTCACTCAGATACAAAAGGTCATCCCACATTTAAATGACAGATTATCCTATGGGGATAGAATGCCAAAATTCACATACACATAATAATAATAATAATAATCTAATAATAATAATAATCATAATCATAATAATAATAATAATAATAAAAATAATAATAATAATAATAATAACATCAATGACAGTGATTACAATGACGACGATATTAATATCACTGATACTAGTCATGATACCCGTTATGATGGTCATGGTGGTGGTGGTGATGATGATGATGATGATGATGATGATGATGATGATGATGATGATGATGATGATGATGATGATGATGATGACGACGATGCTATTTTAATTCATTCCGGCGAAAATAACCTCTAGCTTATTAGTCAAACCGGTCCATGACAGTGCGTGCACATAAGCGTGCAACACTAGTAGCGGGTTCCACTGTGGCGGCCATGACACACCGGGTAGGGGTACTAACTAATACCCCCCACACCCACACACCCACCCATACACACACACACATTCTTCACCGTAGCCAGAGCCAGTTCATGAGGCAGACACGCCGTTGCGTCGGCGCGTTTCCAGATATATCGCCAACTCAGTTCCAGACAACACAAGAATTATCGCGACAGGGGCCTGCTCGATGGCGTGTTAGTAAGTACCCCCACCACCACCCCACTGTGGGTCATATGAGGGTGTAATGCTAGGTACACACCTACCGTATAGGATTCGCGCACTAAAACTGGCGACTCGACCCGACCAGCTTAAAACTGAAAACGGGCCGATTCGTTTTTCGAATCGCGAATCGCAATCGTAAACGGCCGCTTTTAGCACTAAAAACTGAGTTTTATGCGCGAATCGCAATCGCTAGGTGTGCGCGGGGAGCGCACACCAAGCAATTTTTGTGGGCGAAACGGGCAGTTTTCGATCGTAATCGGGAGGTGTGCGCACACAAACGGTAGGTGTGTACCAGGCATAAGCCTTTGCCCTTCCTTACTCCTACACGCATCGGGCAGAGGCCGGCTTCCCGTGGGTGAGGGCGGGGTGCCGGCGGGGCGAGGGCGGGGTGACGCAAGACACGGGGCGCCGGGCTTGGGGGGGGGGGGGGGGACGCATGACGGAGCAGTGTAGCATAGTATAGGTTTCGTTTTACTAAATGGACACAATTTGTTCTGAAAAGTTGTTGGAATTTTACGTCCTGGCAACATCTAAGGTCATATCAGGATGTGTACCGACCTGCGACAGTACGCACTTATGGCAACCTTATAGTACTGGCCCACTGTGAGACCAGGCCACCAGCACAATGACCTGATATCCCACTCAGTCGCATTATCCTGAGAATGAGCCAACCAGTCCTAGCCCTACCATAATAATGCCTGACTAGGAAGCTCTGTCCTGAATATCAAGAGCATTAAATAACACACAGATGTGTGCTTATATAATTTACACCGAGCAAACAAGTCATTGTTATTATTAATTCCATTTTAGGGGGTTCCATTATTGCACTTCACCCTCATAACAATGTCAGTGATTTATCTATGTGTGTGTGAATGCGCTATTCATAATATCACTACTAGTACTATCAGAGCTTTGTGTAATAACTCATCTAATTATCTGCTTATATCCCGTTTTCTGTCTCTTTTTCTACACTGCCGGGCCTAATTAATATAAAAGGATGTTTTCAGAATGCGGACCGCTGTGTGAGCTATAACCAAGAGGACATTAGTAATATGACACAAATTACTTTAATTACTGTAATCTAAAAGTATACCCCAGTGTTAATCAACTTAACGTGAACCAGATTGTGAGCTATGACCATGATGTTTTGTTTTGTTTTGTTTGTTGAGGATTTCTGTCCTAGCAACATCTAATGTCATATCAGGATGGGTACAGACTTCGAAGAGTGCACACTCATGGTGTCTTTATAGTGCTGGCCCACTGGTACTAGGTAGACTAGACCACCAGCACCGTGACATGATATCCCAATCAGTCACATTATCCTGTCACTAAGACAACCAGTCCCTGTCCTATCCTAATAATGTTGAGCGCCTGGCTAGGAAGCAACAAGTATCAATTTTCTAAATCACTGGTTTGACTCGACCAGGATTTGAACTCTTGACCGTCCGCATGGGAGACCTTAGATAAAAGATTCACCCTGTACTCGCAGTACACAGGTGAACGACAATGTAGTCTAAATACAGGCGAAAATAGCTTCAGTATGGAGCAGGAAGTAGAATGCCTGGCTCCAGTATCAAATGGGTACTTATATTGGCATAGATTTGGTGAAATGGAAGAGGATGCAAAAAGACAAGATGGCGGCCATAGAACGCCGTCGATTTCATCTTTAAATTCTATTAAACTATATGTTTTATTATATTTTTCAACTCAAAGGTAGCGGAGAAATATTAAAACATATATAACAAATAAATGTCGCTTCTTAGATTGCGAATTTAGGATCTCATTGCATTTCCCCGCTTTTTCGACAGCTTTTATATATCGTTGCTATTCACCCGTACTGCAAGTACAGGGTGAATCCTTTATGTATGTATGTATGTATGTATGTATGTATGTATGTATGTATGTATGTATGTAGGTGTGTGTGTATGTATGTATGTATGTATGTATGTATGTATGTATGTATGCATGCATGCATGCATGCATGTATACATACAGGGATGATAGTGGTGCGGGAGATATATATATGGGTTTCCAAATACCAGCTGAGGGGGACTGGTTAGTGTCAATCTGTATCCACACGACCCTTCTGTCTCGGCCTCAGTCAGGAACGCGTGCACGGCAACTATTACCATTGAATAACAGGGGTTGGAGCAAGTTTGGTCTGGTTACTAACCGCCGCGTAAGGTGTCGCCCTGCATACCAATAGAGGCTGAGTGGCGAGTGAAAGCAAGTGGCTCAAAGTGGCCCCGCAATCTGGGTGGACACTGAAAGTTCACATAAACGTGCGGTTCGGTGGTAAATATTATATATAATTAACTCTGCTTAGATCACATTCACATCTATTGGGCAAGTGACTGAATTTTCTACTTGCCCGAGTGACAAAACTACTTGCCCAAGTCAGCCAATTTTGAACTGAAATCTGCTACTGTGCTACCGCAGGTCACCGAGAACTTCACCTGCCCGACCGAGTAAACTAGGTGGCCCAGGCAACCGGGCAGTCCTTATTGTCCCCCCCCCCCCCCCACAACTCTCTTCACCAGATGGGATGGCCGAATGAGTTAGAGCGTCCGTCTCCCGTGCTGGTAGATCGTGGGTTCGAACCCTGGTCGAGTCAAACCAATGACTTAAAAATTGATACTTGTCACTTTCTAGCTAGGTGCTCGGCATTATTAGGACAGGTCAAGGACTGGTGTGCTCAGTGTCAGGATAATGTGACTGAGTGGGATATCAGGTCATGGTGCTGATGGCCTGGTTTCCCTGTGGGACAGCATTATAAAGTCGCCATGAGTGTGCACTGTCACAAGTCGGTACCCGTCCTGATATGACCTTAGATGTTGCCAGGACATAAAACAACACCAAACAAACAAACCCCTCCTTCTTTCCCTCTACCCCCCCCCCATCAACACTCCCACCTCCCTCACTGTGTGTTCATCACATGTTACATCGAAATCCACATGAAAATCTGAAATGGTCAGATTTCTGTCGAATTACAGCAAAGATTATCTCAGATGCAATTCCGAAGTGGTTAATTTGGGTCAAATTACAGATTTCCAGTTTGTTTTGTTTGTTGTTGCTTTACGTCCTAGTAACATCTATTTTTTCGGAGATCCCCCGCCATGGATTATTTTGCTATATTTTAGGGAGATCTCCCGCATAATCGGGACGGTGCTGCCACCACACGGCAGCCTTCACCTTCATCTACACATTCGTCACCCTTTCCCATATGGAATGCGGAACTTGGGCCTATTCGTATACAGCGGACTAACCAGGCCATTAACGGGTCAGTTGGGTAAGGGCACACTGGAGCAGCGGATCTATAACTTCTGGACTAATTCTCCCATGGGGTAGGGGCGGTAGGGCCGGACAGATTTGGGGGAGGGGGGGGGGGGGCAGTGAGGGAGGTGGGAGTGTTAATGGGGGGGTAGAGGGAAAGAAGGAGGGGTGCAGAGTTTGTTTGTTTGTTGTTGTTTTATGTCCTGGCAACATCTAAGGTCATATCGGGTCATGGTCCCAGCAGCCTTGTCTCCCAGTGGGGCAGCATTATAAAGTCGCCCTGAGTGTGCACTGTCACAAGTCGGTACCCGTCCTAACACCACCCTACCCTGCCTCTCCTCGCCCAAAAAGTGGGTTATGAGTAGACACAAACAGTGGTGTGGACATCAAAGTGTACCCTACTCCTCCTGTTCCTATCCCATGGTCTTGAGCTGCATTGCATAACAATATCTTGAGTTGTGTTTTCACACCATACTCTGATAACTACCTTTCACAGTTTAAATAAACCTAACAGGATAGCCGAATCGGCAAGATCTCTGGCTGGCTTCCCATGTGGGAGGTCATGGGCTGGAACCTCGACCGAATAAAACTGTAGTGGTCTGCACCGACCTATCAGGCAAGGAGCCGCATAGACAGGTAGGCGTGGGTAGTGTCTTGATATCAGGGAGCCCAGGTGGTGTAATGGTTAGCACACTGGCCCAGAATGCAAAGAGATGTGGGTTCGAGTCCCGCTCTAGGTGCAATATTTCCCATTTTCATCACCCCCATGACACTGGTTGCCGTGACCATGATCCTGTACAAGCTATGCGCTGTATAGTTGTTGAACCTACCCTGTGTATGTAAGTGCGTTGCATTGCCTGTATGTATGTAATTGTAAGCATTAAAAGACTTACAATTCCAGGGGGACGGGTGTAGTAGTCTGCACTAACCTCTCAGGCAAGGAGCCACATAGACAGGTAGGCGTGGGTAGTGCGTTGATATCAGGGAGCCTAGGTGGTGTATTGGTTAGCACACTGGCCCGGAATGCAAAGAGATGTGGGTTCGAGTCCCGCTCTAAGTGCAATATTTCCCATTTTCATCACCCCCACGACAAAACCAATGCCTTACTAAATTGATACTTGTTGCTACATAACCTGACACGCGGCATTCAACTAGGATATGGCAAGGACTGGTTTGTTCAGCATCACGATGATGTGACTAAGGGGGTTATCGAGTTTTTGTGCCTGTGGCCCAGCCTCCCATTGGGACAGCACAATAGATTAGCCATGACTGCATGCTGTCACAAGTTGGTAGCCGTCTAGATATGACCTTGCTCAACAAACAGTTCAAATCAATAGTTTATTGCACAATGGAGACTACTAGACCGCAAAATACAAATTATTCAGAGTGGACTTTTAACTATTTCATATTGGAGTAACTCTTGTCCTGTTGAACTATATAAAACCTAATTTACCAGTGCGCGAGTGACATTATTTCGCGCCACTGGCAGGGTTGGGGGTGGTGGCGCCACCTGGCACAACTGTGAAAAGGGGTCACCCATAAAGTAGTACACAACATACGGGTGATAAAATAGAGAACAATCCCTTTCGTGCTTTTATACTCGCATAACTCTTATACATCACATATATAGTGTAGTGTTCATTAGGTACACATATAGAGCCTAACATGCACTGCTGCATCATATTTCCATTTTCTATAAATATATATATCTCCTTCTGTGCCTGGCTACCTCATCCTATTCAACACGTGCACATGCACACCCACATCAACACACACCCACACATCAGGTTTAGCTACGCAATGAGGTGGGGATGAAAATAGCAATATCTACATGGAATGACGCTGAAGGTTGTGTGCCACATTATGTATCTACTATAGAAGGTCAGTTGTCCTAATACCTGCCTTTTCATTGTCCGTCATGTCTGACAGTGACGACATAACAAAAGGATAACAGATAGTTGGCAGCTTAGTAATACCAGGCTGTAGGGTTTCACGGTAACGATCGTTACCGGCAACATGCCGTTACAGTGTTGGGGAAACTACGGAACCGAAATTGCATTTCCCATGAAATTGGTTATTCTACTCATCTACCTGTACCAAATGCAAGGCAATTAAAAAATATATATTTTTAATTAAATCCTACAGATGGTTGTTTTCATTACATTGTAGATGAGTAAAGGTATATGTACATTTCTGCAGAGGTGTGTTCAAAATATACTCCTACTAAATTGAATTAACTGTTTAAAGAATGGGTACCCATCACCAATTTTACGGAACTGAAAAACAGTTACTCATGGGTTCCCATGAGTACCGGGCACATAACCCAAAAAGTGTTTCCCATGAAATCTGAAATCCTACAGCCTGTAATATTGATATCTACAGGTATTCTGTGTTTCAAATACCTAATGGAAACAGTGATGTAATATATGCCATGCAGGTATTAGCATACTATATGAGTTGTATTTTGGTTGATATATTATATAAATACATAGAGAGCGTGACAATTATAACAGAAGTATTAGCATACTATATGAGTTGTATTTTGGTTGATATATTATATAAATACATAGAGAGCGTGACAATTATAACAGAAGTATTAGCATACTATATGAGTTGTATTTTTGTTGATATATTAATATATAAATACAGAAATAGAGAGCGAGATAATTATAAGAGAAGTATGGCGAACAGTATTCTCTTTTGTAACTGTGACTTATGCCAATACTAAACAAATTATTGTGAGTCAACATGTGATGTATAAGGTGTGCATGTGTACGAGTATACGAGTGTATGAACTCCCGACCTTCCACACGCGAGGCCAGCGCTCTACAGTTAGACCGTAATCGATTAACACGACCCGGGCGACTCGGGTCACCCGAGTCATTAGAATTTCAAATCGAACACTGCGAGTAGAGTCGATAAATACACGTGCCGTGTGCAAAACGATCCGACCCAAGTAACCCACCTCGTAGCTGGGGTTGGCTACGAGCGATGACGTCACATTTGCGCTGGTACCGTCCTGCAGAATAACAGCTACCAGTACCAGTCATACATGTTTTATTAAAAGAATAACTTAGATTAATTAAATGGAAATATAGCTAAACTAGGCCATCATAAATTACTTTAAATCCTATTTTGCTGTAGTTTTATCGGTTATTAAAAAATATAATAGTTTTTTCCACCCGAGCGCGGACAAGCGCATGCGCCAAAAAGTGGCTCGGGTGACCCGAGTTGATTAATCGATTACACCCTGTGTGTACGTGCGTGTATGTGACTGAAATAGTATCGCATGGGACCCCTGAATACAACAGAGCGTATAGCGTGCGTGTATAGTAAAACGTAGGTATTCGGCGCTCCATACAAACTACACTGTAACCCCCCTCCCCCCTCCCCACCCGCACACACAGCACGTGACTGCCGGTGTCACAGTTTAAAAGGGTGCCCGGTTTAAAACCAGGCTTTTCACAATGCGCATGCATTTCTGCCTGATTGAGATTGTACCCACGTTTAATAACTTGTTAATTGCTTGCTAACTTGTTAGTGCAGAGGATAATATATACTATCAAACATCAAATATTCACTACAATAATTCCTGAAGGAATCCTTGCTTCCATACATTTCCAGAGGACTCCTCCACAGACAGAAGCAAGCCAGAAATTCAGACAAGTTTTCAGGCTTGCCATTTGACTTTGACCCATGCGCATTGCAAAAAGCCCCGTTTTGCTTGGCTGCTTGGGGTGGTTTGTAACGGTTACTGGTTGCAACATTATAGCGAGGCTCCGATAAATCGGCCCAATCTTTGGTTGAAGATTAATCTTCAGTGGGGATAGTTGTAGAAGCTGGGGACATCTTTACAACGTTGTAATGGCGAAGCATTGGGGCGGCCCCGAATCTTTTCGGTCCGGTGGTAGTTGAGCACTTGTATCTAGCAGACAGCAGCAAGGGTTTCGAGGAAGGGCGGGTAAAGATGGGTGCAGCGGTGGTTCCAGTACCGAGAACAAAGCGAGAGAACCGTAAAGGTACAGGGCCCCACCCAAGCACACAACTCCCCTGGTCAGGGGGAGAAGTATGCATGGGAGAAAAAGAAAGGGTAGAGTCTAGGAAAGAGAAATGAGGAACTCCTGGAACTCTTTTCAGACATATCAAGAAGGAGCACGGCCACCGGAGAGGAGATGGAGATAGGTGTGGACGAAGTGCGGTCCAGATAGCAAGTGCCCCGTTTTAAACCGGGTACCCTTTCAAACTGCGACACGGGCAGCCCGCCCCGCTACACCTGCACACACCTACAAGCATGCGCACGGGCACACGGCACCGCCCCATTCCGGGCCAACCCACCCACACACCGCACTGACCCGCATGCACTGACCACCTCCCACCCACCCACCCACCACCTCCACTAATTAGAGCGGGTAGCCAACAGTTCGCCGAGAAAGTCACCACAGAATGCATATGGTAGTCACATGATAACGGGGGTAGGTCTACCAGTTATGAACCATACTCAGATGCAATTCTATTTATAGATATAACTTAAGTGTGGTACAGTATTGATAAAACAGGGATAATTAGGGCAATACAAACTGAATTGCGTTGGTAAATCTTGCAACTGATATTATATATATACAGATGAACCTCGATCCAACGGACTAATAGGGGGGAGCAGTTGTCCGTTAAAGCTGTTTGTCCGTTGCATCGACGAAATTTTCCAGGGGGTACGAAAAGCCAAGGAAATCTGAAGCACTGGTGGTGGCTACTGAAGTATTGCTGGTGGAAGGCTGGGGTTCAGAAGACTGGGGTTCAGGAGGCTGGGGTTCAGAATGCTGGGGTTCAGGATCCTTGCGTTAAAAAAATTGTGTCAAGTTTCAAATGCTTGCCTCGCTGATACTGTGTCCATTGGATCCGGAATCCGTTGCATCGGTGTCCATTGGATCAAGGTTCATCTGTACATACATGTAATGTATATCATATGTAATGTATATATATGGAATGTACATATAATCTACATGTAATGTATATGTAATGTATATATAATGTATATATAATGCATATATATTGTGTATATTATGTTTGTAAATTGTAATGCATATATTATAAATTTATAATGCATATATAATGTATATAATATATTGTATATATCAATACCATGTACATAATGTGGATATAATGCATATATAATATTTAATGTATATATAATAAATTATATATTCCACATTGGGTTATGGTACATACCCATTTCTGAGAATGTATATGTACCTGGTTTACACGCTTTATACAACTGTCATTTATCAGTTAGACAATGCTATGTGAGAAGCCATACCGTACAAAGGTGCATTATGCATGCAGCCATAACAGCTCTGTATTCTGGCCATGTGGCTACTTAGGTTGCACAGTCCGATGAAAACATCGATATTTCACAACCAAAACACAGAATTAGATTTGATGCTACAGGGGTAACTTATTTTTACTGGTACACATATTAAACATTTACTGCAGTTTGACGCTCCTATACTAAGGCTTATATGGTGGAAAACAATGTATCCAAAGCCTATGCCCAGCATTTCAGTGTTCACACCAAATTAAAATTGCATGTTTTCACTTCAACTATCCGTCCGTCTCCCATTTTGTTAAATCGTGGGGTTCGAACCAACGGTTCGAAGCCTGGTAGTCAAACCAATGACTTAAAAATCCTAGCGAGTCACTCAGCATTATTAGGATAAGGCAAAGACTGGTTGGCTCAGTGTCAGGTTAATGTGACCGAGTGGGATATCAATCAGGTCATGGTACTGGGGCAGCACTATAAAAGTAGCCATGAGTGTCACTGTCACAAGTCGGTACACGTCCTAATATGACCTTAGATGTTGTCAGGACGTAAACCTCCAACAACCAATCAACATCCAAATATCTTCAAAGTTTACGCTCTAAAAATAAAAGTAATTTCAAAGGAAAGTAAAGTAGATTACAAAGATCAGCCTAATATATGTATCTAATAACATATGGCACACACCTAAACCATTTGCAATGTTATTTACGTTGTTTACAATGTGCTAGTTATGCTCAATCTCTGGTGTGAACTATATTCACGTAATTAGACATCAATAGGTGCTTCCACGAGCTGTTTCCATTTACTTGAACCTAAGGCTGTGTATCCATAGACTGTTCAATTTTGGCATGTTCCCTTGTTCCGTGTTTGCTTGTGATGCGCCACACAGACAATGAACCTGTATTTTGCTTAGTGGCTGTTCCCATAGGTTGGACCCAGTGACCGTATGGCCTTGTGCACGGCACATGTGACGTACTGATCGGGAACATAGAGAACGAACATGTTCATGGTCTGTGTGGCGTGTCACAAGTGAACACGGAACAAGAGAACATGTCACAAGGGAACAGTCTATGGATAAACAGCATTATGTGCAGCGTGTTATACCAACAACCCGCAACTTCAAATTGCAACAATAAAAACCGGCTTGGGGAACAAGTAGATCATAAAACTAGGAGTTAATAGAAATGTGGTGTGTGCAACCTCGACTGGAACCCTTATAAAGTTATAGTGTACTCTGTACGGGTTGTCCCCATCATGTCTCACCCCTGCAGTGTGCTATATGTTGTGGTAGAAATATGGCAACTAAAACTAAAAATAACGCCATTTTGTATCAATTTGAACACAGGCGGAACAGGGAACACACGCGCACACATTCACACCTGAACATGCACATGCACAACTCCAACACAGACATATACACTTAGTGTTTGTTTGTTGCAGTTTTATGTTCTTGCAACACCTAAGGTCATGCATGTTAGGATGGGTACCAACTTGTGACAATACGCACAAATGGTTACTTTATAGTGTTGCCCTACTAGGAGACCAGGCTGCCAGCACCATGACCTGATATCCCACTCACATCACCCTGATACTGAGCTAACCAGTCCTCATCCAATTCCATTCATGTTGAGAGCCAGGCTAGGTAGCGACAAGTTTCAATTTTGTAAGTCTTTGGTTTGACACGGTTCGGATTTGAACCCTTGACCTTCCACGAGGAAGCTCGCGTGCTTACTAATTCGACCACCATCCGATCTATACATTTACACACATATGATATATATGGCATATATGGTGTATGTGATGTATGTGATGTATGTGATGTATATGGTAATTTGGTATATATATTTGAGATATATCATATGTATTATATATCTGATGTATATGATATATATTTATATGATGTGTATGATATGCATGATATATAGGATGTATAATTAATCATGCGGATATAAATAGGTGGAGTATTCCTGTATTATTATTATTTTCTATTACGTTATTCGCTAAATATATTATGTCCAATCGCTGACCTGCCTGGATTTGCCCCGGTTGCCTCCCCTAGCACCGCCAATGGCTGTTTCCGTCGCTGCTCGCGGCAGGTCAGTCAGTCACTTGCCCATTGGATTTTAAACTTTTACCGGTAAGCCTGTTATTGTGCTAGCCAAGGTGCTCAATAAAGTGTCTGATCCAACACTCGTCTGTGTCCCGTCCTTTGTTTACATAGCCCTACTTTATATAATATATATATATGATATTGATATACACACCAAAGCTACAGTGAACACAGGCATGTACAAATACCCACACAACATACCAAACATACACAGACTCATGCATCCAACACACACACACTGTGTGGGCCACACACACACAACACATAAGGCATACACATCACACACACAATACACAACTAGTACTTAAAGTATATTGGAATAATTGTTTATTCGAGTATACTAACGCCTCTATGCGGACCTTTGTGGGCATATCGTCTACCTGGCGAGTCTCCCGGGTCCCGGATGGAGTGTGGCTGGTACTTGGGGGACATGTGGCATAGTTCATTTTTCCGACACTTGGTGGTGCGTCGGTACTAGTGGGCCTAAACGGCCATTGACAATGCAGTGCAAAACGTTTATTTTATTCAAAATTAATAGAAAGGCAGAAGCCTAACCTTATAAATTTAATATAATCTATTCATTGAATATGTTTCTATATGTGTACCAAGCAGTTTGTCTCTAGGTGGTGTGGTTTTAGAGATATTTCACTTTTTCTGTATGAAGATTGCTCACGGCCATTGACAATGCATTGAGTTTGCCGGTATGTGCACTGCAAAACGTTTATTTTATTCAAAATTAATAGAAATGCACAACCCTAACCTTATAAATGTAATATAATATATTCGTTAAACATGTTTTCTATATGTATACCAAGCGGTTTGTCTCTAGGTGGTGTGGTTTTAGAGATATTTCACTTTTTCTGTGTGAAGTTTGCCGGTACGTGCAGTGCAAAACTTTTATTTTATTCAAAATTAATAGAAATGCACAACCCTAACCGTATAAATTTAATATAATATTTTCGTCGAAAATGTTTTCTATATGTGTACCAAGCGGTTTGACTCTAGGTGGTGTGGTTTTAGAGATAGTTCACTTCTTCTGTATGAATATAATTCAAGATTGCTCACGGCCATTGACAATGCATTGAGTTTACCAGTACGCGCAGTGCAAAACGTTTATTTTATTCAAAATTAACAGAAATGCAGTACCCTAACTGTATAAATTTAATATAATCTATTCGTTGAATATGTTTAATATAATATATTCGTTAAACATGTTTTCTATATATGTACCAAGCGGTTTGTCTCTAGGTGGTGTGGTTTTAGAGATATTTCACTTCTTGTGTATGAAGATTGCTCATAGCCTTTGAGTTTGCAGTGTGACACTGTGCAGTTGAGGCCCACTAGATCAGTGGCGACGCGAACGGCAGGAATTTGAACTAAAAAGTCGGAGGTCCCCCATTACCCCAGCACAATTAGTTATACACCGAGAAGGCGCCGGTGAGCCGAGAAGGCGCCGGTGAGCCGGGATCGACAACTTGTTAATTACACAGCGTGTGTCGCCCTGCCCTGGCCCGGTACAATAACGCAACTTGTCCACGCTCAGCAGCATGTTCGAGAGCAGCAGTGTGTCTGTCTGTCAATGGACATTTTTACATAAGCATATTCAGCGCTATACGGAGCGACCCAACCAGCCATGGTGCGACCCAACCAGCCACGGTTGAACTCGATTGAGCCCGTTTAAACTTGTTTCCGTACAAAGGCTAGGGGACCAGGTTGGAAACTGCGCGATAATAGCTGAAAACTCCTGTGCCTCTGCCTGAGCAAATGAATGCCAGGGGACCAGGCTAGACCTCCACAGAGCTAGCAGTGTAGTCAAATATTATTTGACTAGTATATTGTTCAGACATTATCACATATTTATGTATCTTTTGCACAGATTAAATTGTCTGAAGTATATTTGAAATTGATCTACATTGATTTCTGTTTAAATCACACAATATCACTACTTACTGAATGGGAAACTCATCCTGCAAGGGTATGCTCGATATGACCCAGTGGTCAGCCGTTTTTGCTCCTTTCGTCGCTGTGGACCCTTCTCCATTTTTAAGTGCACTCCGTGCCATGATGGAAATATAATGGCGGCTAGACCACCCGTTCGCAGAGAACTAAATAGAAATGGTAGTATCAATGTAAAATGAAAGAAAACATTATGCTTTTTCTTGTTGCCTTCAGAGTGGATGAAGTATGCTTAATGAATGACATTGATATGATTAATGTTTCCTGCAGACATAGAAACATCTCTGAATTAGCAACATTATATTTTTTCACAATGCCTGGTGTTATTCTACCTAAAGACGAATATGCGAAATTCTTCGGTTTTTTTCTAGCTTTGGATAAAATTTACATTTCTACTTTAAGTTAAACAAATAACATTCTGAGCGTCCCTCCAGTCGAAAACAAAACACAAACAAATAAATACCCTCTGTTCCCTGTAGCTGGTGTTGACTAAATTAGGAAAGACACACAACCACATAGGCTCTATTTCAAAGGTGGCAGAATCGATAAAGCGCGGGTTTCCCGTTCGGAAGGTATGAAGTTCGAATCCCAGCTTAGTCAAACCGATAGTTTATAAAATTGTCGCTCGGCATTACTTGGATAAGGCAACGACTGGTTAGCACAGTATCAGGATAATATGACTGTGTTGGATATTGGGTCATAGTGCTGGCGGCCTGGTCTCCTAGTGGGCAGCACTATAGAGTCGCCATGAGTGCACACTATCAGTATTACAAGTCGGTACCCGTCCTGATATGACCTTAGATGTTCTAGGACATAAAACACCTAATTCAAGTGGGCAGTGAGGCGGGGGGTGCGAACCAGTAGAGCTCCGGTGGGATTCAGATGTTGTACACTGTGTGTACACGGTCAAGGCCCGTGTGTATATTAACGGACACCCATTCGTTTAGACAGACAACTATACGGAGCCATGGGAATACCGCGCTTATTGCTCGACTAGCTGGACAGGTGGCACACTACATCACGGGTCACTTATACATAAATAGCGAAATAGCGAATGGTAGACAGGAAGTGTGAACACTTATTTGTCTCTCATTTTTGTTTGAGTGCAAGTAAATAAGTAACACAAGGAATAATTAGTAGCATGTGGTGAATAAGGGGTCAAATTTCCCTGGATCATCAGCCCATGCTTTTTCTAATCTGTTCTTGAATGAATTTATTGACTCGGCATCAATAACATTTTGTGGGAGACTGTTCCATATATTTATGATCCTGTTTGAGAAACTGTGTTGCCTTAACTTTGAAATGGCTCTGGGTTTTACTAGTTTGAGAGTATGGCCCCGACTGCCTTCTCATTCTCCAGCCCGCCACGCTAATTACTCTCTCAGTCTCACTTCATGTAAACAACTCTGGTTTACCAATCAAGTATCGCTCAACATACAGAACACAATGCAATAGAAGAGGACTCGAACCCACATTTTTTAGCACGCAGAAGCATAGCCATTGGACCACCTTAAAATGTCCTGATATCATCATCCTACTTACGCCTACCGGAAAATATAGCCTTGTCATGGTGAGGTGAGTGCACTGCCTCAGAATTCTACGAAGAAAGAATGTCACAGGTCACAGCTTAAAAATCAAAACTTTTTGTTCAAGGCAAAAAATCTATGTAACCACTCTGGACACATACACACAGAGACACAGAGACACTAAAGCCGTGTTTACATGGGCGAGTTAAGTCCCTTCATATAAATCGCCTTGCCTAGTTCGCCTCACATTCGCCGTGTAAACGCGACTCTGAGGCGGATTAGGGCTGATTCGCTTCATATGATTCACTTTATGTAAACCACGTCGCGAGGTAGCTTATGTGAAGCGATCTAACTTGAGTCGGCCTATCTTGCCTGTGTAAACGCAAGTGAAGTAGTTGAGGCGGATTAAGGACGTCACAGTCGAGACCTGAGTTTGTTGACTTTTCGTTAAATTTGGTCTATGAACCTGCTAGAGGTGCATAGATATTTTTTTCATGATATATTTGAAGGTTTTCACTCCCCAGCAGAAGTTTTGACCGTTCCAAACCAATACGATTCAGTCCATACATATCTAGGTCGAACCCACACTCTCTCGTGGCGACGTCGACGAACCCAAACTGGCGCTGGTTAGTCTGGACTTGCCCATGCGCAGATATCGATTTCCGCCTTCAAACTCGGTGCGTGTAAACGCGGCACTAATTCGCTTCATATAAATCGCTTTGTCTAATTCGCTTTACAATTCCCCGTGTAAACACGGCTATAGACACAGACACCAGCCACCATGTGACACTAAGTATGATCGTCCACTTCCAGAGACCCACCCACCCCCTCATCCTGACATACTTTGTGCATATTCCCATATCAAAACGCACACACATACACACACACCACACACACATACACACACACATACACACACACAGCTATGCGGGGAGAAAATGCTTCAAAACTAGCCACCACCGAGGTACCATGGCCGCCCCTGAATATTGACGTTGTGCCCAGTTAACGCAAAGCCGAATGGTATTTTTCTGGCAGCAGCACTCCACCTTCCCCCGCCCCCACACCCCCTTATATATACTCCAATTATAGCGGAGGGCGCGCCCTTGTATCCTAATATTTGGCTCGTTGTCCTGGTGTAGGTCATTCACTAGATTCGCTGATCAAACAAGCTGGCGGCCTTTGATAAATGGATCTAAATTGCTGCACACAAACACCGAGACTGCAACCACCCCACCCCCGCCCCTCCCCTCCCCGCCCCGCCCCGCCCCTTCATTCTGGGGGGAAATGATATATCGCTTATTATCGTATCGCGCGGATCAATGGAGCGCACTTGGCGAGGCGAATTTAGCGATACTGGTTATGGAGTGAAGCTAAAGGATGCGGTGGGTTTGGTTCTGGAGAAGGCTCGGGAGTCTGAGTGTGACGCGTCGAATCAGCCCGTGACTGGCAAACGTGAGACTTGCATTCACTAATCCACGGCATAGCTAGTCACAGGACTGGTGGTGTTAGTAGTGGTAGTGGTAGTGGTGGTGGTGGTGGTGGTGGTGGTGGTAGTGGTGGTTGGAGTGGTGGTGCTAGTGGTGGTGTTAGTGGTGGTGGTGTTAGTGGTGGTGGTGGTGGTAGTGATAGTGGTGGTGTTAGTGGTGGTGGTGGTGGTAGTGATAGTGGTGGTTGGAGTGATAGTGGTGGTTTGAGTGGTGGTGTTAGTGGTGGTGGTGGTGGCGATGGTGGTTGGAGTGGTTGTGTTGGTGGTTGTGTTGGTGTTTGTGTTGGTGGTGTTGGTGGTAGTGATAGTGGTGGTGTTGGTGGTAGTGATAGTGGTGGTGTTAGTGGTGGTAGTGATAGTGGTGGTTGGAGTGGTTGTGTTGGTGGTGGTGTTGGTGGTGTTGTTAGTGGTTGTGTTGGTGTTGGTGTTGGTGGTGGTAATGGTGGTGGTTGGTGGTTGGTGTTGGTGTGTGGAGTGGGGTTGATTGGTTGGTGTTGGTGGGTGGAGTGGGGTTGATTGGTTGGTGTTGGTGGGTGGAGTGGGGTTGGTTGGTTGGTGTTGGTGGGTGGAGTGGGGTTGGTTGGTTGGTGTTGGTGGGTGGAGTGGGGTTGGTGGTTGGTGTTGGTGGGTGGAGTGGTTGGTTGGTGTTGGTGGGTGGAGTGGGGTTGGTTGGTTGGTGTTGGTGTGTGGAGTGGGGTTGGTTGGTTGGTGTTGGTGGGTGGAGTGGGGTTGATTGGTTGGTGTTGGTGGGTGGAGTGGGGTTGGTTGTTTGGTTGGTGTTTGAGTGGGTTGGTTGGTTGGTGTTGGTGGGTGGAGTGGGGTTGGTGTGTGGAGTGGTTGGTTGGTTGGTGTGTGGTGGAGTGGGTTGGTGTTGGTGTTGGTGGGTGGAGCGGGTTGGTTGTTGGTGTTGGTGGGTAGTGGGTTGGTTGTTGTGGTTGGTTGGTGGAATTGGTTGGAGGGTGGAGTGGGGTTGGTTGGTTGGAGTGTGGGTTGATGGGTGGTGTTGGTGTGGTGGTGGAGTGGGTGTGGTTGTGTTGTTGGGTGGAGTGGGGTTGGTTTTGGTGTTGGTGGGTGGAGTGGGGGTTGGTTGGTTGGTGTTGGTGGGTGGAGTGGGTTGATTGGTTGGTGTTGGTGGTGGAGTGGGGTTTGATGGTTGGTGTTGGTGGTGAGTGGGTGGTTGGTTGTGTTGGTGTGGAGTGGTTGATTGGTGGTGGGTGGGTGGAGTGGGGTTGATTGGTTGTGTTGGTGGTGGTGTGGGGTGGTGGTTGGTGTGTGTGTGGTGGTTGGGTGTGTGTGGAGTGGGTGTTGTTGGTTGGTGGGTGGAGGGGTTGGTTGGTTGGTGTTGGTGGGTGGAGTGGGGTTGTTGGTGGTTTGGTGGTGGAGTGGGGATTGGTTGGTGGGTGGTGGAGTGGGGTTGATTGTTGTGTTGGGAGGGTGGTTGTTGTGTGGTGGAGGGGGTTGTTGGTTGTGTGGTGGTGAGTGGGGTTTGTGGTGGGTGGGGGAGTGGGGTTGGTTGGTTGGTGTTGGTGGGTGGAGTGGGGTTGGTGGTTGGTGTTGGTGGGTGGAGTGGTTGGTTGGTGTTGGTGGGTGGAGTGGGGTTGGTTGGTTGGTGTTGGTGTGTGGAGTGGGGTTGGTTGGTTGGTGTTGGTGGGTGGAGTGGGGTTGATTGGTTGGTGTTGGTGGGTGGAGTGGGGTTGGTTGTTTGGTTGGTTGTTTGTTTGTTTGTTGCAGGTTTACATCCTGGCAACATCACCCTGGCGTTGTATCAGGACGGGTACCGACTTGTGACAGTACATACTCATGGCAACGTTTACAGTGCTGCCCAACTGGGAGACCAGGCCAGCAGCAGCATGACCTGATATCCCACTCAGTCACATTTTCTTGAGACTAAGCCAACTAGTCCATGGCCTATCCTAATAATGCCGAACGCCTGGCTAGGAAGCGACTAGATAAAGGATTCACCCGGTACTCGCAGTACACGGGTGAATACCAACCCTATATAAAAACGGTCGAAAAAGCGGGTTAATGAAATGAGAGCCTAATTTCACAATCTAAGAAGCAACATTTATTCTTTGTAGATGTCTTCATATTTACCCGCTACCTTTGAGTTGAAAAATATAATAAAATAGCTAATTTAATACGATTTAAAATTGAAATCGACGGCGTTCTATGGCCACCATCTTGGATTTTTGCATTCTCTCCCATTTCACCAAATCTGTGCCAATATATGTAGCCATTTCATCATGGAACCACAGTTTCTACTTCATGTTCCATACTAAAGCTATTTTCGCCCGTATTTACACTACGTTGTCGTTCACCCGTGTACAACAAGTACCGGGTGAATCTTTTATCTAGGAAGCGACAAGTATACATTTTTAAGTCCTTGGGTTGACTCGATCAGGGTTCGAAACTGTGGGATTCGAATCTCCCCAAAAGGGAGACGAACACTGAACTCATTCAGCCATTCCATCTGGTGTGTTGGTAGTATTGATAGTGTTGGTGTTGGTGATGACGGTGATGATGTTGGCATGGAAGTGGTGGTGGTGGTGGTGTTGTTGTTGGTAGTGCTAAGGCTGGTGGTGGTGGTTGTGATGATTTTGGTGGTGGTGTTGGTGTTTGTACTACTACTAGTGGTGGTGATGATGATGGTGGTGGTGGTGTTTGTACTACTACTAGTGGTGGTGATGATGGTGGTGTTGGTGTTTGTACTACTATTAGTGGTGGTGATGATGTTGGAGGTGGTGTTGGTGTTTGTACTACTACTAGTGGTGGTGATGTTGGTGTTTGTACTACTACTAGTGGTGGTGATGATGTTGGTGGTGTTGGTGTTTGTACTACTACTACTAGTGGTGATAATGATGATGATGGTGGTGTTGGTGTTTGTACTACTACTAGTACTACTAGTGGTGGTGATGGTGTTGGTGGTGGTGGTGGTGTTTGTACTACTACTAGTACTACTAGTGGTGGTGATGATGCTGGTGGTGGTGTTGGTGTTTGTACTACTACTAGTACTACTAGTGGCAGTGATGATGTTGATGGTGTTGGTGTTTGTACTACTACTAGTACTACTAGTGGTGGTGATGATGTTGGTGGTGTTGGTGGTTGTACTACTACTAGTACTACTAGTGGTGGTGATGATGTTGGTGGTGTTGGTGTTTGTACTACTACTAGTACTACTAGTACTACTAGTACTACTAGTACTACGAGTACTACTAGTGGTGGTGATGATGATGTTGGTGGCAGCGGCAAGTAGCGAGTATTGGTCTGTGTTAGTTGTATTCGTTGCTTTGCTTTAATAAAGAAGGTCGTTATTTTGTTACTCTTGTGTTGTGTGTCATTGCGAAGGTTTTGATGGGTGTTGGCTGACATTTCTTTATTGTTGTTTATCATTATTTCTAAAGCTGTTTTTATTAGTTAGTGTGTGGTGGGGCTTGTTAGGTTTGGGGGTGGGAGTGGAGGGGGATATGGAGGGTTGCGTGTGAATTCTATATAATTCAGATCAGAACTGCTTTGATTAAAATTAAGAATTTGCTAATATTTCAAACAATCCAAACAACATTTTTATTGTTGCAAATCAGCGAGTGAAAATGTGATCTGATTCTCCAATAATCATTTTGATTGATACGGTGAGCCACAAATAACTGTTATCGTGCCCAATACCCGCCGCTTTTAAACTGGTTATCTACACACTCACCCCCCCCCCCCCCCACACACACACACACCTCACCCTTCCACCCTCACGTGCCCTTGAACCGGATAACCAGTGGCGCGGGGCCTCGTGAGAAATCCTATTACGGTAGTGAATTTTGGCTACATACTCTCCACACATCGATTTAACTGCACGGCTAGATTTAATTACAAGAACGGGCAGTTTGACGAGACCTTCCTTACATATTCAGATATAAACATTAGTAGAGCAAATAACCTGATGGTTTATATAGTATTATATTGGTACGCCCCTAATGACGACAATCTTTTTAAGTTGGTGCTGTTATTATTCATATTATTCATATTATCCTTATTATTCATATTGTCTTTATTATTCATATTATCCTTATTATTCATTATTATCTTTATTATTCATATTATCCTTATTATTCATATTCTCCTTATTATTCATATTCTCCTTATTATTCATATTCTCCTTATTATTCATATTCTCCTTATTATTCATATTATCCTTATTACTCATATTATCCTTATTACTCATATTATTCATATTATCCTTACGATCCTTATTATTCATATTATCCTTACTATCCTTATTTTTTTTATTATTCTTAGTCTTCTAAATATTCATAGTATTCTTGGTATTCTTATTATATATAAAAGACCCCAGTCTTTCGGCTGTTAACAGTATGCAGCTTTAAAGAAAGATCACGCATAGAATGGGTTATTTGAGCTCCAACCCAGTAGGTGAGGATTCGTTTGCCCAGTAGTTTTAGACACAGACACCCGGACCATGGTTGGATTCTTTAAAAAAAAACTCCCGTCCTTCTGTAGGGAAGCCTACTGATTCGGCCACCGCGTCAAGTCTGATAATTGTGAATAAGTAAAGTTGTGTTGGTCATGTTACAACATACAGTATCCGTACACTGGTCTCAATCTGTATGATTTGCCACTGTAGATGCAGAGTAGGACAAAACATCAGTCCACTTATTTCATGTGTATTTTGTATGGTGCGCTTTTTTGGTATAGCTTTCATTTAAAGATGCCGGCGGGAAAGAAGGCAAACACACCCCCCCCCCCCCCCCCATACACACAAAATATCTGGGTCATGCAGCGTAAGAACTCTAAATCAAGTGAGCTGCTGATGGGAACAGGCGGCTGAGGGTAGTGGTGGGGTTGAGTTGTTTGGTTAGCTGTATTACAAGGCTGGTGGTGGTACGATGGTACCATGAGTCTAATGGTGGTAGTGTGGTACCACGAGGATGGTGGTAGTGTAGTACAATGAGTCTGGTGGTGGCAGTGTGGTATGGTAATGCTGGTGGCAGTAGTGTGGTACCATGAGGTTGGTGGTGGTGGTAATGTGGTACAATGAGTCTGGTGGTGGTAGTGTGGTACCATGAGAATGGTGGTGGTAGTGTGGTAATATAAGTCTAGTGGTGATAGTGTGGTACCATGAGTCTAGTGGTTGTACCGTGGTGCCACAAGGCTTGTGGTGGTAGTGTGGTACCATGAGGCTGGTGGTGACAGTGTGGTACCGTAATGCTGGTGGCGGTAGTGTGCTACCACGAGGTTCGTGGTGGTAGTGTGGTACAATGATTCTGGTGGTGGTAGTGTGGTACCATGAGGCTGGTGGTGGGAGAGTGTTACCATGAGAACCATGAGTCTCGTGGTTGTACCGTGGTACCACAAGGTTTGTGCCGGTAGTGTGGTACCGCACCACTGGTGGTAGTGTGGTATGATGCTGGTAGTGTGGTAGCACGAGTCTAGCGGAGGTACCATGGTACCACGAGGCTGGTAATAGTGTGGTACCACAAGGCTGTTGGCGGCAGTGTGGTACCACAAGGCTGGTGGTGGTACCTTGGTACCGCCAGGCTGGTGCTGGAGTCACCAGGCTCGTGGCTGATGGGTACCGGACCCTGGAGTGGCTTTCACGCCAGCACCACCGCCCCAATAGTCTTCCTGTTTGTCTCAGCCTCTCGACAGACGTTGGGGAATTGCTTTCATTATCTTCTCACAGTACTCTCGTTACTAAGACCTCCCAGTCCACCACTGTCCAACAACAGGTATATTAATGATTAAAGACAACTCCTAGGGAAATGGGATTCGTTATTTATCTATTCTTGTAATATAAATATTTTTGAAAGACTCATCTCTCCCTATTAGCTCTATTTTTGTTGGTTTATTTAAAGTTGCATATTCCGATGGTTTTGAGTTTCTGTCATTTTCTGAGATAAATATATTAGGTTGATCACTAGAATCAACCTTACTTTAGTTTGAAATTTAATAAAATTGTAATTGCTAACTTTTGATATATTTGAAGTGGAAGTATGCCAGATTAATTTTGGCAAGCACGCCCAAACTCTAACAGTAACACCATTGACCAATTTCATATGACGTCGGCACATGTATTTAGGTCAGTGCATGCGCTGCTTGGCTGCAGGACAACATCCGGTCACACTGCAAACTCAATGGCTATAAGCAATTTCATAGAGAAAAGGTGTAATATCTCTAAAACCACACCACCTAGCCACAGACCGATTGGATTACATATAGAAAACACATTAAAAAAAGAGATTATATTAAATTTATATGGTTAGGGTTCTGTATTTCTATTAATTTTGAATAAAATCGACGTGTTGCACTGCATGTATCGGCAAACTCAATGCATTGTCAATGGCCGTGAGCAATCTTCATGCAGTAAAAGTTAAATATCTCTAAAACCACACAACCTAGAAACAAACTGATTGGAATACACATAGAAAACATGTTTACCAAAAATATTATATTAAATTGATATGGTTAGGGTTCTGGATTTCTATTAATTTTGAATAAAACTGACGTTTTGCACTGCGCGTACGGCAAATTCAATCAGTCAATGCATTGTCCATGGCCGTGAGCAATCTTCATGCAGTAAAAGTTAAATATCTCTAAAACCAGTTAGTTACTCCTAGTGAGTGCAGTTCAAAACCGTACTAGGAAAAAATAAGGGTTTTGTTCTAAATCTGACACTAGGCAGCTTTTTATGTCACACCGAAACACGCGTAACGTTCTCCACTTAGTCAAGTTCAAAGCCACCCTGACGTGCAATCGGGGTCCAAACTGCTTTTCTTTTAATTGTGCCTTAAAATAGGATATATGTGGAACACAACAAGCCTAACTAGGATTAGCTGTGACGTATTTAAGATTTACCTCCGATTCCCCCTTTTTAGGACCAGCAGCAAAGAAGAACCCAAATAGAAACTTACTATATATTCAATCCAACAATAACATCAGATAGAACATGTTGATCCTCTAGGTTATGCAATTTTATCAAAATCAAATACATACAGAAATAGTTACAAGCATGTGAATATTGATGCAAAAAGCACTATTCCGGCACTTTTTCATGGCGCTGCCAGTACCTAATTATAGCATGTGGACATGACATCTTTAAACTAACCACCACCTGCGAGTGACCCCAATACCGACAAACTAGAGCAGTGTGCCATCCACACAGCAAGTCACAAGTTCATTGCCGTCCTGATATGACCTTAGATGTTGCTAGGACGTAAAACAACAAACAAACAACAAACAAACAAACATGTTCATTGCGTGGCCCAGCTTTAAACGCACATGCCATATATATGAAGCCGATAAAGGCTGCAGGATACAGTACTCTTTATGGATTTAACTATATTGTCGCCCATACAGCATTCAGCCAAGCATGGAGATAAGCGGACAAGTGACACAGTGAGGAGTGGAAGTAGTGAACTATATAAATAAGGAATGGTGCTGAGCTGCTCTGCACCTGACAAGAGTCTGTGTATGTGGGGTGAAACTGATCCTATATATCTCAAGCTAAACAAAAAGCGTCAGCAGAGAAAAGATTGTCTCCTTCATCTATCAGACTCTCGGACAGAAGCTACACACACATGTCTAATGTGCCACTGCACATTCTGAGCACAAATTGGGCTCATCAGTCATCGATGAGTTCATAGCAAATGATCAAGTTGCTGTCATCATCACCAATGATGGACAACCAAGAAGAAGTTGTGAACATGTCCATGTTCTATTGCAAAGAAGAAGAAGAAGAAGAAGAAGAAGAAGAAGAAGAAGAAGAAGGAGGAGGAGGAGGAGGAGGAGGAGGAGGAGGAGGAGGACACGGCAAAGGCTGGGCTGGGCACCTCTACTTGGAAATGAACACAAGCCTTCGGACACAACAAACAATCACGCCAATCACTGTTCACCGGAGCTGAATGTAAGATTAGTGCCAAGACAGCATAGCTTTGATATCCGAGTGTGCGCGAATAAAAACGGTGATCAGGACCTGTGCTTATATGTTATATAATAAATATATACAGCAAAACCTCTTTAAATCGACCGATTTACTAACCACACATATACATACATACTAGATTATGTATGTATGACATGCTAATCTTCATAGAAAAAAATTGAAACATCTGTAAAACCACACCACCTAGAAACAAACTGATTGGAACACATATAGAAAACATATTTAACAAACATATTATATTAAATTTATATGGTTAGCCTTCTGCATTTCTATTAATTTTGAATAAAATTGACATTTTGCACACTGCGTATTGGCAAACTCAAGCCATTGTCAATGGCTGTGAGCAATCTTCATACAGAAAAAGTGAAATATCTCTAAAACTACACCACCTAGAAAAAGACCGCTTGGAACACATATAGAAAACATGTTTAACAACCAGATTATATTAATGTATATGGTTAGGGTTGACGTTTAACACTGTGCGTACCGGTAAACTCAATGGCAGTGTGCATTTGTTCTGCAGCCAAGCTGTGTGCGCATACACGATGTTTATAAACATTGAAAGGGGTCTATGGTGTCACAGTTTTGGTGTGCTTGCCAAAATTAACTTTGAATGGTTGCACTTCAATATATATATTTCTTAACCAACACTGAATCTTTAATTCGCCGACTAAATCCATGAGACCCAGACACTAATGCTGGTCCCAGTGACAGGTGTGCAGGTGGGTTAATACGTTTTGTGTGCGTGAAACTGAACCCGCCTGTATCGACATGCCTGTAGTGGCTGTACAAAATGATCGCCTATTAATAGAGTGTCTGGCACACAAAAGACGCTGGAAACGCCCCGCCTCGTCAGGTGGCTGTGTAATACCCCTGTCACACTACGACGTAATGAGCGAACATGAGCCTAACGTGGTGATTTTTCATCATTACGTTGATGTACATTGGATTACGTTATGATGATGTCATAATGACGTTAGACTGACGTCGAGCTACGTCACATTACGTCGTGTTACGTCGAGGTTTTGGACATGTTCAAAAATGTTGACGTAGCTCGAACGTAAGGGTTTACGTTCGCCGTACGTTCTGTTCACGTTCAGCGAACGTCAATGACGTTAAACGGACGTTAGGCAAACGTTCCTCACTACGTTCCACTCGTTGACCCACATTAAACCCGGTGGAAACGTCCATGCGGCGTAATGGGAAAGTCAGGAGAATGTCAGGAGAACGTACGTTCAGCATTTCGCCAACGTTTAATGACGTAAGTAACGTAAGGTAACGTAAAGCAAAGTAGTTCTGGCGATGGAATAACGTTCATAACATTCCGTGAGCGTCATTACGTTGTCCTCTCTCGTTGAATGACGGTATCACTACGCTTTACCGACGTTACGCTCTCGTCCACTACGCTGCATCCACGTTCAACTTGTGCCCAAATTTGCATACTACGCCGAGAAGTTCAACGTTCTTCACGTTCTCCCTACGTTGACGTCATTACGTCGTAGTGTGACAGGGCCATAGGGTGTATATTGATCAGCGTCAAGTCTGTCTGGTTACTTCGCCAACCATTTAATGGAATCAGAAACGTTTACAGAATTGATTACTCATAACTAAATAGTGGAAAGAGATTTCATTACGTGAGTGTCTTAAATAAGTTACTGGAATACACTGATTATGTATGTATGTATGTATGTATGTATGTATGTATGTATGTATGTATGTATGTATGTATGTATGTATGTATGTATGTATGTATTTATGTATGTACATGTGTATGTATGTTTTATATAATGCATCTATGTATGTAATGTATGCATTTATGTACTGCTTGCATGTAGGTTGGTTGTTGGAGTTTTACGTCCAAGCAACATCTAAGATCATATCAGGACGGGTTTGCATATATGTACTGTATGCATATATATGTATGTGCATTATGTATGTATTTTTATGTATGCATACACTATGTATGTATGTATGTATGTATGTATGTATGTATGTATGTATGTATGTATGTATGTATGTATGTATGTATGTATGTATAGGTATGATTATATTAGGCATTTTTATGTATGCCTGAATGTATGTCAGTATGTGCATCTTTCTTTTGTAATTAGCTATATTGGATATATATTTAAGTAACAACTAAAATATAACCCTATAAATATTCAACATATTGTGCGATCTACATTAGAGAGCAGCAGAGTCTTAGCCACAACACTAATCAATATTTTACATGATCTCCCAAAGCAGGATTTTCTCTTTCAACATAAACTACTTTGACTTTGCACAACTTTTACGAGGGAGGGCACAGTGGTCGTACAGGGATGCCCATCGGTCTATCAGGGGTCGTGGTTGCTGGTTGGCCAGCATCCATTGACTGGTGCTTTTAGCTGAAGACTGACTCTTTTCCAATGCTGCCCAATCAGTCGGGGTCAGTGGCAAGGTTTCATTCATTTCCTTATCCCAGTCCCATTTTGCGCTCCCTCCAGCACCAATATTTACCCCTAAAGAGCCACCCAAATTGGGTGGCTTACAGGTGGACACGCAAGGCGAATTCACTCTTTAAAAATCCTCACAGCCCATCCACCACAAACAAGAACAAAACCCAGCAGCCCACTGTATCTAAGTGAAAGAAAACAAGAACCCCCCCACCCCCAAAATTCACCCTTGTTTCAAAGCATGTGAAACTGAAAGCAACATGAACAACCTAGCTTGTGAGCTTTTAATTTCATAAGTGTCTTTTGACACATAATTGATGGTATGCTTTTACATTCTCTGCATAAGCGATGGTTGAATAATAATATTGTAGAATGGCTAAAGCTCAAATCTGTGGTTGTGTAGCCAGGCTATAGTGAAATCAATACAGACTTAAGCCGTGTTCACACGGGCAATGTAAATCGATTCGTAGAAATCGACTTGTATAGTTCGGGTTACATTTCGCGTGTGAACGCGCGGCTGAGTCGGATTAGGGCTGAATCGATTCGTGTGATCTGGATACTGTAAACCACTTGTCGAGGTAGTGTACGTGAATCGATTTCTGTGAACCGATTTATTTTGCCCGTGTGAACGCACTGAGGCGGATTAAGGACGTCACATGCATGCGCAGTCGAGACCTTAGTTTGTTGACTTTCCGGTCGATCAAAAGCGCATATTATATAATTTAGTCTATGAAACCGCTAGCTGTGCACAGATATTTTTTTCATCATTTATTTTTAGGGTTTCACTGCCCAGCAGAAGTTTTGACCCTTCCAAACCAATACGATTCAGTCCATACATATCTAGGTCGAACCCACACTCTCTCATGGCGACGTCGACGAACCCAAACTGGCGCTGGTTAGTATCGACTTGCTCATGCGCTGATATCGATTTCCGGCCCAAGCACTGCCCGTGTGAACGCGAAACACTTTCAAACTAAATCGATTCATATGATTCGCTTTGTCTAAATTGCTTTAAACTTTTCCTGTGTGAACACAGCTAAAGAGAAAGGAAGAGTATAAAGGTGAAAGAAGAGAGATAGTTAAGCCCTCTGGTTTAATATTTATATGGTACAAGGGTTCATTGAGAGTATCACCCCACCCTTTTCCCCAATGGGAAACAAGCATTCTTAGCTCTACCAATAAGGATCCAGCATTCCTGCTCCCCATGGTTACCAGTGATCTGCCCACCACCACCAAGCTGTGTGGCTCTCCTGGCCACCACCTGCCCTGAGCCTGAGTGTGGTGATCCTACCTAGCAGACGGGGGAGGGGGTAGGCTCTGAGTGCCCCTTACACACAGCCCTGCCAGCACCACTATGTCTATTTACATCCCAATCAGGCACCACCAGCACCTACATATATACATGCGTCACGTATACCTGATCAGTAATAGAACATTACATTCCCCCCCCCCCCCCAATGCAGTAAATCAGAATATTTTACAATATGACAATACAAGTTGAACCGCCATGAATATGGCCTTTGCTGCTGCCATGGCTCTAACTAGTCTAAGCAACCATCAATCATTCATCACTGTTGTAGGAACCCATTCATAAAGGACACTGCCAAATGTTTCCGTTCAAATACTACTAGTCCTGAGGGAAGCTTTCTCTGTAGTATCCTAGATGCACTATTATAAACGGTCTCATTTACTGAATGAGATATTTTTGTTTGTTGTTGTTTTACGTCCTAGCAACATCAAAGGTCATATCAGGACGGGTACCGACTTGTGACAGTGCGCACTCATGGCGACTTTATAGTGGTGTCCCACTGGGAAACCAGGCTGGCGGCACCATGACCTGGTATCCAACTCAGTCACATTATCCTGACACTGAGCACACCAGTCCTTGCCCTGTCCTAATAATGCTGAGCGCCTGGCTAGGAAGCGACAAGTATAAATTTTTAAGTCATTGGTTTGACTCGACCAGGGTTCGAACCCATGCCCCCACGATCTACCAGCACGGGAGACGGACGCTCTAACTCATTCGGCCATCCCGTCTGGTCCATAACATATGAAGAATGTATCTCTGACCTATCACATACGCTCACGGTATGCTGACCAACGTTACGTACATTACTTCATCTCTAGAAGTATGGCATATACATTAAGTATGCTGGAGATACGGCAGGCATACGTTCGAAGTACGTTATGCATCCGTTGGCTGTATGCGGAGTGCGCTGCTGAACGTACGGCTAACTTGTTCCAACCTATCCCGACCTACCCCTAACATGTGCATAACATACACCGACGTACGCCCAGCATACGCTAAGCATATGAGAAACGTATGAGCAGTACGCCGGCATAGGTTGACAATTTTGAACTTGCACAAAAATTATTTTGTGGCTCGACCTACGACACTGTATGCCAGGCGTATTCGACGTATGCCCAACCTATGGGTAAAGTATCACGTCATATGCCGATGTGTTGGCCGAAAATCGCATATGTCGGCCTACGCGACAGCCCCTTTAATCACACCCATTCAGTATGGAAGCACCCGCTTCCATAAAGCTGTAACATTTTCTAAACCAAAACACTTACCTAGTTTTGATCATACATGTCAAACTTTAAAATAGGTACATTCATTAAACCACTTATTGAAGACTAGTGCTCTTGTACTATGCCTACTACGACGCTTAAAGTCAGTCACCATGAGTGTGCACTGTCACATGTCGGTACCCGTCCTGATATGACCCCAGATGTTGCTATGACGTAAAACAACAAACATTGCTGAAGAACTAACTGGGTGGAATTCCTCATGTGGAACTACGGCCCATACAATCTACATCGGGCAGATTTAACATAACATGAATGTCGGGTTTGAAATGGCTTCATATGATCATTACACTGCATAGCTCAGCCATCAAAACAAGCACAGCATAGCTATTGTGAATGGGGACACTGGAGCGTGGTTTCTTGCCGTTCTTCATGTAGACAACACCTCTGTGATTGATGGCCAGCCACGCGTACTTTATCGACCAGAAAACAGCTAGCTAGGGCCAGCTAACCACACATATATACACACATACCCCGCGTACACATACCCCTCTCACCCCCACCCCCTCCACATATAACACCCTCTCACCCCCACCACACATACCCCCTCTCACCCCCACCCCTCCACACACACACCTCGCGGCATATTTTATAAATACCCGTATATATATATATCATATCAGTCGGGTACAACTTGTGACAGTGTACATTCATGGCGACTTTATAGTGCTGCTCGATGGGAGATCAAGCCACTGGCACCATGACCTCAATATCCCCACTCAGTCACATTATCGTGATACTGAGCTAACCAGTCTTTGTCAGATCTCAGTAATGCTGAGCGACAGGCTAGGAAGCGACAACATAAATAAAAGAACATTGACGAATTAATTTTATTTTAACAAAGGATGGGGGGGGGGGGGATTTCGAGTATTTGGTATCCCAAATCTAAGTTGCAAATGACATGGAGTCAGCCTGCTTTTACTGCACTACTACAGCAATAATTGAAGGTAGAAGTTGGTTGGTTGGCTGCTGGGAGTTTTATGTCATGGCAAGATCTAAGGTCATATCACAATGGGTACCAACTTATGACAGTGTGCACTCATAGTGACTTTATAGTGCTGCTCCACTGGGAGACCAGGCCACCAACACCATGACCTGATATCCCACTCATCACATTACCGTTGCCTGGGGCACCTAGCTTACTCAGTCGGGCAGGTGAAGTTCTTGGTGACCTTCCCGAACGGATAAGTCGTTATTTTTCTAATCTGCAGCAGCAGATTTCAGTTTCAATTGGCTGACTTGGGCTTGGGAAAGTAGTTTTGCCACTCAGGCAAGTAGAATAATCAGTCACTTGACCGATTGGGCAAGTGGGAACAACAATTACTGTCATACTCTATACCTGCTGTCCACACATCTATTTCAAAAAACAATTTTGGTAAACATTTGTATTCCTCTGAAGTACTCTTTTTTTCAGCGCTGGGACACTGGTCTTCCAAACTTAGTCTAATTACATCAGAAAGAGCTTACACGAAAATGGATATGTATTTGTATGACATATGGATACTATGTATGTTTATACAAAAACATTAAAGTTGTATAGTCCGATGGTTTTAAGTTTCTGTCATTTTCTGAGATAAATACATTAAATTGGTTATTATAATCTACCTCACTTTAGGTGTGGTACTTTATATGTGGCACTTTTCGTGCCACATATAAAGTACCTGAAAACAAGATGCCTGAAAGCGCTAGATATTCTGAGGGTGCTGTCCAGCTCAGAGTGGGGAGCGGACAGAGATGTTCTGCTCTCCGTGTACAGAACCTTGGTTCGGTCATGAGTGGATTACGGCAGCATAGTATATGGTTCCGCAAGGAAATCATATATTGGTCTGCTAGACACAATCCACCACCAGGGACTGCGCCTGGCCCTTGGGGCCTTCCGCACCTCACCGGTTCAGAGCCTCTACGTCGAAGCCAATGAACCATCACTTAACAACAGGAGAATCAAACTGGCCATGCAATATGTAGTCAAGATAAAAACTAATGCATTGAATCCTGCACACAATTGTCTATTCGAGCAACATGACGAATCCAGGTATGAAGCCAGGCCGAATTACATCCGGCCACTGAGGCTCCGAATGAAACCTCATTTGGAGGCCTTGGGCGTGGATTTGGACGTGTTGGAGGATGCCAAAGTCCCAGAACATCCCCCATGGTCATTGAGAAAGCCATCGGTTATCCTCCGACTCACAGAACTGAGGAAGTCTGGGACACATCCACTCGAGTACCAAGGACTGCATGCAGAGATTCAAGGCCAGTTTGCAGACCACCTCTCCATATACACTGATGGTTCGAAAGACCAAAGCCGGGTAGCTGCTGCGGCAGTCTGCCGACGGGAAAAATTTGGTGTACGTTTGCCCGATCAGAGCTCGATTTTCACTGCAGAAGCCCGAGCACTCCTTCTCGCGTTGGAGTGTATTGAGGTATCCAACCACACTAACTATGTTATATACAGTGATTCGTTCTCTTGCCTCCTGGCTGTTGCTGGACTGAAAACGAATCACCCTATTCTAGCAACGGTCATTTATAAAATGAACCAACTGACAACGGATGGGTATGACATCCACCTGTGCTGGGTGCCTGGCCATGCCAGCATACAAGGAAACGAACGAGCTGATCAGGCTGCGAAGAAGGCCCTGAACTGTGATCTTGAACCGTGTCTGATCCCTCACTCTGATCTGAAACCACTAACAGCCACCCCCATAAAATCCAAATGCCAACATGAGTGGGATGAAAACATTAATAAACTTAAAGAAATTGAACCATCTGTGGGAAAACCACCACATACTCATGCGGGAGGTAGGCGGGACCAAGTGGTCCTTAGCCGCTGCCGTATTGGCCACTTGTGGCTTACACATGCTTTTCTGCTCAATGGGGAACCTCCCCCTGAATGTATTCGGTGTCAGTCCCCGCTGACACTCAAACACATTTTACTAAGTTGCGTTGATTTTTTGGCCCTGCACCAACAATTCTACACTGCAAACAGTATGCGTGACCTTTTTACTAAAGTAAAACAAGAAAACATTTTAGCCTTTTTGAGGGCAGCTGGACTGTACCACCTCATATAGTTTACTAAATAAATTCTATCAATTATTAATAAAACTTTTCTTTTTCTATGGGAATTTGTTTCCCTTGACCACAAATATATGATTGTGAGCTTTCTAATTTAATGAATGTCTATTGGCACATAATTGATTGTCTGCTTTTACATGTAAAAGCGATGGTTTGAACAAAAAACAAACATTTCTCGCCATGAATGGCCTATGCTGCCGACACGGCGTAAAGCAACCACCAATCAATCAATCAATAAACCTCACTTTAGGTTGAAATAACTTATTTTAAATGACTAACTTTTGAGATATTTGAAGTGCAAACATGCTAAATTAATTCTGGCAAGCGCACCAAAACTCTGACACCATTGGCTTTAGCAGTAACAAGTTCTATTCAATTGCCTCAGTATTCCCTTCTATGCAGCAACAAAATGTAATGGTTAGTAAGAAGTGCACCAGTATCTAACGTAGGCATGTCGAATCAATTCTAGATAATTGTTTTAGTTTTGCAAATGTGATGCTTCATCGGATTATGCAGCTTTAAGTGAACCCAATTTGTCACATCAAACGGTGTTCTCCGTCTCAAGGATGTCTCACACCAGCCGATATTTTAACTTAAAAGAACGTTGTTACCCCCGGTATATCTATTTCGTAAATATATCACAATTCCAATATTTAGTTCCTAAATTTATCACAATTCCACTATATCTAGTTCCTAAATCTATCATAATTCCATTATATCTAGTTCCTAAATCTATCATAATTCCACTATATCTAGTTCCTGATCACGTCTTTCTATTATTTTGTTTTAATCTTTTAAAATTAAAACAAAAACACTCAAAACTAACCTTCTCAAGCAGAGGCACACATACAACAGCATATTTGCATGCCAGTATGACTGTACAAGTCATCCAGGGTAGGACAGTACCTTTTTTTCCTATTTGCCCAATTGATCGGTCAAGTGACTGAATTTTCTACTTGCCTGACTGGCAAAACTACTTGTCCAAGCCCAAGTCAGCCAATTGAACTGAAACCGGCTACTGCAGATCAGCAAAATAACAACCCGTTCAGGCAGGTCACCGAAAACCTCACCGGCCCGAGCGAGTAAACTAGGTCCCCTAGGCAACCGGGTAGTCCTTATTTTCCTACCCTGCATGATCTCATCCTCAACATTAAATAACAATTTTTTATTTTGATTAAATCCAACCTATTATCTACACAGAAAACAACAGAAGTCCTGACACAATGGTCTACAAATGGCAACGTCCTGCCGTGCGTGTATCCTACTACGGGCCGCGCTGCTGGCAACGCGCCCATCTGCGAACAAGACGCTGCCACGTCCCACGTGACGCTGCCACACCGGATGTGGGTTAGCGGCCAGACCCACTAGGTCGACCAGCCTTTTGTTCTGCGCTGATAAACGCGCATCCACTGCGGCATAGCGCTTAGAGCACCAACGGGCTGGCGAACACACATTACAGCTCTGAATGGTGTATGTATGTATGTGTGTGTGTGTGTGTGTGTGTGTGTGTGTGTGTGTGTGTGTGTGTTGTGTGTGTGTGTGTGTGTGTGTGTGTGTGTGTGCGTGCGTGCGTGTGTGTGTGTGTGTGCGTGCGCGCGGGCGGTACGGACGGGGGACTGATATAAGGGGTGGGGCTGGGGCCATGGGCGCCCTCGGGATGGATTTGTTTGTTTATTGTTGTTTTACATCCTAGCAACATCTAAGGTCACATTCCATCCTGATATGACCTTAATTGTTGCTCCAACAATCAACCAAATCCAAGGTCATATCAGGATGGCTACCGACTTGTGACACAGCGCATTCACAGTAACTGCTGCCCCACTGGGAGACCAGTTGGCTGGCACCATGACCTAATATCCCACACAGTCACATTATCCTGATACCATGCTAACCAGTCCATGTCCTATCCTATTAATGCCAAGTGCCGGACTAGGTAGCAACCAGTACCAATTTTATAAGTAATTGATTTTACTCAGATGGGATTCCACTTCTCGACCTTCCGCACAGGAAGCTTGCACTTCACCGATTCGACCAACGCGTCAGGGCTGTCGGGATAGGTTGAGGATGGGATCAGGTCGAGATATCCCATCCCTCAACTGGTCCCTTTGTATGTGTGGCGCAAATTACTAAAGCTGTTTGGGCATGAGGAGCAAGCAGTCAGTCAGTCTCAGTGCATTTTTACATTACTGCACCCCCCCCCCCATCTTTTGACCAGAGCTAAGAAATCGTATTGCTTTAAATGCCCCAGACACACAAAAAAGGGGGGGGGGATAAAGAAACAAACAAACAAACAAACAAGAGAGAAAAAAGAAGAAACAAAGTTGGAAAGAAAGAAACAAAGTTGGAAAGAAAGAAAGAAAGAAAGAAAGAAAGAAAGAAAGAAAGAAAGAAAGAAAGAAAGAAAGAAAGAAAGACTTAAATTGCTAAACCACTATCGAAATAAATTTAAATGATATTCGGCACACCCAGCGATTTCCCCTCAAACGAATGTGGTTATTAGCAAGATTGAATATGCACACAGATGTTTTATTTAATTCCTTCAGCACATTTTTACCCGACGCCTATTTTAATTAGCTTCACATGACAGGTCTTATTAGTGACGTTTCACAGTGTCAGCAGAATTGAATGTCGCTCAGAGCATCGTTAACGTTGCAATAATACGGCAACAACTTGGGTGGTCTTTTTATCTCACATTAAAGCTGCATAGTCTGATAAAGTATCATATTTTCAAAACCAAAACTACCATCTAGAATTGATTCTACATATCTAATTTAGATACTGATGTACTTATTAAGCATTTGGTGCTATATAGAAGGGAATACTGAGGCAATTTAATATAACTATTTACTGCTAAAGCCTGTTGAGTTTGGGCGTGCTTGCCAAAACTAATTTGATGTTTGCACTTCAAATATCTCAAAATTTAGCCATTAAAAAATAAAAGTTACTTCGAACTAAAGTAAGGCATATAATAGCAATCAATTTAATATATGTATCTCAGAAAAATGACAGAAACTCAAAACCATCGGACTATGCAACTTTAAGGCCTAACCTGTCGACACCAGGTTCATGGTTTGAAAACAGTGGTGTGTGTTTGTGTGTGTGGTCCAGCCAAAGATTTTTATTATATTTATAAGAATTGTTACCACCATAAATATACTCACTATATAAATATATATCTTTACACACATATATGAGTATATAGTATAAAATAGTAGTCAGGGGGTTAGCGCAAATCCACAGGTATGCTGCTGCGTACCACTGAAATTATCACAACTATATTTTTATATTAAAATATATGATGTTTTATATCGGTTTATTCATTTGCGTTCTTTCCAATACCGTTTTATTCCAGAAGTCTGTGTACCATCTGAAAGATCCAGAACAGGCCCCGTGGTCATAATATATTTATAGTAGCAATATATTTATAGTAGCAGTGTTACTTATAAATAGAATAATTGTATGTGGCTATTCAACAAGGCAGTGTCATAAAGATCTGTGTAATTCTTCGGAACTCTGTCCTCTTGACATTCCTAAAGCCCCAGTCAGACCTCACCGGATTGAGGAACCGGACAGAAACCGGACACTGTCCGGTGAAATATGGCAATGTCCGGTTGATATACGGTAGGCTTCCGGCGTGTCCGTTCTATCTTCGGTGGTGTCCGGCACAAGTTTTGAACATGCACAAAACTTGTACCGGACACCACCGGACTGACGTGTACGGTCGGTGTCCGGTTTAAGTCAGTTTAGTCCGTTTCATGTCCGGTACCCATCCGTTACGTCTCTGGTTTGCTTCCTGGCAAGTCTGCTGACGGTGGTTTTTTTGTGTTTTTTTTTGTGTTTTTTTTTTTATTGTGGGAATTCGGTCAGTATATGTTTCCTGCGCATCCGTGAACAATCCGTTATGTCCGGTTAGCATTCGTTTCATCCGATACATTTTGACACCGGACACCAACGGACTAGACAATTCTTTGTCCGGTGGTGTCCGGTACTCAGTCCGGTAAGGTCTGAATGGGCCTTAACATGTGGGGGTTCACTGTTGGCAGTGGCTCTCTTTGTAATGATATTGATAAACAACGCTTAGGGGCCGTCCAAAGATGTCAACATTTTCACGGTGGTACAAAGCGTACGACGGGGGAGGGGGTTGTCAGTAAAGTACGACTTTTAGCATTTAATGAAATGATATTTTTCGGCGATTATTTTTGGGGTGGGTGGGTAACACTGTGGTAGACTGTACTGGCTTCTGGCAAGGATCCATCCACATAAAGAGGTAGGTGAGGATAGGGTGATTGCATCAGGGTGCCAAGGTAGAGTAATAGTTAGCATACTATCCCTGGATTAGCAAGGTGTGTGGGTTAGAATCCTGCGCTATGCATAATATTTCACATTTTCATGACCACTATGATAGTACACCACTACTGTAGGTAGCGACACGTGTCAATTTTTAAGTTATTGGTTTGACTCAACCATGTTTCAAACCTGGGGGTTTGAATCCCATGACCTCCCAAAATGGTAGGTGGGCACTCAACTCATTTGGCCACCCCATTTGAGTGTGTAGTAAAATGTTGATGTGTACTACTTTGGGGGGTGGGGCGGGTCTGGAAAAGTACTACTCTCTGTACTACCTTGAAAATGTTGACAACTTTGGACGGCTCCTTACACTCTTTCAACAAAGGAAAGACGATGTCACTGCTGGTGGTGAGATGGTGAACTTCAATTCACATAATTAGCAGGCAGTAGTAGTATAATAGCCGCTAAGATCAAGACACAGTCAGCATATAGGCATTGCCATATAGGCATTTAAAATATTTTTTTTTATTGACGAGGTATTTACTCTGCCCATAACGTATAAGCTCCTGTCAGGGTGCTTGTTTTCAAGATAGTGTGTTAGTCCTGAAGAAAGCTTTCTCTGTAGTATACTAGATGCACTATTATAAATGGTCTCATTACTGAATGAGATATTTTTGTTTGTTGTTGTTTTATGTCCTAGCAACATCTAAGGTCATATCAGGACGGGTACCGACTTGTGACAGTGCGCACATATGGCGACTTTATAGTGCTGCCCCACTGGAATACCAGGCCACCAGTACCATGACCTGATATCCCACTCAGTCACATTATCCTGACACTGAGCCAACCTATCCTAATAATGCCGAGTGCCAGGCTAGGAAGCAACAAGTATCAATTTTAAAGTGATTGGTTTGACTCGACCAGGATTCGAACCCACGACCCCACGATCTACCAACACGGGAGGCGGACGCTCTAACTCGTTCGGCCATCCCATCTGGTCCTGAATGAGATATCATTCATTACACAACAACCACTGTCATGTCAAAGCATACTTTATCGAACCATTCTTATCTGAAAGCTAAAAACTGGATACTTTATTTTAAAAGTCCGGAATTAATCGTCTCACATGAGGGAAAAAAATTTACATTTTCAAAAGCAGAATGTGCACTTCAAATTGGGTTATAAACAAAACAACAACAACACAATCATCTACCTTGCCAATGCTTTTCAAGCTTCTTAGAGCTTTTTCAGGCTTCGTCAAGCTTTTCCTGAGCAAAAAAAGCCAAGGCAAATAGCACAAGAATGAAAATAAAATCTGAACAGCATGATTGCAATGAGAAACAATTCAATGCAACATAACAAATCACATCACATCATATCAAACCACTAGAATCACTGAGCTTTGAGAAGCTTGAAAAGCATTGGCAAGGCTGGTGGTAGTATTTGAACGGAAAAATTTGGCAGTGTCCTTTATGAATGGGTTCCTACAACAGTGATGAATGATTGATGGTTGCTTAGACTAGTTAGAGCCATGCCGGCAGCAAAGGCCATATTCATGGCAGTTCAACTTGTATTGTCATATTGTAAATTATTCCGATTTACTGCATTGGGGGGAATGTAATGTTCTATTACTGATCAGGTATACGTGACGAGGCGCATGTATATATATGTAGGTGCTGGTGGTGCCTGATTGGGATGTAAATAGACATAGTGGTGCTGACAGGCCTGCATGTAAGGGGCACTCAGACCCTACCCCCTCCCCCATCTGCTAGGAAGGATCACCACACTCAGGCTCAAGGCAGGTGGTGGCCAGGGGAGCCACACAGCTTGGTGGTGGTGGGCAGATCACTCGTAACCATGGGGAGCAGGAATGCTGGATCCCTATTGGTAGAGCTAAGAATGCTTGTTTCCCATTGGGGGAAAAGCGTGGGGTGATACTCTACAATGAACCCTTGTACGATATAAATAATAAACCAGAGGGCTTGACTATCTCTCTTCTTTCACACTTTATACTCTTCCTTTCTCTTTGTCTGTATTGATTTCACTATAGCCTGGCTACACAACCACAGATTTGAGCTTTAGCCATTCTACAATATTATTATTAAACCATCGCTTATGCAGAGAATGTAAAAGCATACCATCAATTATGTGTCAAAAGACACTTAGGAAATTAAAAGCTCACAAGTCCTACCACAAGCTAGGTTTTTCATGTTGCTTTCAGTTTCACATGCTTTGAAACAAGGGTGATTTTTGGGGGGGGTTCTTGTTTTCTTTCTGCTGGGTTTTCTGGGCTGCTGGGTTTTGTTGTTGTTAGCGGTGGATGGGTTGTGAGGATTTTTAAAGAGTGAATTCGCCTTGCGTGTCCGCCTGTAAGCCACCCAAGTTGGGTGGATCCCTAGGGGGTAAATATTGGTGCTGGAGGGAGCGCGAAATGGGACTGGGATAAGGAAATGAATGAAACCTTTCCACTCACCCAGACTGATTGGGCAGCATTGGAAAAAGAGTCAGTCTTCAGCTAAAAGCACCAGTCAATGGATGCTGGGCAACCAGCAACCATGACCCCTGATAGACCAATGGGCATCCCTGTACGACCACTGTGCCCTCACTCGTAATTGGACGAAAGCGGTTTAGATTTCAAGCCCCATTACCAGAGGTTGGATAATGAAAATAGGAGCAGATAGCGGTCTAAGTGCATGAGGTCCCCATTCAGAGGATGAGAGGGCAATCGCCATCGTTTTAATAATTGACACTCTCCAGCTTCCTCCCCCTCCCCCCACCCTCACACTCTGCACTCAAATGTCGATTTTAGATGTCACCCATTCGCCAACGACAATTTAAAAAACTAATCACAGCCGAAAGATATGTCGGTCCGGAGCCAATACAAATCGCTGGCATTGATCAATTCTAAAACTAAAAGTCCCTAAAACCGGCAACGCCGGTGCAACTTTTAAAAAAGAGCATCCGTGATTATTAAATTATATCTTTGAATGGAAGGCCAATATCGAGAGTAGAAACTAAAAGCCCGATAATTATCAATTAGCCCTAATGGTGCCGAGTTTGCGCATGCCCTCGGTGCAATGTGTTGACAGTGAGAACATCCTCAGTGCAGGGTTCATGAGGAGTACCGACAACAGGCGATTTCCACCACTACCACCCCACCCTGTGGCGGCAGTAGCATCTCAATGTGCAGCATGCTTTGTGGAGAAGGTCTTACTCTTAGCAGGAATTTCCACCCCCAACCTGCCCTCTAACGGCAGTGATAAGAACTAATATTGTTGGTAGCATCTCAATGCGCTGCATGTTCTGTGGAGAAGGCCTTAGTAGGAATTTGCACCAGCAACCTGCCCTCTGGGAGCGGTGGCAAGAATTACTGTTGTGGGGACCAGTTCACTGTGCAGCATGCCATATGGAAAAGAGCTAATATAGTAATAGTAGTAATAGACTATTTCCACCACAAACCTTCCCTCTGATGGCAGTGACAATAAGTAATTTTGCGGGTAGCAGTTCATTATGAAGCAAACTCTGTGGAAAAGGTTTTTAAAAAAAAAGGAATTTCTACCACCAACCCACCCATTGGCGGCAGTGACAAGAACTAATGTTATAGGTAGCAGCCCACTGTGAAGCATGCTCTTTATGGAAAAGAGTTAACAGTAATAGACTTTTTCCACTATTAAATTACCCCCTGATAGCAGTGGCAAGAACCAATGAACACATACCCAGCGGAAAAGGTTCATATACAGTGACCAGCAGACTAAAGTTCTGCTGATAATTACAGAAATAAATCGAAGGCCGACTAGCCGTCTATCATCCAGTCGACAACTAACAATAAGATTAGGAGCAGATGGTCAGGAGGCATACTAAATCAGGGTATGGCAATTGGTGTTAAATAAGGAATTACATCACATTGAAGTAAGCTATGCCATACTCAGTGAATAATTATCTCAAACACAAAAACACACACACCGGGTGTGGTGGCCTAATCCATAGAGCGAGGACCTGACATGCAGAAGGTCGGGAGTTCGGTTCCCGGTCGAGTCAAACCAATGACTTTAAAATTGATACCTGTCACTTCCTAGCCTGGCGCTCTGCATTAATAGGATAGGGCAAGGACTGGTTAGCTCAGTGTCAGGATAATGTGACTGAGTGGGATATCGGGTCATGGTGCCAGTGGCCCAATTTCCCAGTGGGCAGCACTATAATGTCACCATGAGTGTGCACTGTCACAGGTCGGTACCCATCCTGATAGGAACGTAGATGTTGCCAGGATATAAATCTCCAACAACCAACCACACACACACACTTATCTTGATTCTAGTGTGAGGTAGTGATAAAGCCGGGGCACACCGATGGCTCAGCATCTTTAAACATTCCATTACCACTCCATTCAAGGTTCTAACACAACTCCACTGAGAACAAAAGGGCCCCATGGCTTCTCAACTACAAATGGATGAGCTGTCATTTATATTGGGACACTGCCATGCCAATTGGGGTCAGGGGGTGGTGGGTGGTTGTGGTTGTGGTTGTGGTTGTGGTTGTGGTGGATGTCTTCTTATTACTAAACGTGAGTGCGTCTGAGAAGATCTGGTATGCGGAGATATGGTCCAGTAATTTTTTAGCTATGTTACCTGCTCTTGGCTCATATCACCAATAACCACACCCGCTACACATTGATCTATATACATGTGTCGGATCCTGGTCGAAGCAACTCAATGACTTCAAAATCCACCCGCTGCCTTAGTACCTAGTCTGGCACTCAACATTACTAGGATAGGACAAGAAGGGGAATAACAATCGTCGGCAGTTGAAGTTTTATTCTGCTTAATTAATGAATACTAATATATATATATAACACAAATGAAATAAATTTAAATGTATTCATGTGAAAGAATAGCATTAATATATTTTAATCCCTTGACCATTTGATTATTTTCAAATCTCTTCATTTTCTAATTCTAGACAAAAGTGGCAAATTTCTAGATCCTCCGGGAGTTGTGACAACGATATTCAATCATTCGATTGGCAATCGTTGGTGGTCTGCTCAAATCGCTCAATTAGACAATGGATCAATTAAGCTTCCATTGAACCAAAATATTACACGAGTTCATATCGACTGCTGACGATCGTGATCGCCCTAAGCCGAAACCGACTGCAGCTTCTAAACAACTTAAGACTGCATAATCAAGGTGGCCTTATAGTATTGCCTCACTGGACTATCATACTGCTGGCATCATGGCCAAATATCGTGGTTGTATTATCCTATCTCTGCGCCAAGCTGTCCTTTCCCATACTCTTAAAGTTGCATATTTCGATGGTTTTGAGTTTATGTAATTTTTCTGAGATAAATATATTAAATTGATTGTTATAATCTATCATACTTTAGTTTGAAGTAGATTTTATTTTAAATGGCTAACTTTTGAGCCATTTGAAGTGCAAGCATGTAAAATTAATTTTGGCATGCTGACACCATAGGGTTCTGCAGTAACAGGTTCTATTAAATTGACTCAGATATTCCTTTCTATGTGGCAACAAATATGTGCATCAGTATCTAAGTTAGATATGTAGAATCAAATCTAGATGATTGCTTTGGTTTTGAAAATATTATGTTTTCATCGGACTATGTAATGCTGAGTGTCAGACAATTAATATCCTGGTTGTATTATCATGACTCTGCACCAAACAGTCCTTTGCCGTGCTCTTAAGTAATGCCTACTGCCAGGCAATGTAGGCCTACCGGACGCGGTGGCAGAATCGGTAGAGCGCAGGCCCCCGAAGAGGGTGATCAGGAGTTTGATTCCTGGTCGAGTCAAACCAATGATTTATCAAATTGATACTTGTCGCTTCCTAGCTTAGCGCCAAGCATTAATAGGATATGGCAAGGCCTGGTTAGCTAAGTGTCAGGATAATGTAACTGAGTGGGATATCGGGTCATGATGCTGGTGGCCTGATTTCCCAGTGGGACAGCACTAAAAAGTATACCTATCCTTACATGACCTTAGATGTTGCCAGGATATAAATTTCCAACAACCAACCAACCAACTAACCAGCCAGGCAATGTAGCGTTTGCTTGTTGGCGATTAGTTCCCAGCAATATCTAAGGTGATCTCAGGATGGGTACTGACTTGTGACAGTGCACAAGAGTGGTAGGATTGGCCAGCATATGCAACAGTCAAACAATCACCGCATTCTTAGTGGAGTTTACACCAGCAGAGTCTAATGCCCGGTACACACCTAGCGTATACGATCGTTTTCCCCGCACCCACCTAGCGTATACGACCTAAAACTACCCAAAAATTGTGAGGTGTGCACTCCCCTAGCACACCTACCGATTGCGATTCACGACTAAAACTAATTTTTAGGGCTAAAACGGTAGGTGTGCGCTAGCACTACGATTGCGATTCCCGATTCGAAAAATGAATCGGCCCGACTGCAGTTTTAAGCTGATCAGGAGTCCTATGCGCGAATCCTATACGCTATGTGTGTACATGGCATAAGCCGAGTGTGTATGATGGCCGCAATCTTCGCGCTGTGAGTTCAGCCCTCGTACCGCTCTGAAATCACACCCACTTAGCCGCAGCCACTGCACTCGTCAAGCACAGTGCCCCGTCCACTCTCCAGCCCAAGCTCCATGCATGGGGCCATCCAGGGGTAGGGTACTTTATACTAGTGGCAAGTTGATACCAGTGACAAGACGATGGAAGATGTGTGGTGTGGTGTGGTGTGTGCGCGTATGTTTGTAGAGAGGGTGTGGTGTGTGTGGGGTATGGTGTATGTGCGTAGGTTTGTAGAGAGAAAAATAGATATAATATTTATATGCTGTATAAGAATTATACGAGTATAATAACCCGGAATACTATACTATCCTAACACCCACCCACCAGTAATCAGGTGGTTGAGCCTCGGACTACTCATCTACTGCTCAGGCTTCGACACCGACGGTGGCGCCACCGCTTTCCTGCTCAATTAACGCCGAGAAAAATAAAGAAAAAAGAGAGAAAGAGAATAGAGAGAGAGAGAGAGAGAGACAGAAAGTCCCTCTCCAGCAACTAGTTATGCATATCAACCATTCCACTGGGACTTGCATTACTAACAAAACAGGGCACTAAAGTGACGAAATACAGCTAATACACATGTATACATGACCAAAGACCCTATAATACTAAGACGGTTCACTCCCTATCTCTCCCATGGTAATGTGAATTTTGCAGTGCCACCTTGTGGTGGGTTTGATCAGCCCGGCTGCTGGTTGGTGTTTAACATGTAAACACATACAATTATATTATACATGAGATAGGTAAGTATGAATACACATCAATATGAAATTGCTATGAACAAATACCCATCATCTTCAGCATCGCCATCATCACACATCTTTCACATTCATATATATATACATTTATATATATAATATAGCACCTGTTTAACCAAGAGAACAGCCAGCGCACCAAGTGGTGGGTTTGATCATTTTGATTACACAGTATAGGCTGAGTGAGCCGTCTTAGAATTATAGGGTCTTTGACATGACTCCTATGGCATGAAGGGCAGGGTAAAGTTGGAATATGTTTCTATGTAGAAATCTTAGCAGAGCAGCCTAGGTACATTGGTGACCTCATGTAAGAACTTGTAGCTGAAAATGCTACACCATAAAAAAATTAACTGTATAATGCTACACCATACACAATTAACTGTATATGCTACACCTTACAAAATTAACTGTACATGCTGCACAATACAAAATTACCTATAAGACATTACACTTTACAAAATGAACTATATATATATATATATATGCTACATCATACAAAATTAACTGCATATGCTATACCTTACAAAATTAACTATATATATGCTGCACCTTACAAAGCTATCTATATACAATTCCCCTTACAAAATTGACAAAACATACAATATACACAGCACCCTTTCAAAATAACCTATATACTCTATACATCATACTAAAATTGGGCAGGTCTGACCAATGGAAAATCTGCTCCATACTTCGAAATTAAGTGTGTTATGGCTGAGCCTAGATGTGGCGCAGTGCCCCTTTGACCGCATTAAGCCCCTAACGGAGGTGACACATTGCCGAGCTCTGCACTCCGTGGAGCTGAGTGGCCGACGTAAGGCGATGTGTGTGTGTGTGTGTGTGTGTGTGTGTGTGTGTGTGTGTGTGTGTGTGTGTGTGTGTGTGTGGTTGTTTGTTGTGTGTGTGTGTGTGTGTGTGTGTGTATGTGTATGTGTATGTGTATGTGTGTGTGTGTGTTTTACATCCTGACAACATTTAAGGGCATTTGAGGTCAGGTACCGACTTGTGACAGTGCACACCTATGGCAATTTTAGTGCTTTTCTCTGGGAGACCAGGCTGCCTTTGCCATGAACCGATGTCCTACTCAGTCACCTTATCCTGATGTTGAGCTAACCAGTCCTTGCCCTGTCCTAGTAATGACGAGTGCCAGCCTAGGTAGCGACACATATAAATTTGGTAAGCCTTAAGTTTGACTCAAGTGGAAATTAAACTCTCGACCTTCCGCATGGGAAGCAGTTCTACCGATTTGTTATTGCAGGATGACAACACTTTGCTGAATATACAAGCTGGCCAGGGTGGTGGTGTTTGGGTGATGTGTCAACTACATCTCAGCATGCCGTGAAGGTGTGAAATGGACACTGCCAGTTACACACAAACCACCTGACTGTACGTGCCTACTCAAATATAGATACAAGATTTACCCCTATCCAGAGTAAGGGTGAGTGATAACCTAGCATAAATCAGAGAAAAGACTGCATTGGCAATAATCAACTATAAACAAACTGTGGAGGTCCTTGTTACAGGGCTCAGTGTTGATTTATATTGGCATACAGTGGAAGAACTGGGAGAAAATGCAAAATGAGATGAAGATGGAAGCCAATGGATGCTCTTGATTTTAAGGCTATTAACCTCGGTTCTCCCCCCCCCCCCCACCCCACCCCTTTTTGTATTTGTTGCTGTTCCTCTGTTATTTCCAGTCAACCATATACAGTGACAGAGACAGTCCAAATTTAAAAAAAAAAATTTAAGACCTAAATGCAATGGGATTGGTCCCACTGCTTCACTGGTTACGGCTGGTCCAGTGTATTATTAAGAACCCCAACATCATAATTCATAAACTCACATAACTAACTACACTAGAGTTACACTAGAATATTTCTAACAAACTGATATTTATATACCGATTGCCTAACTGCAACTGAACATTAAAACTTACTACAACTTTACCAACTGAATACAGAAGATAACTTCTGCTTACATTCTAAATACTATGTAAATACTCACATTGATCTGACTAATATTGATCTAATTATATGATACTACTGTTACCATATTGCTATGGAACTTCTGTGTTACAGAATTTCATTTTGTTACATGCTGCAAATTGTGTATTCAACAGTTATTGTACACCTTATTCTATATACCTTTTGTGTAAATAACCCTGAATTGAAAAATGGCTGGAAGACCAGTGCGTCGGCACTGACAAAAGACTTATTCAGCAGAATAAACATATTTACAACAACAACAAAAAACCTACATGATTTCATCAATTTAGCTCTTCAAAAGTAGCCGGTTATGAGATAAGAATCTAAACAATATATTTTCCTGTTTAGATTAGGGAATGCTGTGGATACATCCATAAGCCAGCCTCCCAACACTTTTTCTATAGGGCTGTTTAGCAGCCCTGTCACAGAGACTCTGCTGCGGGAGTCGATCATTATGCTGTCGGCTGTGATGCGACAAAGACTGCTTTCATGAAATGAAAGCTGCATGCAAAAGTGTTGCTGGCTTTTGCAAGTTACCAGCGGCACTCTCTCGGGGAGCAAATAGAGGTCTCACACCAGCAAGAACATGTCCAGACAGGCGCAAAACTATTTGTCCCTGCAGTGGCTGGTCGGGAGATGTTGGGAGTTCCATACATCAACCGCCCTTGATGCTGCCACAGTGACATGATTTTCTGTTTAGGGTTTGCTCCCTTAGCCTTCAGTTCTGTCAAGAACCTGTACCACAAGGCAGTGGTTTACAACCCTGCAGGGCAGGGCTGTCAAACTCCCTGAGGTATGGCAATAGATGCAAACCATAGGAGTAGCTGCGGGAGTAACTAACTAAAATACTGACAGATACAGCCACTTTAGAGTGTCCAGCTTGCCAGACTGGAAAATGTGTTTTGCTCCTGTCACTGGGTAGGCTAAATGTCAAAGCATCAAACCGAGTGTGAGTACAGAGATGTGGGAAATGAATGACGGCACAGACATACACTTAGCAAATTTGAGTAACGTTTGCAGTCCTAACAGCATAGACCGGGGTGGAGTGGGGAGGAAGGAGTGGGGATAATGATAGTGTAACCCTCCCCCCACTCACGCCCCCACCCTCCTACCCCAGGAGTTCTGCCATTCCATAGCCAGTATCCTCAGCCTCTGGTCCACATTTGTTTTGTTTGTTTTATGTCCTGGCAACATCTAAGGCGATAGCAGGACAGGTACTGACTCGTGACAGTGCACACTCATGGCAACTTAATAGTGACGCCCAAGAGGGAGACCAGGGCACTGGCACCATGACCCAATATCCCACACAGTCACATTATCCCGATACTGTGCTAACCACTTCCTGTCCTATCCCATTAATGTCGAGTGTCAGGCAAGGTAGCAACAAGTATCAATTTTGTTAGTCAGTGGTTTGACTCGGCTGAGATTCGAACTCCCAACCTTCCGCATGGGAAGCATGTGCTCTACCGATTCGGCTAGCGCATCCGGTCCTTGGTCCACGTAGGTATACTTGAAATTAACTAACCTACAGACACACACTCTCAGTAACATGGGCCCATTAGGAAATCGCATTTAGGTTAATGAATGACTGTATACACATCTAACAACATGTGCTTGTAATACTATGCAATACTATTACTATTGCTTGCGACCACTTTTTCAACCATTTTACCACCACTTTGGACCAAAGAACCCACCTCCATGCGACCACCAAAGCAATCTGGGCGACCATTTTGGTCGCAAGGAGGTGTTTAATGCAATAGATGTAGCCTCGTTGATTACAATTTTGGTCGCAAGGAGGTCGGCGATCACTGAGGACCACTTGTGACCATTTTGCGACCACCCTGTTTTGTGGTCGCAAGCAGTAGTGTCACTGGTGTTTACGTGGTACATTCATGCAACTTACAACTGTTGCTTTCCCCACAATTGAACCAAAGGTTAGAACTAATAGCCCTGTCACACTACGACTTATCTCGCCGGCGTGCCACCAACACGCAAAATCACTTTTAATCGTCGAGACAGGTCAAACTTTTCAGCGTCAGTGCAATGTATTGGTAGCCTGCGGCCGACGTTGTGAGAAAAAAATAATAAAAAAGTTTCGCGCTCCATCCTGATAAGACCTTAGTTGTTGCTAGGATGTAAAACAACAAGAAGGAAAAAAGGCAACAGTTTGGCGCAACGAGCCTCACGCATGCGCGGCATCTGCCTAGCATTCGCATCACGTTATTCCAGCGATCCCGACATGCTCCTAACGTCGCCATAATATTGGCACCCGTGCATTGTCGGTCGTCAAAAGTTTTGTGCAAGCACAAAACTTCGCCGATCCCCTAACGCGCACCGCCGACCCTCGTCGACCATCAACATCTACCAACGCGCGTGTAACGCGTGCGTAATGCTTCCAGATGTCTCCTGACATTTCGCAAAAAAATTACACACGTCGACGCGCGTTGGCGAGAAACGTCGTAATATGACAGCACCATAAAAATTGGCAGCTGTACACGGCACACGCCAGTAGCTAATTACTCACAGTGACTAGTAGTAGTACACTGCTCACCCCTTCACATCCACACACCAACATCGACACACACCCTGCATTTCGTGCAGCAGGTAATTGATGCTATGTAACATGCCACCCACCAAAATATCCACTTTGACATCTCGCCCTTTGTGGTGCAAACAATTAGAGGGAGTGGGAAGGGATGCAAACGTTATTTTCACTGTTTTGAAACCATCTAAAAAAAAAAAGAGCCTCATAACCAAATGAATGTGACCCACATTACGAAGTTAAAGACTGAGGTACATATGAAATCACTTAGATAAAAGATTCACCAGTGAATCTGTTCAGAGGTGAACTGTAAAAGTTGTTGAAAATGTGTCTCATTGTTGATGGTCTTGGTTTGGCATTCCTGCCTCATGTTGATTAAAATCCAATAGCAACAATCCAATTGTATGCATTTTCACTCGACATATACTCTCCAGAATGTTGAAATCACATAATACCAAGGCATAACAACACAAAACCAGTAAATCCTTCATGTTTGAATGAACTGGGCGTACCACCTGACTATCTCAGCCAATGAAGATGACTGCTTCCTGACCTAGATTGGATTATTACCCAGGAACCTCTTAACTTCCTGCCAATGGCTGGTTGATTGGTTGTTGAAGTTTTACGTCCTGGCAACATCTAAGGTCATATTAGGACATCCTGCCAATGGCTGCCAGGTTGATATGTTCACTCTGTCAATTCAAACTTTAAAGTTCACTGATCTACTGGACTAATTACTAATCACTTAAATCAGTTCAAAAGTTTAAGGTAAATATATCAAGGTATATGAATAATATATTTTGCTTTTTACATTAAGAATGTATATGCTCATTTCATTTACCCACATTTTCTCCACTTTTTACATAGCCTACCCAGACTCACTCTTTTCCCCCAATTTTTATTTTTTTTAAATAAATAAATTACACATGTACTTCGTCATTTTCATCTATGGGACTATTTTGTAGTGAACTAGTCGAACGGAACTAGTGCCATTCGACCGCCCACAAGACACGCTGGTACCAAGTAGCACATGCAATAAGAGCCGTAAACAGCGGATAGCGGAATGCAGTAAGCAGCAACAGTCCACTCCATTATCATGGTAATGTTTGTCGGCGCCTCCTTGTCAAACCGTACTAACCCACTCCACGCCGGACACACCAGCCACCACACACACCACCAAACCACCAAAATAACATGAACACCGCCAGTTAGAGAAAGAAACAAGAACGAGTGTAACTGTTATCTTTAAATCGCATTTGATGAAAACAATTTGTGCCGAAAGTAGAACTATAGGGAAAGCATAGCAACATTTACTTACATCCACTTAAAATCTAAATATTGTTGGCTAAACAAACTGGTGATATTTGTGTTTAGTAAGCAGCTCCCAGGCCTTGTGGAAGGCAGCCTGCATTATGCCGGGCCCAGAGTCAGGGTCAACCCTCACCCTGCCCTATCAGGTCGACAACGGCCCTCACTTTTCCCTATCAGTTCTATACCAGCCGTCACCCCAAACTGGCCCCAGCCTTCATCCCAACCAGCACACGTGCTTCTGAGGAGTGGGGATGTGGGAGGGGGGGGGGGGGGGGAGGAGGGAGAGGGATATAGAGGTAGATGGGGAGGTAGAGGAAGAGGGAGAAATATCGTATATAGAGACGTAGAGTGGGAAGAAAAGGTAGAGGGAGAAGAAGGAGAGGTAGAGGTAGAGAGAAAGGTAGAGGGGGAGATGGAAGTAGTGGGAAGATTTAGATAGAGTTGGGTGGCTGGATAGATAGGTAAATAGATAGATAGGTAAATAGAGAGATAGATAGATAAAGTGAGAACGAGAGCCAGAGGGAGAGAGAGGGAGAAATGGAGAGAAGGATGAAGAGAGAGGGAGAGAAAGGATGAGTAATTTCTATTTGGGGAAATAGAGGGTATGAAATGAGGTGAAAGACCCCCCCCCCCCCCCACTCCCCCACCATCACAAATGAAACGCGCAAGAAACCTGTGTCAATCGATTCGCCTCCCCCACCTCAGCCTCTCCCACACAACGCCGGCTACTCCTACGGTGAAGCCACGAGACGGTGAGCTACTGGGGGTGCATGGCAGCGGACGGACACGGCCGAGTTGCTCACTGACTAATTCATGGTCCATCACGGAATGGGGTCAGAGGATGGCATACGGACACGGTGAGGGTAATCTCAGCGCCTGCCTCCGCAACCACAACTAAAGCATCGTCCGTCTCCCGTTTAGGTAGATCGTGGGCTCCGAACCCTTGTCGAGTCTAAATTAATTACTTGAAAATTGATACTTGTTGCTTCCTTAGGTATGTGCTCGGCATTGTTAGGATAGGGCAAGGACTGGTTGGATCAGTGTCAGGATAATGTGGCTGAGTGGGATATCAGGTCATGGTGCTGGTGGTCTGGTCTGCCAGTGGGGCAGCACTATAAAGTCGCCATGAGTACGCACTGTCACAAGTCGGTACACGTCCTGATATGACCTTAGATGTTGCCAGGACGTAAAACTCTGACAACCAACCAACAAAAGCATCAACCAGAAAACATGGTCTATAAGGGGTGTTAAAGTTGCGCAGTTCGATGGTCTTGAGTTCCTGACATAAAAATAAATTTAAAAAAATAAACATTAGGTTAATCGTCATACTGTACTTTACTTTAGCTTGAAGTAACTTTTATCACAAATGGCTAACTTTGGAGATATTTGAAGTGAACACATCCCCAATTAATTTTGGCGTGCACATGACAATGCTGACACCATAGGTTTCAGCAGGAACAGGTTCTATTAAATTGACATAGTTACCGGTTCTATGCAGCAACAAATGCTCGCTAAGTGCACCAGCATCTAAGCTTGATATATATATATATATGTAGGATCAAATCTAGGAAAGGTTTTTGGTTTAGAAAATGCGATGTCTTAATCGGAATATGCAGCTTTAATTAAACCACAGTTCGCTTCAGAAACTGGCAATTGTTCTAATTGTTTATTGGGGTTTTACGTCCAAACAACATCCAACGTGATATCAGCAGCGGTATCAACATGTTGCAGTGTGCACTGATGGCAACGTTATAGTGATATCCCACTGGGATACTATGCCGCCAACACCCTGACACGATATCCGACACAGTCACATATTCCTGACACTGAGCCAGCCAGTTTTTGCCATGTGCTAGTCATACCGAGCGCTAGACACTGTGGCAGTTTTGGAAGTCTTTGGTTTGACTCGGCCGGGGATTGATCTCTACCCAGCTAGTCACCCCGTCTGGTACTGCTGGATCAGCCCGCCAGGTAGGACTACGGTGAGTCTCCCCAGGCATGAAAGTGGTCTCCGGCTAAAATCGCGGAAATCAGGCCGCGATTATTACACCGACTGCAAATGTCCGCGATAACGCGGATCTTCTCCCATATACTTAGCACTGTCAGGGAATCGCGGAAAAATGCCGGAAGTCAGGTTTCAACTGACCTTGTTGTGACTGTATTATCGCCCATACCGGACCCGATCTTGTTTTGGGTTTGATGTTCTAGCAACATCTAAGGTAATCTAAGAATGGTATTCGAACTCCCCAAGTGTTGTATTTGACATATCTCTTTTTTTTTTAATTGTTTAAAGTTAATCGGTAAATATAAATAATCGCTGAAATCCGCGAAAGCGCGGAGATCTTTCATCCCTGCTCCCATAACGAGGGGGCAAACATTAATAGCTCCAGTGAAAGTGGAAAAGCCAAAAGGGGGAAAGAAATGTAAAAGAAAAAAAATCGTTACCACTGCAAACACCTTAACAGACTGTACACCTGTCTGAGAATGGTATATGGGGATGAGCCTGCCACACATTCGGCATAAAATACATCTATGACACGCAAAGATTAAGTAGCCTACACTATTGAGAAGACTGGGTCCTTAGTTAGCTGCTTATCATGTTATATGTGTCTTGTGTGTGAGTGTGTGAGCCTTCCTGTGTGAGAGAGAGAGAATGGAGAAAGAAAAATTGGTGTGCATGGGGTTTATTTTCTTCTCACAAGGAATGCTGCACAATACACAAGTCCCATAAGCGTGCCTACAAATGGTTAGATTATGAGAAGAGTCAAATAGGTCTCACCATCGAAACAATTCCTTTTTTTTTTTGTATTTGTTTTAAAGAATAATACTGAAACTAATTACAATGGTTTTCTGCATTGTGGCAAAATGTGATATGTATAAAATAGGCCACTAGGATTTTTATCCAATAGAACTAGACCCTAGTTTCTCCCCACATGTATTTTGTAACTTGTTATTAATTCGATAGTGAATTTGTGTCGCGCTCGCTGTAATATTAACATTGTTAGACTATGGATGCCAGATCTTGTCAACGGAATGCAACAAGCATGGATCTTCTAAGTTCTAGCGAGCAGAGATGCTAAGCTGATTGTTTGTTGCTTGACAACGCATGGTGTCATATTTTAATGCAAGAATACACTTGTATTATTACCGCATACGGCAAAGTAAAAACCAATGATCACCAGACGGGATGGCCGAATGAGTTAGAGCGTCCGTCTCCCATGGTGGTAGATCATGGGTTCGAATCCTGGTCGAGTCAAACCAATGACTTAAAAATTGATACTTGTCGCTTCCTAGCCAGATGCTCGGCATTACTAGGATAGGGCAAGGAGCAGTGGAATGAGGAAGACCAGGCGTCCGCGACTGAAATTTCCCATGCTTAAACAACTAATGTACCAATTTTTTTTTTAAATAAATAAAATGATGCACACAATTGATACTTGTCGCTATCTAGCCTGGTGCTTAGCAATACTAGGATAGTGCAATTAACAAAGGAATTATGAAGATCAATTGTCCGCGATTGAAATTTAATCTGCCTAATCAACGACTGTAAAAGAATTATTAAAAAATTAAGTAATTTAAAACCTCAAACAGAAAACCCATATAGGTCTAACAACCCTATTATTTACTTGTTCACAGGAGAAAAAAGAGTAACACCAAAAGAATTGTGTATATCAAGCTAAACAAAAGCATCAGCAGAGGAAAGACTGCCTTCTTCACCCACCAGACTCTCTGACTGCAGCTACACACACATGTCCAATGTGCCCCCACACAATCTGAGCACAAATTGGACTCATCGGTCAGCAACAAGTCCACAGCAAATGATGTTTTGCTGTCATCATCGCCACCGATGGAATACCATGAATAAAAGACATTTTATATTTTATGTATATTATATATTTAAGCTGTCTTTAGAAAACTGGGATACCAGACGGGGTGGCCGAGTGGGTTGGAGCGTCCGTCTCCCGTGCTGGTAGATCGTGGGTTCGAGTCCCGGTCGAGTCAAACCAATGACTTTAAAATTGATACTTGTCGCTTCCTAGCCAGGCGCTCGGCATTATTAGGATAGGCAAGGACTGGTTGTGCTCAGGAAGGATAATGTGACTGGGTGGGATATCAGGTCATGGTGCCGGCGGCCTGGTTTCCCAGTGGGACAGCACTATAAAGTCGCCATGAGTGCGCACTGTCACAAGTCGGTACCCATCCTGATATGACCTTAGATGTTGCTAGGATGTAAAACAACAACAAACAAACAAACATTAGAAAACTGGAAAATCCACAAATCCGGGCCACTTGCGGTCCCAAACTTGCTGGATATTTGGTTCAGTACCTGTATATTTATAAATATATTACTTTTCGGTAATAGAAAAACTAAGCATACGCTATGACTAGTCGATGTATGCATGTATGTATGTATGTATGTATGTATGTATGTATGTATACATGTATGGATGTGTGTATGTATGTATGCATGTCTGTATGTATCTATGTACATATGGATGTATGCGTGTATGTATGTATGTATACATGTATATGTGTATGCATGTATGTATACATGTATGCATGTATGTATGTATGTATGTATGTATGTATGTATGTATGTATGTATGTATGTATGTATGTATACATTTATGTATGTATGTATACACCTAAATAATTATTTGTTGTTTAATCAATCAATCAATCAATAGTTCCATCCTCTAGTCGAGGGTTGGATGCAATGGTTCTCCACTTGTCCCGATGTTGTGCTGTTCTGATAGACTGTGAATAATTCAAGCCTGTCCACTGTGAAATATTTGTAAACCATGATGTTCTTGGTCTCCCTCTCCCTCTGCTGCCATTCACCTTCCCTTCCAACAATGTACGGTATATTGAACTCTGACGAATGATGTGGCCAAAATAAATAAGTTTCTTTGCCTTTGAATTAACAAAAGGTGCTCGAAGCAAGGTACAAACCTTGCTTCGAGCATTCACTTCAATACAAATCCTTCACTGCGTTTATAACCCTCGCTCACTCGAACAGGAATGCCCAACACACAAACAAGTGTGGGTTGTGGCAATAATAAAAAACACGTTACAACTGCAACTATTCGGCACCACAGGGCGATTAACACAAAAAAAACTAACATCAAAGAGAGCATCTGACAGGTTGTATGGGTATTATCTCATGATGCACAGTACTGACATGATACATACTGTTTAATGGTACAGTCTACCCGACCCTAAGCCCCTATCACAGGTAAGACTCGCATAACTATGCTACTATATTACCTCGGCTCTTAGTTTCGAGGCTAGTCGTAGCTTATTGGGGGGGGGGGGGGGGGGTAAACCTTTTTTTTCTCTCAGGCTAGTGTGAGATAATATTCTGACTCCCATAATAAAGTGACTTCCTAGGAACTTTATAATGCATAATAAAACGACTCCCCCCTACCGAGAATCACAAGGACATAAACACCAAATTTCTAGTTCAAAAAACCATCTTGAATAATATACAGACACATATATACATCAACATACATGAAAATGAGTAGCTATATATATCATGTCTTTAAAATAATCAAATGAGTCAACATATCCCTAACCCACCACAAAAATGTATTGACCTACAGTCACAATATGATAAGGGGGGAGGGCTGCTCGCTTTATTGTAAAATAATAAAGTGACTGCGGAGTCACTTTATTATGGGAGTCCGAATATTATCTCACACCAGTAATGGGAGAATTGTGGTTTCTTAAAACTGGCAATTTGTGGGTGGACCCTGTCCGACGGTTATCTGAGGCTAATACCTGTGTAAAACATCAGTTATCCATGTACAGAAGAAGAAGAAGAAGAAGAAGAAGAAGAAGAAGAAGAAGAAGAAGAAGAAGAAAGGGTGCTCGACGATTCAAGGCAGTCTTCGAAAACAAGACACTCCCTTCGCCAGCACCAATGGGAATGATTGATTGCATTAAGTGGACAAAATCAAATACACAAGGAGAGCTTTTTTTTTATGTGATTAAAATAAGATTTCTTTTTTAAACGAAGAAGCCTGAAACAAGCATCCATTGTGACATAGAGACTAAATGAAAGCAGTATTGTAGCCCCCACCCTTTTTTTTCCCCTTCAAATATTTTGTAATGACCAGTTGCGTCATGTTGCGCATAAGAACTTAAAGCTGCATAGTCCGATGAAAGCATCAAGTTTTCAAAACCAAAACAATTACCTAGATTTGATTCTACATATCTAACTTAGATACTGGTGCACTTATCAAACCTTTGTCACCATACAATACGGAATACCGAGCCAATTTAATAGAGCCTGTTACTGCAGAAGCATATGGTGTCAAGAATTCTGGCATGCTTGCCAAAATTAATTTGGCATGTTTACAGTTCAAATATCAACAACAAAAAGAAAAGACAAAAAGAGGCATTTAAAATCAAAGCTACTTCAAACTCAGGTACAGTAGACCATAACCATCAACCATCGGACTATGCAACTTTAAGATAGAACCCCCATAACGGATGCCCTAATAAGGAACATGTCGATTTTCTGACGTCACACTACCTAACATGACATCAGGTGATCAGTGCAAATTTATGGCGGCACTGGGAGCGCGTCGAGTTCATGACAAACACAAAACATGGTGGTGGAGGGGGAGAGAGGGTGGACTGAGGGAGTGTGAGTGACTCGTGAACAGAGAGTTTTGTTTTGTTTTGTTGTTTTAAGTCCTTGCAACATCTAAGGTCATATCAGGATGGGTACCGACTTGTGACAGTGCACACTCATGGCGACTTTATAGTGCTGCCCCACTGGGAGAACAGGTCCCCAGCACCATGACCTGATATCCCACTCAGTCACATTATCCTGACACTGAGCCAACCAGTTCTTGCCCTATCCTAATAATGCCGAGCGCCTGGCTAGGAAGCGACAAGTATCAATTTTTAAGTCATTGGTTTGACTCGACGAGGGTTCGAACCCACGATCCGATGGTCTACCAACATGAACAGAGAGTTCACACTCGTCAATACTAGGACTCACCACCTGGTTGCCAACACAGTGGTCCCTTCTTAAATGACCAGCCTGAACAACGACCACCTGCCATATACAGCAAGAATTCCAATGCAACAACATATTTTAAGTACTACCAACGACCTCCCGCCTAACGTGACTAAAAACCACTCTTTTTCCCCTTTATGCGACCACAAGTATGGATATGTGATATTTAAATGGACATTTTAAAACTAGCATGATTATGTGATGTTTTAATTATTTAATGTGTTAATTTAAAACCAACAAGTATGATTATATGATATGTAAATGT
>CM059191.1:65545013-65562513 GCA_030323885.1 Branchipolynoe longqiensis
TTTAATATTTCGCTAACGGTCAAACTGGGTTTAATAGATCTGACTGGGCGCATGATGCACCTGAGGCTGTCAATTACAGATGTTAGGAAGGAGTCGTTCACTTATGTAACCCCACACGGGATAGCCGAATAAGTTGACGTCTGTCTCCCGTTTTGGTAGATCGTGGGGTTCGAACCCTGTCCGAGTCAAACCAATGACTAACAAATTTATACTTGTCGCTTCCTAGTCAGGCGCTTGGGCATAGGACTGGTTGGCTCAGGGTCAGGATAATGTGACTGAATGGGGTATCAGGTCATGGTGCTGGAGACCTGGTCTCCCAGTGGGGCAGCACTATTAAGTCGCCATGAGTGGGCACTGTCACAAGTCGGTATCCGTCCTGATATGACCTTAGATGTTGCTAGAACGGAAAACAGCAAACCAACAAAACTTATGTAAAAGGCTTTTAATGGATGTCTAAAAGCTGTGTAGTCGAGAGATGTTATTCGCATTACAGTTAAAGCTGCATAGTCCGATGAAGCATCCAATTTTCAAAACCAAAACAAGTGATCTAAGATTGCTACAGTATGGGGCTAATGTCTTAAATACTGTGCACTTGTTAAACATTTGTCACCACATAGAATGGAATACTTGAGCAATTTAATAGAACCTGTTAACGCAGAAACATATGGTGTCAGAGTTTTGGCAAGCTTGCCAAAACTAATTTTGCTTGTTTGCGCTTCAAATATCTCAAAAGTTAGCTATTTAAAATAAAAGTTATTTCAAGTGAAAGTAGGGTAGATTATAACGATCACCCTACTATATTTATCTCAGAAAATAACAGAAACTCAAAACCTATTGGACTATGCAACTTTTATAATCCTCTTTTGTGTCTTTGTTAGTGTTTTTGCATTCTGGCAATAGCCGTATTTGGCAAATATAGCACTACTTCAATTTAAATTTGACAATACTGAATGGCCATTTAATAAGGACCCAGATATGGACGCACAAAAATAAGAAATTTCCTGGTAAACAAGTAGCATTCTCTCAGCTCTTGGTTTGTTTTCCTTTCTCGAAAGTATTATATGAAGATGTTGATGCTCGTTTGGAAGGTCAATTAATCTAGAATAGATCAATAATGAATACATTCGAAACAATATAGACGATTTCCTCAGGCATGCGCACTCAGCTTAAACTCAGGTAGCGGGTTTGTTTGTTTGTTTAGGTTTCGTGTTCCAGCAATATCTATGGTGATATCAGGATGGGTACCGACTTGTGAATATGCACTCATGGCGACTTTATTATGACGCCAGTTCTTCACACTCCCATTAGAGGGCAAGTTGCTGGAGGAAATTGTCTATTCAAAAATAGTATCCATTTTCTTTCTTTCCATTCCCCCCTTTTCCTTTTTTAAAATAATTAATTTTAGAATTTGTTTTAAAAAAAATTGTGTATGCACTTGCCTGCCAAAAATGCGCACCATTAAAACATCCCCCCCCCCCCCACCTCCCCACCTAACTTCCGTCACCAGCGCCCTCCTTACGTGCGCTGCCTGTGATTAACGGGTACTGTGGTGTGTGAGTGGCTCCTGGAGCAGGTGTGGCCCGCTCGCTGGACGCGCTGCTTGCCATTGGCTGCCCGCAGTCACGTGGGACGCTGCGTCCGGCGTCTTTGATCACACATATCGCGCTTCTCGATAAACATCAGCCGAGCCCCGCCACCGCCAATTTCCTGGATCGCTTTGAGATAGCGAGCGGGGAGGGATGGGCCAGCGGCGGGGCGGGGGCGGGGACGGGGGCGGGGGGGCGGCGGGGAGGGGATCAGATTGGTCTACTTTTTGGAACTGTATTCATACGCGCGCCCTGTATCCAGGTTGTATAGAGGGATTTCGCCGGGAATTTTCACTGAAATAGAATATACTGTGTGCATATATATCAATCACATGTATTTTATTACATATTTTATGTTAAATATAATAAATGTAGTATGTATTATATGTATCATATATATCACATATATTATATATTATGCATATTATATATATATTATGTATATGTATATCATATTATGTATATTATATATAATACATAATATGATATGATATATTATAATATGCACTATATATATTATACTATATTATATGCATTATATATATTATATGCATTACATTTTGTATATATAATATACAGTAAAACCTCTCCTACTGATCACCTCCACAGATCGACCACTCCCATATATCGATCGCTATATTTGGGTCCCAAACGATCACCCATACAATACCATTGTAATGATTTTTTTAAACTCCCTAAACAGACCACCTCCCTAAATGGACCACTTAAAGTCGATCCCAAGGTCGGTCGATTTAGTGAGGTTTTACTGTATATATTATTTATAGTATAAAGAAAAACGTTCGGGCGCAAGTGACAATGTTGTGGCTGGAGGCAGCGGCGGGCGCGGTTATAAGGGCAGAGCTGAGAGGGGGTGGGGGGTGGGGGGTGGGGTGACGTAACCCGGGCGGAAGATGAGGGGGGGGGAAGAGTGGGGGGGGGGCGTCCTCCTCCGCCGTGAATCAACCAGTACCCGTATGAGTAAGGAGCAAATACATGCAGAGAGCCCATTGGGTACTAATATAATATCAGAATAATATAATTAAATAATATATAGAAATCCATTCCGCACCTTTATACTCGCATAATGGTTATACATCACATAATATACACCATCGCCAGACCATTTTCAAGTCAATGGTAGAAGTGTGTGTGTGTGTGAGGGGGGATTAAACTGACATCTTACTCGTGTAGAAGTCTGGTAGGTGGTTTGCCTGTGCAGTACAAATCAGTTGGGTGCTAGTGCATTCTGGAAGGATGTTGTGGAGAGGTGTGGTAGGGTCTGTGTCTGTGTCGATTACCATTGCTATTTGTTAATGAGGTCGAGATAAGGTGGTCTGGTGGGTGTCAGATGAATGGTATGAGGTGATGGTGTGCCCGTGTACTACCACTGTAGGTATGCCCTAGACGTATAGTACAGAGCGGGGAGTGCATGGTAGGTAGGCGGCTTGTGGGAATATATATGTACGAAGCAGCAGCTAGGGCACCAGGATTGTACAACCAATTGGAATGTCACTGTAAAATATAGTGACCGTTCTTAAAAGTGCTTAGTCATAGAAGCAATGCAGAGGGAGGTGGTAATAGAGGATTTCCACCACCAACCCACTCTTTGAATGCAGTAGAAGAACTGATGGTGTGGTAGCAGGTCACTGTAGAGCGTGGGAGGATGTTGTGGAGAGGTGTGGTAGGGTATGTGTCTGTGCCGATCACCATTGCTATTTGTTAATGAGGTCGAGATAAGGCGGTCTGGTGGATGTCAGATGAATAGTATGAGGTGATGGTGTGCCCGTGTACTACCACTGTAGGTATGCCGTAGACGTATAGTACAGAGCGGGGAGTGGATGGTAGATAGGTGGTTTGTGGGAATATATATATACGAAGCAGCAGCTAGGGCACCAGAATTGTACAACCAATTGGAATGTCGCTGTAAAATATAGTGACAGTTCTTGAAAGTGCTCAGTCATTGAAGCAATGCAGAGGGAGGTGGCAATAGAGGATTTCCACCACTGATGCCCTTTGAATGCAGTAGAAGAACTAATGGTGTAGAGCACTGAGCAGCATGCTCTTTGAAAAAGGTCTTATAGGGGATTCTCCACCACTAGCCTGCTCTTTGAATGCAGTAGAACTAATGGTGTGTGTAGCAGCTCACTGTGCAGCATGGTCTGTGAAAAAAGCTCTTATAGAGGATTTTCACCACCAACCTGGACTGTGATGGCAGTTGCAATAACTGTTGTTGAGGGTAGCAGCCTATGTGCGAAGTGGAAAAGGTTTATTCGAAGTACGCTTGGCAACAGTGTACCAGATGGGATGGCCGAATGGGTTGAGCATCCATCTCCCGTTTTGGTAGATTGTGGGATTCGAACCCACTGGTTCACAGGTTCAAACCCTGGTCGAGTCAAACCAATGACTAAAAAATTGATACTTGTCACTTCTTAGCCAAGCGCTAGGCATTAATAGGATAGATAGGGCAAGGACTGGTTAATGTGATTGAGTGGGATATCAGGTCGTCGTTCTGGTGGCCTGGTTTCCTAGCGGGGCAGCACTATAAAGTCACCATGAGCGCACACCCTCACAAGTTGATACACGTCCTGATATGGCCTTAGATGTTGCCAGGACGTAAAACTCCAACAACCAAACAACCTCTAGTACACAACCAACCTGGGAAAACAAATGTACACAGCGCTGATGTGTGCACTGTTGTAAAGGGCTGACCTTACTTCTGGCACGGCTGTGACGTCATTCTGTCTGCACAAAAAACACTCAGCAAGAATTTGGTAAACTGGAAACATTAAGTAAACCGGAAACATCAAAGACACTGTGCATGTCAGAGAGAGGGGACCTTCATAACTAGAATCTCAAAATCAATACCGCTTTTAACCACTGGCCACAGAAGGGGGCTGCTTAAGACTTTTCTCAGATGTAAATTTAGGTTACTTTGAAAACCCTTGAGCCGCTGGAGTTACCTGGCATTTCCTGCTTGATTTCTCCCCCTCCCCCCCCCCCCCGGCCCCTTCCATTTGCATAGTCCGATGGTTTTGACTTTCTGCCATTTTTCCGTGATAAATATATTAAGTTGATTGTTATAATCTACCTTACTTTGGTTTGAAGTAACTTTGATTTTAAATGGCTAACTTCTGGGATATTTCAAGTGCAAACATGTCACATTGGTTTTGGCAAGTATGCCAAAACTCTGACACCATAGGCTTCAGCAGTAGCACATTCTATTAAATTAACTCCGTATCCCCTTCTATGTGGCAACAAATGCTTAATAAGTTCGTCAGTATCTATGTTCAAAATGTAGAATCAAATCTAGACAATTGTTTTTGTTTAGAAAATTTGATGCTCCATTGGCATGGAATTGTCTAGGCATGGAATTGTCTAAATTAAACCACTTACCCAGATTTGATCCCATAGAGCCAACTTAGATACCGGTGCACTTATTGAACATGTATTGCTGCATACAATGTATATTAAGTTACAATTATCTTTTGCTGTCATTCCTGAAGCCTATGGTGTCCAGCATTTCAAAAGTACTTTGCATGTTTTAAGTTGTTTTACGTTTTAAAAAAAAATTCTTTCTATGCTGACACAAATAAATTATGAGGGCACCATTATCTAAGTAGATGTCTCTAAATAAAATCCATGGTCAGGGATTTGCTCTTGAAAATATTTTTCCCTCATCAGATCATATGAGTAGATAGATAGTATGCTAGAGATTGCAGGCACGCACTGGTAATGCCCTGATATGGCCTCATATATTGCTAGGATTTGGTTGGTTGGTTGTTGGAGTTTTACGTCCTGGCAACATCTAAGGATTGGTACTGACTTGTGGCAGTGCGCATTCATGGTGACTTTCTAGTGTTGCCCCACCAGGAAATCAGGCCATGTGGACCATGACCCGATATCCCACTCAGTCACATTATCCTGGCACTGAGCTAACCCGTCTTGGCCATATGCTATTAATACCGAGCACTACGGTAGGAAGCGGCAAATATCAATTGTATACGTCAATTGTTGCTAGGATGTAAAGAAAAATAGGGGATGTTTAAGGCTAACCCACCACGCAGTATTGTGATCGACGAGTCGCTGCTCTGCCTGCTAGGGAATAAAGAAATGACACTGTAGCTGCTTCAAACCTAGTGTCCTCCCGTGGTCTATAGACTACATCACGGTTCCAACTGCGCATGCGCTGAAAACGGCATTGGGAGCAAAGCAAAGGCGTACGGCCATTGAGTTTGCCAATACGCGCAGTGAAAAACGTCAGTTTTATTCAAAATTAATAGAAATCCCAAACCCTAACCTTATTATTTTAATATAATCTTTTTGTCAAACATGTTTTCTATATGTATCCCAAGCGGTTTGTGCCTAGGTGGTGTGGATATAAATAAAAACATGAATAAAATAAGTAAAAATGACTGGCTATGGCTCTAACACTAGTCTGAGTGCGTAGATTTTTCTAAATCTAAATGCACATGGCATAAGATGTGCTGATTATATTGATGTAAATGCAATGCTTGATAAAAGATTAATATCTTAATTTCTTATATATATTTTTTTAGTTGGTATTCTGTTTCAAACAAGAGCTGAGATGAGCTGAAACTAGCACATTTCATAGCTGCACCCATTGTATTAGCATGTGCCATGTGCTTCTGGGGGGTTGTTGTTTTGCTCTGATGCATCCCACAATGCACCACGCCGCTGGAACCGTGATGTAGTCTATTCCACCATGGCCAGAATAGAAGTGTCCTGTCATTACCCAGCCAGGTCAGGTGTAACCTCTGGTGGGGGTTGGGGGGGGGGGGGTAGTAGTTTCTAGCCATGGGTGGAATGGTCCATCATAGGAACCACCCCTGCTGTTAGTTTTTCTGACCGGCAAGGGTCAGCATAGTCTAGACTGCCACCATGCGGTAGTGGGACTCATTACTGACTACTATAATATCTATAGCATGCATTTCGTCCAATCACCTAATTGGCCCACGGGGGGAAATTGCAAGAACGCCAATTGTTTCTACATTGCGAAGTGACACAGTACCGGTTAAATAAAATAAAAGGTTTTTTTTGTGTGTTCAATTCTTTTATATATTCCACTTGAATAATCTTTCTTCAGCACCGATGCTGAGTTTTCCCATGTTGGTAACCCTGCAATATAATTAATATAGTAATATTATATCAATCTTATGCATTATTGTGTCCAAAATGCACCACAGATCATCTAAGATTTTAACATTTTTCTGGAGGGAGTACCCCCAGACCCCTCGATGTAACATCCCTTGAGATCTTGCGGGTTTTTCATTTTCCAACGTTGGCAACCCTGCCTGCGCAGAATTGTGGAGAAGCCGACTGGCAGACTAATGCAGGCCCGTAACCGCGAAGAGCGGGTCCGACACAGGCTGACTAGACTGGCGCTGATTGAGTTTGAGTTTTATTTAACCGTAAATAGGTAGTATGGTAACTGTATGGCTTCCCCAAGGGGTGATCTTCTAGCCGAGCAATCATTGTTACATTCAATTAAAGCTGCATAGTCCGATGAAATATCAAATTTTCAAAACCAAACCAATTATCTAGATTTGAATTTACATATCTAACTTATGCACTTATTAAGCATTTGTTTCTGCGTAGAAGGCAATACCGAGTCAATTTAACACAACCTGTTACTGCAGAAGTCTATGGTGTCAGAGTTTGGGCAAGCTTGCCAAAACTAATTTGACATGTTTACACTAAAAATATCTCAAAGGTTTACCAGTTAAAATAAAAGTAACTTTGAACTAATGTAAAGTAGATACTAGTGATCGATCTAATATATTTATCTCAGAAAAAATACAGAAATTCAAAACCATCGGATTATGCAACTTTAAAGTTCATACTTATGTAAATTACATTGTTTTAACAAATCGGCAATTGAAATCTTTATCTAGAATCAGATATGTCCATATATGTATGCATACGTATGTATTTCACATAACTATATATATGCATGCATTTCACATGCATGCATACTTACATAATACTTTAAATCGCTAACTTTTGAGATATTTGAAGTGTAAACATTCACAACTAATTTTTTCAAGCACACAACAACTGTCACACCATAGGCTTCTGTAGTAACAGGCTCTATTAAATTGCCTCATCATTCCCTTCCATGTGGTGACAACCGTTTAATAAATTCACCAGTATCTAAGTTAGCTATGTAGAATCAAATCTAGATAATTGTTTTGGTTTTGACAATTTGAAGTTTTCATGAGAATATGCAGCTTTAAATAACTTAAACCAATTAAATGATAACAATAATTAAATTATCATAAAACTGCCTAACAGGAACCCCGTATTTAAAACAATCTCTAAAACCAACCACCACAGTACTTGAAGAAAAAGACGTCAACGTCCTAGCACAAAACAACACTCCGAACGCATAATGGCCGGTGCACACCTACCGTTTACGATTCGCGCACTAAAACTCGCGACGAGCTTAAGACTGAGAACGGGCCGATTCATTTTTCGAATCGCGAATCGTATGCGTAAGCAAGCAGTTTTAGCCCTGAAAAGTCGCGAATCGCAATCGGTAGGTGTGCGCGGGGGGCGGACACCTAGCGATTTTTGTGCGCGAAACGGGAGGTGTGCGCGCACAAACGGGGCACAAACGGTAGGTGTGCACCGGCCATTAAGCCAGTTCCACCACCATCAGATATTTAGATCCTATTAACATCCACATACCTGGACGCCTAACATGCAAACTGCCAACACAACGAGGATAACCATCTGTCTGCTGTAGGTTGTCGATAACCTGGATGTATTTAGAGGGATGGCGGGGCGACGCTCATTGAGACTGCCTGGGGTAGGGTGGAGGTGGGGGTGGGGTTGGGGGTTGGGGTTGGGGGTTCGGGTGAGAGGCGGCGGGAATGTGAGTAGTATAGACAGGGGCGGCTTTGACGCAGGACGCATCCTGCATGTACATCAGTGCATGACTGTGCACACCGACATAGCGATAGCTACACGCATGCACGCACATACATACATGCATACATATGTGCATACATATATACATACATACGTACATACATACATGTACATACATACATGTACATACATTCATAGTGTTACCTCATTGCAATACAGTTCTGCTGGAATCCCACCAAAGACCCTATGACACTAATAAGAAGGCTCACTCCCTATCTCTCCCATGGTAATGTAAATTTTGCAGTGCCATCTTGTGGTAGGTTTGATCAGCCTGGTGTTTCACGTGTAAACACATACAAGGCGAGAGGGTGAGTTTAAAATTAAAAAAAGAGAGATTGCCTGTCATTTGGATGCCGATGTTGCATCTACTGCCTGGTCCCCACCTCCCTCTGCTCCGCCCTCCCTCATTCCCCTGCCTTCCCCCTCTCTCTGCTCCCTCAGCTCCCTCCGACCCTCCCTCCTCCCAGCCTCACTGCCCTTCCCTCACTGCCCTTCCATCCCCTCCCCTCCTCCTCAGTCCCACCCTCCCCCAGCCTCACCTCCCTTCCCCTCCCCTTCCCCTCCCATCTCCACCCTTCCCTCTCCCTATCTCCTTCCTCATCCACCTTACCCAATGCTCTCACAGAACACCTCCCTCTCCCTCCCCCTTCCTCCGCCTCTTCCCCCTCCCCTCCCCTCCCCCACACTCCCTCCTCCTCCCCCCCACACTCCGTCTCCGCCGCCTCCTCCCGCTCCCCTCCCTCCCGCACTACACCTCACGACCTCCTCCCTGATGTAAGCGGAGGAGGGGGGAGGGAGGTCCCCACTGGTTGCACGTTGCTACTCCTATAGAACTCCCACCAAGACCGCTACCCCCACCCTGCCCCTCCACCTCTCCACCCCACACACCCCCAACACCATACACACATTCCCCCAGTATCCTTCTTCCAGCACACTGACACCCGCACACACACACACGCTCAAGCACACACATCATTCGCAGAACCCATTATAACGCTATCAAAATGATCAAACTCACCACCTGGTGCACTGGCTGTTCTCTTGATTACACAATACAGGCTGAGTGAGCCGTCTTTGACCCCGCTCAGTCACATTATCCTGACATTGAAACCAACCAGTCGTTGTCATATCCTGTTGATGCTAATCGCCTGGCAATGTAGTGACAAGTATCAATTTAGTAAGTCTTTGGTTTAACTCGGCCAGGGATTAATCCCACGAGCTCTCGGATGGGAAGTGAATGCTCCACCCACTCAGCCATCCTACCCAGCGGGAGGCGTAATTAATTGTACGTGAAGTGTGCAGGGATGATAGATCTCCGCGATTTCTCGGATTTCCGCGATTTTTTAAATATTTACCGATTAATGTTAAGCAAAATGACAAGCAATCAGGATCTAAATGGCAACAAATGGTTAGTTTGAATCCCGTTTTTATATGACCTTAGATGTTATGAGGACATGACATCCAAACAAGAACGTGTTCGATATGGGCGATAATACAGTTACAACAATGATAGTTGAAACCTGACTTCCGTAATTTCTCCATGATTCCCTGACAGTGCTAATTCTACTAGAGAAAATCCGCATTTTCACGGAAATTCGCTGTTGGTATAATAACTACAGCTTGATTTCCGCGCTTTTTGCTGGAGCCCACTGCCATCCCTGATATGACCTTAGATGTTGCTAGGACGTAAAACAACAACAAACAACACAAACAACCATCCCTGAGTGTGTTTGTGAGTGCAGAATGTTGGATGTGGAGTGAGGGATGGATTCACTGAGTGTTGACAGTTTTGCTTCTTGTGTCACTCAACTCACTATTGACGTCAGTGTTGTAGACAGGCGCCGCTATTTCCGCCGCCTTTTCAGAACCGTCTCAGTCATGACATCCCAGTATTGACGGAAGCCTCACTGTGTTGAGGAGAGAAAAAAAACCCACAAAAATAACCTATGGCCACTTATTTCGATTAAATTACCCATGCTTCCTTGCGGGTAGTGGTGATATGGGAGATGGGCAGTAAAAGGACGTGTGAGGTGTGATGTGACAGCCTAAAGGCCCAGTCACACCTTACCGGATTGGGGAAACGGAAAGAAACCGGACACAGTCGGGTGAAATACGTCAATGTCCGGTTTATATATACGGTCAGCAACCCGCGTTTCCGTTCTCTGTCCGGTGGTGTACAGTGGCAAGTTTTGAACATGCACAAAACTTGGAACGGATGCCGCCGGGCTGATGTGTATGGCGGTTGTTGTCCAGTTTAAGTTTGTTTAGTCCGTTTTGTCCGGTTCATGTCCGGTACTCACCTGTAACGTCTCCAGTTAGCTTCCTAAATAGTCCGTTGACAGGAATTCGGCCGCCGGCTTTTTATATGTATTCGGCGCGTCCGTCACGTGACGTAAACAGTCCGGTACATATCTGCTTCATGTTCGGTCCGTCCATTTGACATTTGGTTTTCGCCCATTGGTTCACTGTTCCATGTAGCTTTCGTTTCGTCCGGCGGCCTTTGACCCGATAGCGCAACATTTTGACACATTTTGATACATTTTGATACCGAACACCACCAGACTAGAAAATTCTTTGTCCGGTTATGTCCGTTGCTCAATCCGGTAAGGTGTGACAGGCACTTAAGAGATGACCAAGTGGTGATTGCTAGAACTGTAGGAGCCCATCTAGCTTAAACTGCATAGTCCGATGAAATATCAAATTTTCAAAACCAACCAATTATCTAGATTTGATTTTTACATATCTAACTTAGATACTGATGCATTTGTTTCTGCATAGAAGGCAATACTGAGTCAATTCAACAGAACCTGTTACTGCAGAAGTCTATGGTGTCAGAGTTTTGGCAAGCTTGCCAAAACTAATTTTCCATGTTTGCATTCAAAATATCTCAAAAGTTTACCATTTAAAATAAAAGTAACCTTGAACTAATGTAAAGTAGATACTAGTGATCGATTTAATATATTTATCTTAGAAAAAATAGAGAAATTCAAAACCATCGGACTATGCAACTTTAAGATATGGCCACTTTTGGGCACCAAACAGAATTAACATTGGAGGAAGAACACGTGATTAAAGTTGCATTGTCCGATAAAAGCTCTACATTTCTAAAAGCAAAACATTTATCTAGATTTGATCCTACATATCAAATTTATATACTGGTGCACTTATTAAGTATTTGTTCTAACTCTGTAAACCGACCACCTCCCTAAATGAACCACTTAAGGTCGGTCCCAAGGTGGGTCGATTTAGAAAGGTTTTACTGTATATTCAAAATGAGCAAGCTAACCAAGCTGTGAGAATGGCTGTGAATGTTGTTGTTGAACCATGTCAGATCCTTCACTCTGATCTGAGACCACTTATTCTCGAATATCTCAAATCAAAATGGCAACAGGAATGGGGAGAGCGTCCAAACAATAAATTTCACAAAATAACCCCATGGAGACTCGGTGGCTGAATCGGTAGACTTTTGTGGTCGCAAAGTAGTTGCAAGCAATAGCGTGACTGGAGTATTAGGGATGCAGAACCATGGACAGAGAGTCGGCATCAGGCTGTGTCAGCCGTTAAAGCTGCATAGTCCGAGGAAAGCATCAAATTTTCAAAACCAAAACAATTATCTAGATTTGATTCTACATATCTAACCTATATACTGATCCCCTTATTAAGTAAGCATTTGTTGCCACATAGAAAGCCGTATTGGGTCAATTTAATAGCACCTGTTCCTGCTGAAGCATATAGTGTCAGAGTTTTGACGTGCCTGCCAAAACTAATTTAATATATTTGCACTTCAAATATCTCAAAACGTATCAAATTTAAAATAAAAGTTACTCCAAACTAAAATAACGTAGATTACAGCAATCATCTATTTATCTCAGAAAATGGCAGAAACTTGAAACCATGGGACTATGCAACTTTAAGTATCCCTCGTAAAGGGGCTGTCACATTACGGCGTATGGCGGGAGCGTATTGAAAACCTACGTACGCCATCGGGTGCCACTTTCGGGTGTGTTTGAGCGTATGAAGAGCGTATGCGTAGCGTATGCGTAGCGTATGCGTAGCGTATGGGAGCGTATGGGAGCGTGCTGTGACATTTTTTGACAGTATGGGCCATACGCCCTCATAGGTCGCGTTTTTTTGAGCATGCACAAAAAAAATTGGACGGACGGATTTATGAAAGCGTATGGCGGCGTATGCATCATAGGCTTCACATACGCCGGCGTGTTGCGGCACTGGCGGCGTATGCGTAGCGTATGCGTAGCGTATGCGTAGCGTATGCGTAGCGTATGCGTAGCGTATGCGGCGTATGGCGACGTATATGACGTAAGCCGCTACGCCGCCATACGCTCCCGCCATACGCCGTAATGTGACAGGGCCTTTAGAGCCTTGCATCGCGCGCCACATGCAACCAGAATATCACCGGTGCCATCAACGACTGCTGCGTCTAGTTAAAGATACTGGAAAGGCGCTAGACATTGGGAAGGAGGGGGGGGGGGGCAGTTGGTGCGGCATGAGTGAGGCCAACCAAAGGTAATTCTCATGAAACTGCTGATAAGATAAAGATGTAGATCATTGGCATCGTGGTGAAAGATAAGGGAAGCTGCTGGCAGCCTTACTTAAAGTTGCAGTCTGATGGTGTTGAGGTTCTGTCATTTTCTGTGATTGATATAATAGCTTGATCGTTATAATCTACCATACTTTGATTGGCGGTAAGTTTTATTTAAAATTATATAGCTAACTTTGGAGATATTTGAAGCGCAAACATACCAAATTAATGTTGGCAACCATGCCAAAACTCTGACACCATAGGCATTAAGAGGTTCTATTAAGTTGGACTCATTATGCCCTGCTATGTGGCAACAAGTACTTAATAAGTGTGTTAGTATCTAAGTTTGATATGGAGAATCAAATCTAGGTGAGTGTTTTGGTTTTGAAAAATTGGATGCTTCATCGGACTATGCAACTTTAAAGATGGTGACGGAATCAAGGCATATTCACATGTAGCTAAGCCTAGCCGGTATCATATGAAACTAATTAATATGAATAAGCAATGCTTAGGACCGACCCCCCGATATGACTACAGTAAAGTATTTTATGATTGCGCGTGTATTTTTTTACTCCACTCGTGGTGTTCGATTTGAAATTCTAGCAACTCGGATGACCCGAGTCGCGGTCGTGATAATCGAATACGGCCGTCGTTTCCGTGGAATAAAGTATTAATATTGCATTTGTGCACCCATGTTTATGCCAAATTGTTATTTATTTCTTTTAATTTTGAATAAAATCGAAGCTTTGGGCATTTGTTTTGATATATTATTAACCAATAGCCATCGTCCACCCTGCTTGCTGCGGACCGAAATTCGACGAGTGATTTCCGTTTCCGTTTGCTGGATTTCTCGGTTTCTCGGTACCAGTTTACAAATGGCAGCGCCCATACAGTGCTATTTCCGTTTCCGTTTGCTGGATTTTGTTGAAGTCAGTAAGAGTAATGTTTATGTGTATATATCTATATGCGTTAGTCTTAAGCCTCCCCGTGGGTGGGTCGGTATTATTTGGGAGTTATTTATGGTGGCGGTGGGAGTGGGGAGTGACTGCATGCGCCTGTTGGGGCCTGTTAGCAATAATAATCTTTCTCAGTGCTCAGATGTTACAAGGTAGACAGGCACTGGCAAGCCAAGACAAGCCCGGAAAAGCTCGCTGGTAATGGTTCTGCTATGAAATTGTTTAAACCTCCTTTGACTGTTGGTAACTACACTTAAAATGATGATTAACAGACATCATTGCTAGAGAAGATTATTACCCTGAAGCTTTCAGAATGTTTTCCCTTTGAATAAGTGTATTCGCGTACCGTGTAAGATATGTGGGAGATCCTTATCAATTCACTTGGTGAACTGGTACCATATTGGAATTCTTTTAAGTTTCATATCATTGATTTAGTTGATATTTTACTGCATTTTCCCCCAAAGATTTACAATTACACTTGTTGATTAATTAGGAGAAATTTCAATCGCAGACAATTGGTCTTCCTCATTCCACTGCTTCTTGCCATATATCCTATTAATACTGAGCACCAGATTAGGTAGCAATAAGTATAAATTGTGGCAATAAGTATATAATTGTGGTGTTCTCTATGGCAGAGTGGTTAGAGTGTCTGACTTTTTTCTAGGTCAGACTCCTAATCTGAAGGTCGGTGGTTCGATTCCCCATGCCCCCACCTCTGCCAATTTGGATTTCCACCGCTGTGGATAACTTACAGCGTCATCAAAGGCCAGTTGCTCTCATACCATATCTATGTGGTGTGGGAGGTTAAAAATCCCTTGGGTCAGTAAAAGTGTAGGCTCGGGCTTTCTATTGACAAACTGTCTAATGGTGAAAACAAGTCTATTCAGGCTTATCCATAATAGGCAGAATAAATCTTCAAGAAAAAGAAAAAGAAAAAGAAAAAGAATTTTGTTGTTGTTAAGTTATTGGTTTGAATTCGTGGAGTTTTGAATGCCGTGATCTGCCACACAGAAACTGGGTGCTCAACTCATTTGGCCAGGCCATCCCGTCTGGTCTCTTCAGCGGATCTTTCATGGAAAAGAGAGATAGCCTATTTGAGTGGTAGGGGCAAAACAAAAACAGCTTGGTAAAAAGAAAAAGGGGGGAAAAAAGACAACCACAAAAACAAACAACAAACAGTAAATTAGGCCTATTTCCCATCATGCAGATATAACAAGAACGGCACAAATACCAGAACAGCCCATTTAATTTTCCCGATGTCCAAAATTTGGGATTTTGTTATACTATGCTGTAGGACTAGGTGTGAAGAGTGGGTTCAGTGCGAAGCTGTGAACACTCACTGGCACCACCAAGCACCAGCGGGTTCAACCCCTTACCGGTGGTTGATGGGGGCTGCCACCCTGTCGACTCCGAGATCACCACACCTGCCGATAACATGTCCTCCCAGCTATTGACCTCTGACAGAGGAAGGTCTCTGTCTCGGGAACTAAGCTGTGCCTTGTGAAAACTTACAAACCGACTCAACCACTCGGTCACCAAGCTATATTTAATTTTACATGGCACTGGTTCCTTTGTGTTTTTCAACAAATCCGCCATCTTGGTTTTCAGTGAGCCGCCACAGCCATACATGAACTGGACGTGGTGGTCGAATCTATAGAGCGCAGGCTTCCTGTGTGGAAGGTCGGGAGTTCACAAATCGCAGCCAGGTTAAAGCAATGACTTACAAAATTGATACTTGTTGCTACCTAGCCTGGCACTCGGCATTATTATTACTATATTAGATAGGGCAAGGACTGGTTAGCACAGTATCATGATAATGTGATTGTGTGGGATGTTACGTCATGGTGCCAGCGATCATGTCTCCCAGCGGGGCAGGATTATAAAGTCACCCTGAGTGCACACTATCACATATCACCTGATATGACCATAGATGTTGCTAGGGCGTAAAACCACAACAAGCAAGCAAAGCAAACTACAAACCGACTCAACCAATCGGTGTTATATCACCAGGCTATATTTAATTCTAATGTACATGGCAGTGGTCAGTTTGTGTTTTCCAACAAATCCGCCATCTTGGTTTTCGGTGAGCCGCAACGGTCACATTGTGTCACCCTCAGGACTTGTGTGCAACGGCCGATGAATCCTGCAACTTGTACCTACCTGTACACGCTTTTAATTAGCATGTGACCAGGGGCCGTATGCAGGAGTCGGTGATAGCGAGGCAAAACGGTGTTTGGCCGGAATTCCCGTTTAGGGGGAAAAAATGGTATGCACGAGTCAGTGATAGGCCTAACACCAGAAGCTTAAACTAGGTTAAGGTAAACCAGAAATTTAGTTAGTTTACAGTGGTGTAAGGTATAAAATCTATTCAATGGTGCCATATTTAACAAAGTTACATAGTCAAATAGTGAAATTTTATTAAATTAACCCTAAAATCGAAGTGAGATTAACGCTGCCGTCGCAACGGCGGCGATATTAATATTTATATTTTCGAATCGACGAATGTAAAGTAAACAAATCACCGCCACCGCATCGACGTCGATATCCATACTGTCGCAAATCGCCGGCACCGGCGCCGCCGCAGGCCCAAATCTATTCAATGCTGTCATAATTAACAGAATTACATACGCCATAAGTGAAATTTTATCAAATTAACCCTAAATTCAAACCGATGTTAACGCCGCTGCCGCATTGGCGGTGTTATTCATATTGTCGACTCGAGGGAATTCCCAAATCTATAAATAACTTCAGATTTAGCTATAATGTAAGTGTTACGCGCTCCTGCATACGACTTGACACAGTTCCCGGCGTCAGTGATAGCTAAACGGTAACAGGCTGTAACACCAAATGCCGCTAACTGTATACGGGCCCAGGCCTGCAGTCATGCCAAAACCAAAACTAGCTCAATAAATACGGTCGGATATCTAGTCTGATTTCCCTGTGGGGCAGCACTATAAAGTCGCCATAAGTGCGCACTGTCACAAGTCGGTACACGTCCTGATATGACCTCAGATGTTGCCAGGACATTAAACTCCAACTAACCAACCTTGTGTTTTCGAACAAATCTGCCATATTGGTTTTCGGTGAGCTGCAAAGGCCACACGTGTGTCCTGCCACACTTGTGTGCAACGACTGGTGAACCCTGCCACTTGTATACACTTTTGATTAGCGTGTGACCTCGTCTGCAGTCATTCCAACACACACTCCACACTCACTCCGCACGCACGCACGCCCCCCCCCCCCACACACACACACACTGCTTGACTTAGCTCTGAATAAATGCGATGGGATATCGGGTCATGGTGCCAGCGGCCTGATTTCCCAGTGGGACAGCACTATGAAGTCGCCATGAGTGTGCACTCTCACAAGTCGGTACTCGTCTTGATATGACCTTAGATGTTGCAAGGACGTAAATCTCCAAAAGCCACCACCACCTGAATAAATGCACATTGATTGGAATGAAGCAG
>CM059191.1:65565013-65580013 GCA_030323885.1 Branchipolynoe longqiensis
ATAATTACAGCGGCATGTTTTGTAAGCGCGTGTATCGACCCGTCCCATGGCTGCTATGGTCGGTGGGCGAACCAACGATCGTGGTGGCTATTTAGGATGGGTGTTGTATGTTATTGTGTTAAGCACTTCTCCCAAATATGGGTCTCCTGAGCAGGCATCGGTTATTCACACTTTCACACTGTACAGTAAATTTGTTAAATTTTACTCTTTTTTTTAAACCACATAAAAACACACAAAAAAACTAAAAAACTTAGTGCATTCACTTGTGGAGTGTGTGTTGGAATGACTGCAGACCAGGTCACACGCTAATCAAAAGTGTATACAAGTGGCAGGGTTCACCATTCGTTGCACACAAGTGCGGCGGGACACACACGTGTGGCCGTTGCAGCTCACCGAAAACCAATATGGCACCACCACCCATCACCACCACCCATCACCCATCACCCATCACCCATCACCCATCACCACTCCAAAAAGACAGCGGTGGAAACTCAGGGAATTTAATAATTTTGATTACAACTGTTACCCAGCTAGTTCCTCTATGTCTTCTTACACCCTTTTACGTTTCTTGTCCTTCCCACCACTTTCAATTGCAAATATTCAGAATAAGTTTGCAATTGCGATTCAGATTTAGGAAATTCTTGCGGGCAGATTTAAGGTTTTTTACAAATTTGTTTTTGTTTTTTGTTTGAGTAAATTCTCACTCCGCTTTCAATAGTCTTGGCTTTTTTGACAATGGAGATACCCCTGGGACATCACCATTTAAACATTTTGTTGTTGTTGTTGAAGATTTATACTGCCTATCATGGATAAGTCTGAATAGACTTGTTTTCACCATTAGACAGTTTGTTGATAGAAAGCCTGAGCCTACACTTTTACCGACCCAAGGGATTTTTAACCTCGCACACCACATAGACATGGTATGAGAGCAACCGGCCTTTGATGATGCTGTAAGTTATACACAGCAGTGGAAATCCAAATTGGCAGAGGTGGGGGGGGGGGGGCATGGGGAATCGAACCATCAACCTTCAGATTAGGAGTCTGACCTCGAAAAAAGGTTACACACTCTAACCACTCTGCCACAGATAAGACCATTTGAGATTGACATGTTTGTATTCAATAGTCAGCATATTGTAACAAATGCTTGCATTCTGGAACACGGCCTGTTATGCAAGATGCTGGCAGCAGCACATTTCCCTTGTAGATGTAGTTGACTGTTAACCTTCCACAATATATCTAATTGAGTGTTAATAAGATGGCTTTGCTATGAAAACACGCTCGATGGTATGGTAGATGGATGCTATGAGGAGAAATGTCTGTTCTTTTTAGTAGGTATATGATATTGCGTTAGTAAAAATGATAGCGATTATGTAAAACTGTGGACAGTGATATAAATTGAACAAAACAGGATTGTTTGTCAACTTTTGAAGAAGAAAAATAAACATTTCAATACTAGATAAGGACATACATCTGGACAAAGCTGATTTTAACATGGCTTTCAACCTGTAATTGCAATGTTTGTGTATTGCCGCCTTTTCGTCTTTAATAAAAGAAAGAAATCATTATCTGACTATCGCTTCACCTCTTCGGTTTAACGCTGCATAGTCTGATAAACATATCAAATTTCAAAACCAAAACACTTACTTCGAATTCGTTCTACATATCCAAATTTAGATAATGGTGTAATTATTCAACAATTGTTGCTGCGTAGAAGGGGATACTATGACAAATTAATGTAACCTTTCTCTGCTGAAACTTATGATGTCCAGAATTTGTATGTGCATGCCAAAATTAATGTTGGATCTTTTCACTTCAATTATCTATCAAGTTGGCCATTTATAATAAAAGTTAATTCAAACTAAAGTATGGTTCATTTGAAAGACTACCCTAACATATGTACCTAAAAAGGATATGGCAGAAACTCAAAACCAATAGAGTGTGCAACTGTCAATTTACTCTCACAAAGTTGACCCTCTCGATGATGTAACTGATATGTGCGGAGAATTAAATTTCTTGAAGAAATTCCCACATTTTGAAGTTGCATAAAATCCAATGGTTTGGAGCTACTATAATTTTAAGATAAGATAAATATATTAAATCGGTTATTGTATTCTACCTGACTTTAAATTTGAAATACATTTTATTTTGAATGGCTAACTTTTTTTTAATAGATATTTGAAGTGCAACCATGCAAAGTTAATTTTGGCAAGCATGCCAAAAGCTCTGAGACCATAGGCTTATGCAGTAGCAGGTTTTGATTGAATTTACTCAGTATGCCCTTCTATGTGGCAACAAATACTTATGGCCCTGTCACACTACGACGTAACGACGTCGGCATAGGGAGAACGTGAAGAACGTTGAACTTCTCGGCGTGGTATGCAAATTTGGGCAGAAATTGAACGTGGATGCAGTGTAGTGGACGAGAGAGTAACGGTGGTAAAGCGTAGTGATGGCGTCCTTCAACGAGAGAGGACAACGTAATTACGCTCAGGGAACGCTATGTACGTTATTCCGACGCCAGAACTACGTTGCTTTACGTTACCTTACGTTACTTACGTCAGGAAACGGTGGAAAAAACGGTAAACCTACGTTGGACGTCCGTTAGGCGTCCGTTATCCTGGCGTTTTCACCACGTGGACTGCACGTTCCCAGTGCTTTTAATGTGTGTCAACGTAGTGCAACGTAGTTGAACGTAGTGACCAACGTTTTAGTAACGTCTTTTTAACGTCATTGACGTTCGCCGAACGTGTACAGAACGTCCGGCGAACGTAAAGCTTTACGTTCGAGGTACGTCGAAAGTTTTGAACATGTCCAAAACCTCGACGTAACACGACGTAACGTGACGTAGCTCGACGTCAGTCTAACGTCATTCTGACGTCATAACAACGTAATCCAACGTATGTCAACGTAATGACGAAAACTCATCACGTCAGGCTTACGTTGGCTCGTTACGTCGTAGTGTGACAGGGGTATTAATAAGTTCATCACATATCAGTATCTAACTTTGATATGTATAATCAAATCTAGCTGAATGTTTGGTTTTGAAAATTTGATGCTTCATCGGACTATGCAGCTTTAAGCTTGTTACTGTGGTGGTTCCACACCAGTTGGCTGCCAGGTGACCTAACTCATTTGTTAAAGTTGCATAGTCTGATGGAAACATCAAATTTTCAAAAACCAAAACACTTATCTAGATTTGATTCTACATAATCAACTTAGATAGTGGTGCACTTATTAAGCATTTGTTGCTGCATAGAAGGTTGTAATAAGTCAATAACAGAACCTGTTACTACTGAAGTCTATGGTGTCAGAGTTTTGGTGTGCTTGCCAAAATTAATTTGGCATGTTTTAAAGTCAAATACCTCCAAAATTAGCCGTTTAAATTAAAATTTATTTCAAACTACCATAACGTAGATCATAGCGATCTACATAATATATTTATCTCAGAAAATGGCTGAAACTCAAAAGCGTCGGACTATGCAACTTTAAGCATGCTAGACAAGTGATTTACGGAGATTACACCGTGTCTCGAGGCTGAGCGTACATAACGTGACCAAACTGCAACTGCTCGTGCAACAGCCCAATGCGCTCGGACAGTGTGTCTATCTGGGAGCTTTGACCGGTCTGTCCTCTCATGAAATCCATTTGAGCTGTAATACTAATGCAGGTGCACTTACTATGCTGTTGTTGTTGGAGGCTGATGGAAACAAAGTGAACATTGCGCCTAGAGCGGATATCGAAACCACCCATCAGACATTCCGGGGCTGCTAGACTAACCATTAGCCGACCATGATGGTGGCCCATTATGATACAATCACCATACCCATGGTTACCCGCACAAGGGGTTCATTGCCTGTGAGGTCGGTGTGGACTGCTGCACTATCATACCATGCTTTGAAATGTGTGTGTGAGGGGGGGGGGGGTCTATAGGGTGTGTGAAATAATCTCTGAAAATTGCATGGGAAAGCGCCAACTTTGACTGAGAAATACAATGGCAACGCTGGTAGAGCTCTGCATTCCTAAAATCGCCCAGCAAAGGGTTAATTTTCATTTAACTACACGTTGTGCAGCTATCCCTTCCCCCACACCCCGATGCTCCCTCTTTGTATGGTTATTTCGCTCACTGACGTGGCTGTGTAACTTTGGTGAAATGGTTGGGGACTTGTTGGTAAAAAGGAATCTGCGGTTCGACTTACGAGGAAGAAGACTGTATGTGGTGAAATAATCTAAGAAAATTACATGTGAAATACACTGGCCGCGATGGTCGCTGCATTAAAAAAATCCCCCCAGCAAAGGGTTAATTTTCACTTAACTACACGTGCAGCTATCCCTTCCCGCACACCCTCACTCTCCCTCTTTGTTTGGTTATTTCGCTCACTCACGTGGCTGTGTAACTTTGGTGAAATGGTTGGGGACTTGTTGGTAAAAAGGAATCTGCGGTCCGACTTACGAGGAAGGAGACTGTTCACGCCAATCAGAATTGTGTATTCCGGTGTGGCGGTTTCAGCGTGTTCCCGTGCTCAGACGTGTACCTTGCTTCTGTGCATGCGTCAGAATCTAATAAACATGGCCGTAATCGATTAACACTACCCGGGCGACTCGGGTCATCCCAGTCGTCAGAATTTCAAATAGAACACGGCGAGTGGAGTCGACAAATGCACGTGCCGTGTGCAAAAAAAGAATAACTTAGATTAATTAAATGGAAATATAGGTAAACTAGGCCATCATAAAATACTTTAAATCCTATTTTGCTGTATTTTTTATCGGTTATTAAAAAAAAAAAAAATTGTCCACCCGAGTGCAGGGAAGCGTATTCGATTATTCGACCCGAGTTTGTAGGATGTGCGCATGCGCCAATAAGTGTCTCGGGTGATCCGAGTTGATGCGAAATCCGCGCATGCGCAGAAGCAACGGGACACGGCTGAGCACGGGAACACGCTGAAACCGCCACACCGGTGGTAGATGGAAGCAGGGGTAACCTCGGCTTAAATCAAAACGCCACCACTGGGCTGTGATGCTGTAAAGCCTCGAATCAGACACCGCAGCTTGGACTCGGGTCTATTGTGTAGGTTGGTTGGTTGTTGGAATTTTACATCCTGGCAACATTTAAGGTAATATCAGGATGGGTACTGACTTGTGACAGTGCACACTTATTGTGTCTTTATAGTGCCGCTGCACTGGGATGGGAGACTAGGCTGCCAGCACCATGACCTGATATCCCAGTCAGTCACATCATCCTGACACTGAGCCAACCAGTCCTCGCCCTATTCTAATAATGCCAAGCGTCTGGTTAGGACGTGAGAAGTATTGATTTTTAAATCATTGGTTTTACTCGACCAGGGTTCAAACCCGTGGATTCGACTCAACTCATTCGGCCATCCTGTCTGGTTTATTGTGGAGGAGTTTCTGTTTCGATTAAAAGAAGCATTTGAATTAACCCACTGACGTAATTGGCCAAAATATGTTGTTGCTTTTCTGTTGGTGGTTTTACTAATATTAATAACGGACGAGGTAAGTTGGGGTTTAAAAGCAGAAATATATAGTACACTGAAACCCCATTATAACGCGCCCTGACCTAACTTGAATTCGGATTTAATGCGATGATTCCTTGGACCCAGAATTCCTTTAATTGAAAGTTAATTCAATGAACTGAATTCCGATTTAGCGCGACCCCACTTCACGATGACATTTTGTAGACCCCAACGGTCGCGTTATGTGTATATGGCTTTTATTTAAAGTAAATCTTTAGGGAATTTACGGTACTCTTCCAGAATGAGGATTAACCACACTTGTTCTGTAAAAATTCCTCCAGTGTGTGTGATGCGAGGGGGGGGGGGCCTGCCCTGTCCCCCAGTGGTACTATAAAGTGCACTTCATTAAGCCCTGAGTGTTCTTCGGCCCTCAGTGCTCTACGGCCATATATATAGTGCACTTCATTAAGCCCTGAGTGTTCTTCGGCCCTCAGTGCTCTACGGCCATATATATATATATATATATATATATATATGGCCGTAGAGCACTGAGGGCCGAAGAACACTCAGGGCTTAATGAAGTGCACTTTATAGTACATATATATATATGTGGGTGTCGGGTGTGGATGTGTGGGAGTGGCTGGGAGTGGGGTGTGTGGGGTATACTTGACCAGTCCTGATTGTACATGTGCAAACCTGACTGGGTAGCATAGAGGCTGCCCTCTATGTGGGATGTACCCGGCACACTGGAGGACTACAACGGGGGCGGTGCTGGCGCCGCTGCTCGCCGGCCTGCCTGCGTGCCGCTGGGTGGCAGCACTGCTCTCTGCCTGCTCTCTGCCTGCACCCCGCCCCATCGCCCACAGCGCCGGCCAGCGCTGTCTGGCCACACTCACCTCCATCGGCCTGCAAGCCCACCACCGGCCGGTCTGGGCTCAGGGCGCGCGTTTCAGGTGAATGCTTGGGGGAGGGCGGAGAGGTTCGGGGTGCAGGCTTTGGTGATGCAGGCTTTAGGTGGAGGATCAAGGGGAGGGGGTGTAGGTTCGTGGTGTAGGATTGAGGTGTGGGGAGGGAGGATCAGGGGTGAGGGGTAAGGCGAGGGGTGGATGCGAAGAGTGGAGGCGAAGGGTGGAGGCGAAGGGTGGGGGCAAAGGGTGGGGGCGAAGGGTGGAAGCGCCCTGCTATGGAATTATGTATTCGTATATTTGATTACATTGTTGCTGGGGGCCCGAGTAGTATTACACTTATAGTTCATTAGGAATATCTGTCCTTTTTAAATTTAAATAATTTTTTTTACTACTAACAAGGCTAGTTGTATCCAATAGGGACTGAGGGGAGACAGTCTTTGTGTGACAAGATTGGGTATGTTCATGGAGGGGCCCACTAATATGAACCCATTTGTTAGCCATGGTACTACATCTAGTGGAGGTGGCAGTGGTCCTCTTCTCGACATATCCCATTATAGGCGCTATGTGGAAGATTTGTCGGGTTCCTATTAATTTTAGGACCATTATGACACCCGTGTTAGGAAAGCAGACCTTATCAGGAACTCTAGTGTTGTGACATTTGCTTACGTCAGAGTTAACTGAGAGAAAGAGGAAAAGCATTGGTTGTTTACGTCGTGAAAATGAAAGCAGCATGTTGAATGACGGCAATGTTGTATACTAATATCATGTCTGATAAGAAAGAGCACTCTGCTACTGATACTCCAATGGGCTTTTCAGGTTCGGAGATTAGTTATAATGGACTTCATTAAGCCCTCAGTGCTCTACGGCTAAATACAGCGAGATAGAAAATATAACAAATATTTTAAAAAGTAATAATAATAATAATAATAACAATAATACAGCCAGATAATTTTTTCTTTACAAAAAAAGATTTAAATTAAATTATCGATTTTTGTTTGAACTTGTAACAGAATTGAGTCCCACTGAATGGTGTTGTTCTTGTTATTGATTTTGTTAAAAGGATGACTCATTGCTAAATGTGGACTAGTAACAATTATATCCCACTGAATGCTGTTGTTATTGTCAGTGATTTGGTAAAAGGGGGGACCCATTGCGGGAGACCAGATGGGATGGCTGAATGAGTTGAGCGTCCGTCTACCGTTTTGGTAGATCGTGGGATTCGAACCCACGGGTTCGAATCCTGGTCGAGTCAAACCAAATTTATACTTGCGTGTTCCTAGCCAGGCTCTCGGCATTATTAGGATAGGGCAAGAACTGGTTGGCTCAGTATCAGGGTAGTGTGACAGTGGGATATCAGATCATGGTGCTGATGGCCTGACCTCCCAGTGGCACTATAAAGTCACCATGAGTGCGCACTGTCACAAGTCAGTACCTGTCCTGATATGACCTTAGATGTTGCCAAGACATAAACCTCCAACAAGCAACCAACCAACCCATTGTTGGAACTGCCTGTATTGTTAAAAGTGTGCCTGGCGGGTCGATGGGCACATAGTGTTTGGTGGTGGTAGGCCTTGCCTTGCTTGGGCATGACCTTCAGAGGAGCGAGGAAGGCAAAGACTACAAATTCGGTCAAGATTTGGCAATGGACAAAACAGCACTGATAGTTCCGGTGACACACGAGGTGTTACTGTCTGTGCAAGAAGTAACAGTCACCATCATAGAGCAGCAGCCAACATGCCGAAAAAAGTTTGGATTAACCGATTGTTTGGTTTAATCGAGCTTGGTTTAACGGCGTTAACCTGTATATACATTGAAAACATTAATCAAAGTGTCCACATACATTGTATATTACATTCATAATGCACCCACATTTTTGCCAAAGCCAAGTCAAAGTCGATGCCAAAGCTCGGTTAAACCAATGATCGGTTAATCCAAACAGATTTCTAGGGTCCCTTCAAGTTTGGTTTAACGGGGTTTTACTGTATATATAACTCCATTGTTTCCCAATAATGAAAATGAAGCCACTGGCTTAATTAAATATAACATTTCAATTATATAGTGATATATGCTAATATAATAGAAGGTATCTCCGCAATGATGAACGAATAAAAATAATAATGGGGACCTTCGACTATAATATATTTTATCCGGGATAAAAAAGGGGGGCCTTCGCCCGTATTGCATCCCAGATAAAAAGGGCACCTTCGATTATATTGAATCCTGGTTTAAAAGGGGACCTTCGATCGTATTGTATCACGGATAAAAAGGGCACCTTCGATTATATTGAATCCTGGATTAAAAGGGGACCTTCGATCGTATTGTATCACTGGATAAAAAGGGCACCTTCGATTATATTGAATCCTGGATTAAAAGGGACCTTCGATCGTATTGTATCACGGATAAAAAGGGCACCTTCGATTATATTGAATCCTGGATTAAAAGGGACCTTCGATCGTATTGTATCACGGATAAAAAGGGCACCTTCGATTATATTGTATCCTGGTTTTAAAAGGGGACCTTCGATCGTATGGTATCACGGATAAAAGGGCACCTTCGATTATATTGAATCCTGGATTAAAAGGGACCTTCGATCGTATTGTATCACGGATAAAAAGGGCACCTTCGATTATATTGAATCCTGGATTAAAAGGGGACCTTCGATCGTATTGTATCACGGATAAAAAGGGCACCTTCGATTATATTGAATCCTGGGATGTAAAAGGGGACCTTCGATCGTATTGTAACACTGATAAAAAGGGCACCTTCGATTATATTGAATCCTGGATTAAAAGGGGACCTTCGATCGTATTGTATCACGGATAAAAAGGGCACCTTCGATATATTGAATCCTGGATTAAAAGGGGACCTTCGATCGTATTGTATCCACGGATAAAAGGGCACCTTCGATTATATTGAATCCTGGATTAAAGGGGACCTTCGATCGTATTGTATCACGGATAAAAAGGGCACCTTCGATTATATTGAATCCTGGATTAAAAGGGGACCTTCGATCGTATTGTATCACTGATAAAAAGGGCACCTTCGATTATATTGAATCCTGGATTAAAAGGGGACCTTCGATCGTATTGTATCACGGATAAAAGGGCACCTTCGATTATTGAATCCTGGTTTAAAAGGGACCTTCGATCGTATTGTATCACGGATAAAAAGGGCACCTTCGATTATATTGAATCCTGGATTAAAAGGGGACCTTCGATCGTATTGTATCACGGATAAAAAGGGCACCTTCGATTATATTGAATCCTGGATTAAAAGGGGACCTTCGATCGTATTGTATCACGGATAAAAAGGGCACCTTCGATTATATTGAATCCTGGATTAAAAGGGGACCTTCGATCGTATTGTATCACGGATAAAAAGGGCACCTTCGATTATATTGAATCCTGGATTAAAAGGGGACCTTCGATCGTATTGTATCACGGATAAAAAGGGCACCTTCGATTATATTGAATCCTGGATTAAAAGGGGACCTTCGATCGTATTGTATCACGGATAAAAAGGGCACCTTCGATTATATTGAATCCTGGATTAAAAGGGGACCTTCGATCGTATTGTATCACGGATAAAAAGGGCACCTTCGATTATATTGAATCCTGGATTAAAAGGGGACCTTCGATCGTATTGTATCACGGATAAAAAGGGCACCTTCGATTATATTGAATCCTGGATTAAAAGGGGACCTTCGATCGTATTGTATCACGGATAAAAAGGGCACCTTCGATTATATTGAATCCTGGATTAAAAGGGGACCTTCGATCGTATTGTATCACGGATAAAAAGGGCACCTTCGATTATATTGAATCCTGGATTAAAAGGGGACCTTCGATCGTATTGTATCACGGATAAAAAGGGCACCTTCGATTATATTGAATCCTGGATTAAAAGGGGACCTTCGATCGTATTGTATCACGGATAAAAAGGGACCTTCGACTATATTGTATCCCAGATTAAAAGGGGACCTTCGATCGTATTGTATCACGGATAAAAAGGGCACCTTCGATTATATTGAATCCTGGATTAAAAGGGGACCTTCGATCGTATTGTATCACGGATAAAAAGGGCACCTTCGATTATATTGAATCCTGGATTAAAAGGGGACCTTCGATCGTATTGTATCACGGATAAAAAGGGCACCTTCGATTATATTGAATCCTGGTTTAAAAGGGGACCTTCGATCGTATTGTATCACTGATAAAAAGGGCACCTTCGATTATATTGAATCCTGGTTTAAAAGGGGACCTTCGATCGTATTGTATCACGGATAAAAAGGGCACCTTCGATTATATTGAATCCTGGATTAAAAGGGGACCTTCGATCGTATTGTATCACTGATAAAAAGGGCACCTTCGATTATATTGAATCCTGGTTTAAAAGGGGACCTTCGATCGTATTGTATCACGGATAAAAAGGGCACCTTCGATTATATTGAATCCTGGTTTAAAAGGGGACCTTCGATCGTATTGTATCACTGATAAAAAGGGCACCTTCGATTATATTGAATCCTGGATTAAAAGGGGACCTTCGATCGTATTGTATCACGGAAAAAAGGGCACCTTCGATTATATTGAATCCTGGATTAAAAGGGGACCTTCGATCGTATTGTATCACTGATAAAAAGGGCACCTTCGATTATATTGAATCCTGGATTAAAAGGGGACCTTCGATCGTATTGTATCACGGATAAAAAGGGCACCTTCGATTATATTGAATCCTGGATTAAAAGGGGACCTTCGATCGTATTGTATCACGGATAAAAAGGGCACCTTCGATTATATTGAATCCTGGATTAAAAAGGGACCTTCGACTATATTGTATCCCAGATTAAAAGGGGACCTTCATCTATATTGTATCCCAGATTAAAAGGGGACGTTCGACTACATTGTATCACAGATAAAATGGGACCGTTGACAATAGTATATTGCATTCTGGATAAATTTATATAACTTGGTAGTGTTTATTTAAAAACTTAAAATGTTATGGAAATTTTTCTTGTAAAAAAAACCCCCCCATCAAAATGGTAACCAAAAACATGACATTTCTGACATATATCTATATTTTGACTATATATATATATCTATCAATTTCTACTGGCCCTATCTCTCTTCTTGCGCTGAAAGGGGGTTTCTGGAATTTTTCCAAGAAGGACTGCATCTCATCTATGTCCAGTAACTTCAGCATAAACACTGTGACGGTGCTCTGACACTACTACTCAATAGCTTTCTGGGTGCTCTTGTTTATGCACGGCCCCACCTTCTCACATATCGACCAGACGGGATGGCCGAATGAGTCTCCCGTTTTGGTAGATCATGGGATTCGAACCTGTGGGTTCAAACCCTGGTCGAGTCAAACCAATGACTTAAAATTTGATACTTTTCACTTCTTATAGCCCTGTCACACTACGACGTATCTCGCCGGCACGTCGCCAATGCGCAAAATCACTTTTAATCGTCGAGAGACGTCAAACCTTTCAGCGTCAGCGCAACATATTGGTAGCGTGCGGCCGAAGTTGTGATAAAAGTTTGGCACGCCGTCCTGATATGACCTTAGGTGTTGGTAGAACGTAAAACAACAAAAAGCAACCGTTTGGCCCAACGTGTGGTAACGAGCGTCACGCGTGCGCGGCATGTGCATAATGTTTGCATAACATTATTCCAGGGCGTTTAACATATCTGGACGCACCCCTAACATCGCCATAATGTTGGCAAGCACAAAACTTTCGACGTGTGATGACGCGCGCCGCCGACCCTCGTCGACCATCAACGAATACCTACTCGCACCTAATGTGCACGGAACGCTTCCAGACGTCTCCCGACGTTTCGCCAAGAAATTACACACGTCGACGCGCATTGGCGAGAAACATCATAATGTGACAGCACCATTAGCCAGGTGCTCGCCATTATTTGGATTGGGCAAGGATTGGTTGGCTCAGTGTCAGGATAATGTGACTGAGTGGGATATCAAGTCATGGTGATGGTGGTCTGGTCTCCCAGTGGGGCAGCACTATTAAGTCGCCATGAGTGTGCACTGCCACAAGTCGGTACCTGTCTTGATATGACCTGAGATATTACCAGGACGTAAAACTACAACAACTAACCAACCAACCTTCTCACATATGTGTGGCAGTCTAGGAAAATCGGTCGCATGTAAAAAAAAAAAAAAAGTACTTTTTATGTTGGTTTCTGGATCACAGATCTAGCAGAGTGCAGATCTGTTAGAATTTTTCAAATATCTTTTCCGCTAATCAAACCTTTCGAAGATCTTTTAGAACCGAAGTTATGAATACTTAATTAAAGATGGCTCAGATTGCGATGTCATTGAGAGAGAACAAGTTAGGAGGGGGGGGGGGGGCAAATGCGTTTGAAAGTTGTGCTTTATTTCTTTAGCAAATTTGACTAAATGTTCACATTGGGAGAATTTTCACGTAGCTAATTATTATCTTTAGGTTTTCTTCACAATACCTCTTTGAATAAAAAGAGTGCATTTTCAGATTAACTCATTGTGAATACGAGAAAAATATATTAAGATTAAAACATTATGATAGGAATTTTGAAAAGATAATCCAAGAGAGTGCTAATCCAGACCTTTATTGAATATTTAACACAAAAATATCAAAATTGAACTAAAGTGAATTTTCAGTGTATTCTTAACTTCACAATGCATTAGCTCATTAATGAAACAGCTACTTCCGACACGTTTTCCTAGAATACCACACATATATAACTAGATAGGACGGCCTCGTGTCAGTGTGGAGTGTCCAGTTTGCAAGGCTTCCTATGCTGTAAGTCGGGGTTCGAATCCCGGCGGAGTCAACCCAATGACGTACAAATGTGATGCTTGTGGCTACCTAGCCTGGCACTCGGCATTACTAGGATAGAGCAAGGACTGGTTAACTCAGTATCAGCATAATGTGATGAGTCGGAAATTGGTTCATGGTGCCGACGGCCTGGTCTTCGACTCAGGCAGCAATATAAAGTCACCATCAGCGTGTTCAGTCACAAGTCGGTACCTGTCCTGATATGACCTTAGATGTTGCCAGGACGTAAGACTCCAACAAACAAACTTTAATTAAATAGTCGTGTTTTTATGTGGAACCAGTGCAGGTGTTTATAGAAAAATCAACAAGAAATAAACATGACAGCCATGTTTTGCGAAATAGTTTTCACATGAATATTAAACCCCGTCCTGATATGACCTTAGATGTTGCTAGGACGTAAAACAACAACAAACAAACAACAAACAACAAACATGAATATTAATGCCTGTGCCCTTTATTTCGACCCTTGGCTACAATACAGGCTGGGCGAGTGTCAGCTTCCGATAACTGTGCAGAAGGACACTCTTGCTACATGCTATGTATTATTTAGCGCAAGCACAAAAAGAGCTGTTGGCGTGTGAATGTGTTGTGTTGCGCCTGGTTGCCATTGTTCCATGTTTATGTAAGCCGTCTTAAGCCCCGTTCACACATGGGCCTTAAGTCGCCTCAACTAGTTTGCCTCATCTAAACCGACTCAGATCGAGCGTATGAACGCGCTGCTGAGGTGAATTAGCGCTGATTCGACTCAGCTAGTTTGCCTCATGTAAACCGCTTCGCGAGGTAGATTAGATAAGGCAAACTAGCCTGAGTCGGCTTAAGTTGCCTGTGTGAACGCGCCGCTAGTTCGCCTCATCTAAGTCGGCATAACGTTGTATGTGTGAACACGGCTTTATACTGGCTAATATACCACGTTTTGCACTCGTTCTTTGTTTGCATTCCAACTGACATCCGTGTACAGAAAGGTGCATGTTATTTAAATTTTAAAATAGCTGTGCAATATTATGTGGGTACAAGGGACACCTCATCGTGTTATGTTACCAGTTCTCTCCACCCAAACCAAACCCTCCTTCTGGATTCCCTCTGGACTTATTATTATTATTATTATAATTATTATTATTATTATTATTATTATTATTATTATTATTATTATTATTATCATTATCATTATTATTATTGTGACAAAAGCTATCATGCCCAGTTCAAACCACCTTTTCAAAATATGAACGATTCAAAATGGTCAGACCTAATAATAATAATAATAATAATAATAATAATAATAATAATAATAATAAAATGTTTATTTCCACATGATCAATGTACACACAAGTTGATATTTATATCAGTAATTTTTTCACATGAAAAAGGAGAAAGAGATGGAATTTAATACCACTGATTTACATAACTGTATAAATAATAAGACTTATGAAAAGAAATTAAGAAGTAAAACTTCAATTTTATGGAAATTCTGTTTAAGCGCATATGTATGGCCACAGTAATGTATCTTTAAAAAAAAAAAAAAAAGGAACAACAATTTTAACAAAGGGAAAGAGGAGAAAAGAAAAAGGTTTCTTTGTGGCCATTCACTTGCCCGTTGACTAGCGCTACGTGATCCCGCCCCGACCCACTCACTCTCCAAGCACACACCACGCCGCCTCCCTCTGGTGGCTCCCCGGCAGAGGGTCAGTCGGTCCCGTATCTCCAGGGTCACGGCCTGGACCATCAATAAGGGCTGGGCTCTCTGCAAGGCTGGATAAACAAATCCGCCATGTATGCCCGTACTGTTGTT
>CM059191.1:67458445-67800945 GCA_030323885.1 Branchipolynoe longqiensis
CTTATATTAGTGCGACATCTTCAAAATTGCATAGTCCGACAGTTTTGAAGTTTTGATATATATATATATATATATATATATATATATATTACTTCAACCTAAGTTTACTATTGCAAATGGCTAATGCCTGAAATATTTGAAGTGAAAATATGCAAATAAAACAGAGTTGGTGTATACAACCAAATGCAGGCGACCACAGGATCCAGTAGTTAGTTACACGTTCTATTGAATTGACATTATATATTATCTCCCGCTTATGCCCCGGTCACATACACGTTAGTTGACGTCGTTGAACATATATGTGAACATAGTGGAGGCTGACGTGGGTCAAACATGGTGTAAGTATGTTGAACTACGTTGAACTATGTTAAGGTACGACAGGTTTTGGTAGGGATAAATATGTCATGGTACGGATAAATATGTTACAGTACGGATAAATACCTTATGGTACGGATAAATATGTTAGGGTATGGATAAATACGCTACATTACGGATAAATATGTTACAGTACGGATGCCATACGTTCAACTATGTTCAACTACGTTAGCCTCCACTACGTTCACCTACGTCCACTAATGGCTATGTGACCAGGGCTTCGTCCAAGTACGTTAGAGTACTCTAGAGCATGTTAGAGTATGCTAGAGTATGCTAGAGTACACTAGAGTACATTAGCATCATGGATGCAAATTCAGCATCTAACGTAGTGCTCTTTTGAACATGTCCAAAGATTAAATCGGAACTCACGGCCAATCCACGTTATTACCAAGGAAAAGTATGGAGGCTGGTATGTTCACCTACGTTCAACTACGTTCAACTACGTTAGCCCCCACTACGTTCAAATACGTCCACTAATCTGTATGTGACCGGGCCTTTAGAGAGAAATACCATGTAGACCAATGGCTAGGTATGATATGAAGAGTTCAGGCACAAAACCACGTATATGCCAATCCAAAAGTGGAGATAAACATTGTAATCAACCCCGCAAGACCTTCCCTTTTGTATTATTACTTCTCTTTTGTTCATTGCTCCCTAACCACCTGATCATATGAAAAGTGAAATTAGTGAGAATTAAAATTATTTTCAGGTACACATCTTTTATTTAAACTATATTTTTTCATTTGCGTTTACGTGGTTTTGCGCCTGAACTCTTCAATTATATATAGAATTAAATACATAAGTGTTTTGGCTATGAACACTTGATGCTGTTATCGTACTATGTAGTTTGGATTTTTACTACTGCAACTAATATTATATATACAGTAAAACCTCTCTAAATCGACCGACCATGGGACCGACTTTAAGTAGTCGATTTAGGGAGGTGATCGGTTTATGGAGTTAGAATATCCTTACAGTGGGGGGGGGGGGGGGGGGGGGGGGAGGTTACGCTAGCTGCTCGCAGTAGATGGCAGCCCTGTCGCGGTGCTGCCCGGTGGCTACCGTACCACCACCTAACGCAGTAAACTGCAGCGGTGATGCTTGCTTGGGGTAGTTTGTAACCTTACGACGGTTACCGCCAGGGGCCGTATGCAGGAGTCGGTGGTAGCGAGCCAAAACGGTGGTAGGCGGGAATTTCCCGGTTAGCGGTGAAAAATGGTATGCACGAGGCGGTGATAGGCCTAACACCAAAAGCTTAACCGGTGTTACCCTACCCCTGGAAAATAGCAGGTTTACAGCAGTCGGTTAGGCCCAAATCTATTCAATGCTATCATATTTGACAGAATTAAATATGCAATAAGTGAAATTTCAACAAATTAACCCTAAATTCGAAGCAAAATTAATGCCTCTGCCGCATCGGCAGAGATATTAATGTTTTCGAATCGACGAATGTAAAGTAAACAAATTGTCGACGTCGACATCCATACTGTCCCACAACCCACATCGCCGCCACGGCCGAATCGGCAGCAATATATTTGGCCCAAATCTACTCAATGCTATCATATTTGACAGAATTAAATATACAATAAGTGAAATTCTATCAAATTAACCCCAAATGAGAAGCCATATTAACGCTGCCGCCGCATAAGCGGCGATATTAATATTTTCGAATCGACGAATGTAAAGTAAACAAATCGCCGCCGCCACGGCGGTTGCTTGCATTCGTCGGTTCGAAAATATTAATATCGCCGCCGTTGCGGCGGCAGCATTAATATTGCTTTGAATTTAGGGTTAATTTCATAAAATTTCACTTATTGCGTATCTAATTCTGTTAAATATGATAGCATTTAATATATTTAAGCCTAATATATGGGTACAGATGCAGAGGGATTTCCCAAATCTATAAATAAATTCACGTTTAGCTATAATGAAAGTGTTACGCGCTCCTGCATACCACTTGACACAGTTCCCGACGTCGGAGATAGCTAACCAGTGTCAGGCTGTAATGGGGCTGTCACACTATGACGTTTCTCCCGGCGACCCGTCAGCGTCGAAAGTACTATCTTGCGCGTCGAGAAACGTTAAAGATTTAGGGGAAATATGGGGAAATTGGATGTTCCCACAGCGTGTTGGTAGCGCGCGGCCAACGTTGTGGTAACGTATATCGGCGCGATGTGTCTGTGTCTCTGTCTGTGTCTCTGTCTGTGTCTCTGTCTGTGTCTGTGTGTGTGTCTCTGTGTGTGTCTCTGTATGTGTCTCTGTATGTGTCTCTGTGTATGTGTCTCTGTCTGTGTCTCTGTCTGTGTCTCTCTCTGTGTCTCTGTGTCTGTCTCTGTCTGTGTCTCTGTCTGTGTCTCTGTGTCTGTCTCTGTCTGTGTCTCTGTGTATGTGTCTCTGTCAGTGTATCTGTGTCTGTGTCTCTGCCTGGGTCTCTGTATGTCTCTCTGTCTGTGTCTCTGTCTGTGTCTGTGTCTCTGTCTCTGTCTCTGTCTGTGTCTCTGTGTGTGTCTCTGTGTGTGTCTCTGTGTGTGTCTCTGTGTGTGTCTCTGTATGTCTCTCTGTCTGTGTCTCTGTATGTGTCTCTGTCTGTGTCTCTGTCTGTGTCTGTGTCTCTGTTTCTCTCTCTCTCTGAGACACAGAGACATAGACACACACACAGATACACAGAGACTCAGAGACACACACCGAGACACAGAGACACACACAGAGACTCAGACACACAGAGACACAGAGACACACACCGAGACACAGAGACACACACAGAGACTCAGACACACACAGACACAGAGACACACACCGAGACACAGAGACTCAGACACACAGAGACACAGAGACACACACCGAGTCACAGAGACACACACAGAGACTCAGACACACAGAGACACATAGACACACACCGAGACACAGAGACACACACAGAGATTCAGACACACAGAGACACAGAGACACACACCGAGAGACAGAGACACACACAGAGACTCAGACACACAGAGACACAGAGACACACCGAGACACAGAGACACACACAGAGACTCAGACACACAGAGACACAGAGACACACACCGAGACACAGAGACACACACAGAGACTCAGACACACAGAGACACAGAGACACACACCGAGACACAGAGACACACACACAGAATCAGACACACAGATACACAGAGACGCACACACAGACCCAGAGACACACACAGAGACACATACATAGACACAGACAGAGACACATACAGAGACACAGACAGAGACACAGACAGAGACACAGACAGAGACACACACACAGAGACACATACACAAACATAGACACAGACAGAGACACATACAGAGACAAATACAAATACACATACAGAGACACAGACAGAGACACAAACAGATACACAGACAGAGACACAGACAGAGACACAGACAGAGACACATACAGAGACATACACAGAGACACAGAGACACATACAGAGACAGACACAGAGACACAGACAGAGACACACACAGAGACACAGACAGAGACACATACAGAGACATACACAGAGACACAGAGACACATTCAGAGACAGACACAGAGACACAGACAGAGACACACACAGAGACACAGACAGAGACACATACAGAGACATACACAGAGACACAGAGACACATACAGAGACAGACACAGAGACACAGACAGAGACACACACAGAGACACACACAGAGACACACACAGACACACCCAGAGACACACACAGAGACACACACACAGCAACGTGTGAGCAACGACCCTCCCGCGCATGCGCCGTCTTCCTAGCGTTCCCATAACGTTATCGCGACGCGCGGCATCGCGACGCGCGCCTAACGTCCTTACCCATATATTTGCGCGCGCTGCCGGTCGTTGGGTTGTTTTTGACATGCTTAAAACCTTGGGCGACTACGAGCGCGCGCTGGCGTTTTGCGCCAACCATCAGCGTCAAAGATAGTGTACCGACGCGCGAAATGTACCGACGCCCCCGTAACGCGCCATTGGCGCGTCCCGACGTTTCACCCATTTTCGCCCAAAAACACCACACGTCGCCCGGTCGCCGGCGAGAAGCGTCGTAGTGTGACATCCCCATAACACCAAACGGCACTATCAGCGACCCCTGCATATGGCCCGTGCAACATTATAGAGAGGCTCCGATAAATCGGGCCAATCTTTGGCTTGAAGATTAATCTTCAGTAGGGGCGGTTGTAGAAGTCCTTACTCCCACTGTATGGTAGTGGAGCTCATATCTGGACTACTACACTAGCATTCTTGCCATACATGTTTTTCCAATGGAGATTGCAATGAAATTATCCTAGCAAATAATTGATATAATTTTATAATTAGCTAAAATATCATTTTGTGTCGGCCTACGTGTGTATTCCCGCCTCTCCTCCACCCCCTTGGAAGCTGAAGCTGCGACTTGGCCTGCTGGGTCGTAGCTCAAAATTCAGTCCTGAGTGAGGGACCAGTAGAGCTCGAAATGCCCCTATTGCTTGACAAGAAAGAATGCATAGATTCTACTTACAAACGGGAGTAAAGAGCTCCAGGTGCTGTCAAAATATGTAGTCATCTGCATATATAATGTATTCACAAAAGCACTTCTATAATAGTATAATTATAAATACCAGTTACAAAACGCAATTACCCTGAGCCACGTTGTCCTCACCGTGAAATTGCAACTTAAAGTTGCATAGTCTGATGGTTTTTCAGTTTCTGTCATGTTCTGAGATAAATATATTATTATTAGCTTGATTGTTATAATCTACCTGAATTTAGTTTGAAATAATTTTGATCTCAAATGGCTGACTCTTGAGATATTTGAAATGCAAACATCCAAAATTAATTTTGGTTACCATGCCATAGGCTTCTGCAGTAACAGATTCTATTAGATTGCCTCGATATTCCCTTCTGTGTGGCAACAAATGTTTAACATAACAAGTGTGCCAGTATCTAAATAAGGTAGATACATAGAATGCAATCTAGATAATTGCTTTGGTTGTGGAAATTTGAAAGTTTTCATCGGACTATGCAGCTTTAGATTATACAGGCGATGCCCGTAGGTAGGCCTAATCAACAAGCTGCACACCACCCAATAAGGTACGGTAAAGTGGGTGCCACTCAGACGCACTCATCCACCAATAACCTGACGCCACGTACAAATTACGCGCCATAAAGAGGCCAGTTTGCCCCCACTCAAAGCCTCGTTCGTTCCCGCGCTGACGAGCCTCGCTGTGGGGTAGCTACTGACCTCCCCCACCCCCACCCCCAACCCCCAACTACACACTCTACCCCTACCAGACACACACACATATACATACACACACGTACACACACACACATATACTACACACAGACACCCGCCCCTGCTCTCTCACCCCTCACCCCGCCCGTTAAGATGCGGTGGCGCCACCTATCGCAGTCTCCGCCCGTCAACACGGCCGCCGCCGCCGCCGCCGAAATAGTTTCCCGCTGAGAGACCACTCCAGTGGAGACAGGCGGTTATATAGTAAGTCCTCGTCTGCGCATTGTTCCGCTGATTGTCCGGCCCTTGTGTGCATGGCCCTTTGGTGAAGCCCCACCTTTGTACCGGCGCGTTCTGGCCCTCTGGCGGCCACACCCCTCCTCTCGGCCACGCGCATTCCTCCAGGCGTGGTAACGGGTTGCCGGTCTGGTTACAAGCCGGGGCAATATTGCCGCGCTCTGCGTGTACACCGCGTACAAACTATTCACCGATGATTTTACATTCGCCTAGAACTGGTGGTAGAAGTAGAGCACTCTTCTTTCCGCTCATTAAAGCAAATCCTTCATTAAACTGGCATTCGCTGTGGCGGAGTGGTTAGAGTGTCTGACTTTTTTCTAGGTCAGACTCCTAATCTGAGGGTCGGCGGTTCGATTCTGTGTGCCCCCAGCTCTGCCAATTTGGATTTCCACCGCTGTGTATAACTTACAGCGTCATCAAAGGCCGGTTGCTCTCACACCATGTCTATGTGGTGTGGGAGGTTAAAAATCCCTTAGGTCGGTAAAAGTGTAGGCTTGGGCTTTCTATCGACCAGCAGTGGAATGAGGAAGACCAGTCGTCTATGACTGAAATTTCCCCTGCTTAGACAACTAATGGACCAACAAAATATATATAAAAAAATTAACATAAACCTCAGGTAATATTACTATATGTGCCAATTGTAGTGATTGGAGCTGTGTATTTCCCTTTGGCAAAATAGTTCCTATTATTGTTCAAAAACAATATATTTACAGAGAAAAAGAGCGGTGAGCAATTTGTTCAACAGGCTTCCCATAGACTTATTAATGCCGGAATGGCAGCAACCAGTAAATATTACTACATTTGCCAATGTGATTGGAGCTGTGTATTTCGTTTGCAAAATGGGTCCTATTATTGTTAGAAAAACAATATATTTTCAGAGACAGGGGGAGAGAAAGGGCGGTGAAAAATAGTTCAACGGGTTGGCTATGGGCATATTAATGGCGAAATGGCGGGAAGCAGTTCTGTTCTGGGATGGTTCTGGGCGCCATCAATCAACTAAACCGCCCAATGCCCGCACCTGGTGTGGGTGTGGGTGTGGGTGGGTGTGGGAGGGTGAGGGGGTGACGGTGGGAGTAGACAAATGCTCTATTTGTTTAATGTAAAAGCCTTCCCACCACTTGATTTATTTCCAGCTGCCCTTCTGGCTAATTATTACCGTCCCTCTAGACATATTCGACTGTCATTCATGGGCTGTTAAATGTCAATCATGTTCTTTAATTTCAAACGCAAGCATTTTTTTCAGATTAGTATCTTTCGTTTGAATTCCAACAACCGACTATAAAATATATATATAATAATATAGATTAAAAATTAATATCAACAAGAGTTCTCATAAGTTTAGCTAAATATGGTTTATGTCTTCCTTTCTAGGACCAGACGGGATGGCCGAATGAGTTGAGCATCCGTTTCCTGTTTTGGGAGATTGGGGATCCAAACCCATGGGTTTGTGAGTTTGAACCCTGGTCGAGTCAAACCAATGACTTCAAAATTGATACTTGTCGCTTCCTAGCCAGGCACTTAGCATTATTGTGATAGGGCAAGGACTGGTTGGCTCAGCGTCGATAATGTGACTGAGTGGGATGTCAGGTCATGGTATTGGCAGCCTGGTCCAGTCATGAGTGTGGACTGTCATAAGTCGGTACCCATCCAGGTATGACCTTAGATGTTGCTAGGACTTAAAACAACAACAAACAAACAATCTTCCTTTCTAATTATTACCACATCTTTAGATATAGTCTACTGCCATCCATAGTCTGTTTAATTTCAACCATTTTCTTGTTTCATTTTAGACACAAGTATGATTAGTATCTTTGGTGTGAATTTCAACCAGGCACTGTTAACAGTAAAACCTCCCTAACCGACCACCTCCACAGATCGACCATTTCCCTATATCGATCGCTTTATTTGGATCCCAAACGATCCCCCATACTATACCATTGTACCATTATTCTAACTCTCTAAACCGACCACCTCCCTAAATCTACCACTTAAAGTCGGTCCTATGGTCGGTCGATTTAGAGAGGTTTTACTGTATAGATTCAAAATTAATAACAACAAGAGGTCTCATAATTGTAGTTAAGTATTGTTTATGTCTGCCTGGTATGGTGTTTAATTTTAAAGGTATAAAGTCCAATGAAAACATCAAATGTTCTAGACCAGGCGGGATGGCCAAACGAGTTAGAGTGTCCGTCTCCCGTGTTGGTAGATCATGGGGTCATGGGTGCGAACCCTGGTCGAGTCAAACCAATGACTTAAAAATTTATACTTGTTGCTTCCTAGCCTGGCGCTCGGCATTATTAGGATAGGGCAAGGACTGGTTGGCTCAGTGTCAGGATAATGTAACTGAGGGGGATATCAGGTCTGGTCTATCAGTGGGGCAGCACTAAAAAGTCACCATGAGTGCGCACTGTCACAAGTCAGTACCCGTCCTGATATTACCTTAGATGTTGCTACGACGTAAAACGACAACAAACAAATGAACAAACTTTAGTTATGGATATGGCGTTACATCACCACCAGTGATTGACTCACTGAAACAATAGATATACTTTCAGTATACTACTCATACGCAAGGGATTCATACATATACAGTAAAACCTCTCTAACCGACCATTTCCACAGATCGACCACTTCCCTATATCGACCGCTTTATTTGGGTCCAATCAATACCATTGTAACCATATTCTAACTCCCTAAACCGACCACCTCCCTAAATGGACCAATTATTGTCGGTCCCAAGGCCGGTTGATTTAGAGAGGGTTTACTGTACAGTAAAACCTCTCTAACTGACCATCTCCACAGATCCACCACTCCCCTATATCGACCGCTTTTTTTCGGTCCCATCAATACCATTGTAACCATATTCTAACTCCCTAAACCGACCACCTCCCTAAATGGACCAATTATAGTCGGTCCCAAGGCCGGTTGATTTAGAGAGGGTTTACTGTACAGTAAAACCTCTCTAACTGACCATCTCCACAGATCGACCACTCCCCTATATCGATTGCTTTATTTGGGTGCCAAACGATCGCCGCTACAATACCATTGTAACGAATTTTTAAAAACCTCCCTAAACGACCACCTCCCTAAATGGATCATATAAAGTTGGTCCGATGGTCAGTCGATTCGGAGACGGTTTACTGTATATAAAGCAATGAATGACAACCCTACCTAAATCCAAGCAAAACAGATTTAACTATAAACAGTGAAGGTCGTGGTTCCACCATGCACTGTTATCTATATTGGCGTAGAGTTGAACAACTGGAAGAGAATGCAAAAACAATAAAGTTGGTGGCAACAGGAACTTCTCGATTTGACAGTAATGTCTATTCATCTACATGATCTAAGAAAGTATTCGCCCCAAAGGTAGCAGGCTGTGGTAGATACGTATTTGAACAATATATTTAGCATATTAGATTGCAGAATTGTGTGATTTATTTCCATAACCCAGCCTTCTGACACTTTTTAAAATAGAATGTTTACCAGCCTTGTCCAACTGACAGTGCTGGGGCAAAAGGTGCTAAGCAATATGGGACCAAAAAAAACAAATTTGCAAACCCATCGTTATGTTATTTCTTGTATAATTCATTAATATTATGCTAATATTATTTATGGAGTGTTAATTGTATCCAGTTTTATTTTTGCTTATCTCCAGAGTATGTATTTGTCAGTAGCTGTTTGTTTCTTTGTTTCTTTGTTGTTTCACGTCCTAGCAACATCTAAGGTCATATCAGGACGGGTACCGACTTGTGACAGTGCGCACTCATTGCGACTTTATAGTGCTGTCCCACTGGGAAACCAGGCCGCCGGCACCATGACCTGGTTTCCCACTCAGTCACATTATCCTGACACATGCACACAATCAGGCTAACCTGCCTCCATCAGGTGCCTTCCTGCAGATACGAGATAATGTCCCTGCCTTTTTTTTGCATAGGGCAATTCAGTAGTTCCAACCAGAGTATTTATTTAAAATCACATAGTCACATAGTCCGATGGTTTTTACTTTCTGTCAACTATTACTGATTGTTATAATTCAGGACAGGAGGCGGACTATAGTATGGCAATTTATTCAAGAACAGGCAATGTAACAGTGAAGTAATGTAATCATAGGTGAGTAGAGAAGTTAAGTTGGACAGTTCGTTAAGGCAATGTAAGTGTAATGCATAATGCGGTAATGTTCAAAGTCAAATGTCATAGGTAATGTCATTTATCGTTAGTTAGAGTCTTAAGTGACCCGGGCCTCAACCCTATCGGAGAGTTGGGTGGGTGGGACGGTGAGAGTAGGTCTTGTCGGTGTTGTGGCAGGAGGAGAAGTGGCCGAGGTGATGGGGAGGCGGAAGGAAGGAAGGGGGGGGGGGGGGGGGAGGTACCAGCGGCGGGACCAGCGGCGGGACCAGCAGGGAAGGAGGTTGTGGTGGCGGCATCTGGAGGAAGTGGGGTGAGTGAGGGAAGGGAGGTGGTGGCGCCATCTAGGCGGGTGAGGGTGAGGGGAAGGGTGAGTGAGTGGGAGGGGGGAAAGAGGAGGGGGGATGAGGGTGTGTGGGGAGTGGGTGAGGAGTAGGAGGGGCGGTAGGGCCGGGGGAGGGTGGTCGTCCGCCTCCCCCGAATTACCCATATTGCCACAGCAATATGGACAATTACATTACTTTAGCTTCAAGTGCTGTTTATTTTAATCAGCTATATTCTGAGATATTTGAAGTGCAAACATATCAAATTAGTTTTTAGCAAGCATGCCAAACCTCTGACACCATAGGCGTTAGCATTAACAGTTTCTAATAAATTGCCTCAGTATTTCCGAATATGTAGCAATATATGCTTAATAAGTGCACCCGTATTTAAGTTAGATACATAGAAATAATTCTAGATAATTGTTTTGGTTTTGAAAATTCGATGCTTCATCGGACTATTCAGCTTTAATTCAAAACTCTAATTATATCTTATGTGTTGTCTGTGGGGAAGTGTAAGGAGTAGTGCAGCACGTGAGTATGCCGTGCTTGAAGGCACTTCATATCAGCATGTGCTGTTCATTGTGATGATGTAACATTGGAGTTAGTTCTTCAGTTGAGTACAGCTTCAATCCGACGTCCAACTCAGTGGACTGTTATTGCATTCTTCTCCTCGGGACAAGGTCATAATACCCCAGTTACACTCCAGCTTGTGACCACTTTGTGGCCATCTTAGACCAAAGAACCCACTACAGTCACCAGTAACATCCTTGCGACCAAAACAATGGTTGCTGATGTCTGGGTGTCACTGGTGACTGTGGGTTCTTTGGTCTAAAATGGTCGCAAAGTGGTCGCAAGCTGTAGTGTGACTGGGGTTTTAGGAAGAGGTGCTAGCTTTCACCAGATAGTGATCAGGATCAATCCACGAGGAGGGTAAGGGTGGAAGGTAGAGGGTAAGGGTGTGGGGGGGGGGGGGGAGACCCCCGAGGACGCGACTCCTGCAATGTGCCTCGATACACTGACCCATACTGCTAGCGGAACCCCCGGGCTGCTGGACCGTGAAGTCCGCGTGTATGCGCGGGTGGGGCATGTTTGGGATTCCCCGACGACCCGGGGGTGATACAGATACCTGCTACAACTACCCCCCTCCCCTCAGCACCCCCAAACCATACCACTACACTACCACACCACCACACCACCACCCCCGGGCTGGACACATCACGGTGTGTGGGGGCGGGGGAGTGTCGGGCGGATGGGTCAAGGGGAGGGGGGCGTGACCAAATCCCACAAGCACGACCCGTGGCTAAATTCAATTAGATCATTTAGTGAATCATTCTGCCCGATTTCTGCCGCGCCATCCGGCAGAGGGCGCCACCACAAAGGCCTCCCGCGGGGCGTGTTGGTTCTTCTGCCCGCCGCCTCTGGCGCTCCGGTCGCCGCCGCCGCCGCCGCTGGTGTTGGCGTCCCGCGCGTGATTTATGCACGGCGCGTTAGACAGCCGTGTCCGGTCGACTGGCTCGCTGTCAGCGCCCCCTAGTGGCGGGATAATGCGGGTGAGGGGGGCCACCAACCGGCACCGCCTGGGCGCCACCTGGTGCCGCGGAGCGGCGATGGGCGGCCGCTTTTCGAGCCGCCCGGTCGAGCGGAAGGTGGAGGTGCTCTGGTCTGCCCACACTCTCTCCCCCCCCCCCCCCCCCGCCCTCACTCCCACTCTTCCCCCGTCTTCCACAAGCCCGCCAGGGGGCGCGGCGTGACGGAGGGGTGGGGGTGGGAGTGGGGGGTTGGAGTGGGTTGGTGAGAGTAGAGTACATGCCCCCATCTAGCGGTGATGAGCCGACCTACGGGCGAATGGCCGGTGGAGGGATTAGCTAGTTACTGGATGCCATGTGGTGTGGATGCTTTGTTTGTTTTGTTTTTTTTGGTCCATTAGTTGTTTAAGCAGGGGAAATTTCAGTCATAGACGACTGGTCTTCCTCATTCCACTGCCGGTCGATAGAAAGCCCGAGCCTACACTATTACCGACCCAAGGGATTTTTAACCTCCCACACCACATAGACATGGTATGAGAGCAACCGGCCTTTGATGATGCTGTAAGTTATACACATCGGTGGAAATCCAAATTGGCAGAGCTGGGGGCACGGGGAATCGAACCGCCGACCCTCAGATTAGAAGTCTGACCTAGAAAAAAGTCAGACACTCTAACCACTCCGCCACAGAGAATGCCAATGTTTGTTTGGGTTTTACGTCCTGGCAACATATATGGTCATATCAGGATGGGTACCGACTTGTGACAGTGTGAACTCATGGCGACTTCATAGTGCTGCCCCACTGGGAGATCTGGCCCGATATCCTAATAAGTAATATATCACTCTGTCACATTATCCTGACACTGATCTAACCAGTCCTTGTTCTATCCTAATGATGCCGAGCGCCAGACTAGGTAGCAACAAGTATCAATGTTGTAAGTCATTGATTCGACTCGGCTGGGATTCGAACTCCCGACCTTCCGCACGGGAAGGTTGCGCTCTACCGATTCGGCCACCCCGATTCGGCGATGTTATCGCTTAGTATCACTATCAGCTAGTGTAGGGGCTGAGAATAGAAAGGGCCATTATATTTGTCGCTTCGTTTATTTTTACGTTTAGTTTTTGTGTACATTAGTTGACTAAGTCTTCCTCATTCCACTTCCCATTGCCCTATCCTAGTCATGCCAAGCACCAGGCGATGTAGCAACAAGTATAATTTTTGTGTCGTTGGTTTGACCTGTTCATGGTTCGAAACCGGGACTGCCGGGGCTTCGAATTCCATGACCTACCAACACAGGAGGCAGATGCTCAACTCATTTGGCCACCTTATCTGTGATTCTCCAATTTTTAGAATGCTTGCTTGGATTTTTATTCGTTTGATTTACAGCTGCATAATCTGATGGTTTTGAGTTTCGGCCCTGTGCTTTAAATATATTATTTGTGTTGATTTCTATGATCTACTTTACTTTAGTTTGAAGTAAATTATATTTTAAAGTATTAACTTTTGGAGATATTTGAAATGAAAACATGGCGACTTAATATTGCTGTGCACGCTGAAATGCTGAAGACCATAAGCTTCAAAAGTGGTTAGTTCTTTTTAAATAGCCTTAATACTCCCTTCTGTGGGGAAGTAAATATTTCAAAAGTGCACCAAGTTGGATAATCTATGTGAATGTTTTGGTTTCGAAAATGTGATACTTCCATTGGACTATGCGCTTTTAATTGCGTGATAATACTGATATGGAATTCCGAGCCTTTGGAATATTTACATGACTTTGATGAGGGTTGAATTGCTGGGAGCCTCCCCCCCCTTTCCCCCTCCCCCCCCCCCCCCCGTGACCAGACGGGATAACTGAATGATTTGAGCGTCCGTCTCCCCTTTTGCTTGATCGTGGGATTCGAACCCACACGTTCGAACCCTGATCGAGTCAGACCAAAGACTTAAAAATTGATACTTGTCGCTTCCTAGCCAAATGCTCGGCATTATTAGGATAGGGCAAGGACTGATTGGCTCAGTGTCAGGATAATGTGACTGAGTGGGGTATCAGGTCATGGTGCTGGCAGCCTGGTCTCCCAGTGGGGCAGCACTATAAAGTCACCATTAGTGCACACTGTCGCAAGACGGTGCCCGTCCTGATATGACCTTAGATGTTGTCAGGACGTAAAACTCAAACAACCACTTTTATTTATCTATTCATGGCTTGGTTTTGGGGGGTTTTTTTTGGGGGGGGGCGGGGGTTATTTCCTACCTCTATATAGGGTATGCACTGACGTCATGCTAAACGGAAGTGCGGCCATTGTGGAGATACGACACAATAATAAATCTATTCTTTTCAAAGGTTTAGGGTAGTATTAACGGATATTTGACAAGTTTTAAATTTTATTGATTTGTTAAATGCAATGCATTACTGTATTTAATTATTATAATATTGTAATGTGCCATATTTTTGCAGGATTGTATGTGTGTGTTCTAGTCGTGATTCATAATAAAAAAATTGTTATTAAATTTATTGTTGGCGTTATATATGTAGAATTACAGAGAATATTTCCAGATTCACATGCAGTGTTTGTAAATTTAAAGATATTCTCTGAAAACATTTACAGACATGTCTGTATATTTACGTAAAATGGCTGTAAATTAACGGATATTCTCTGATAACATTTAAAGAATTATCTGTAAAATCACAGAACGTTTCTGTATATTTACATAAAATGTTTGTAAATTTATAGATATTCCCTGAAAACATTTGCCACATAATATCTGTAAATTTACAGATTTTGTTTAACAGTGCATCTAAGTTGGATATCTAGATGAATGTTTTGGTTTCGAAAATATTATACTTCCATTGGACTGTGCATGTTTTAATTGGGTGATAGAGAATTCAGAGCATTTGGAATATTGACATGACTTTGATGAGGATCGGATTGCTGGCAGCTACATGCTATTCAAAATACATATCTCTCGTATTTCGTATACCACACTTCTTTCAATACTTGCGTCCTTCTTATACTGAAAGAAACACTCTTTGGGAAGCAAACAAATCACCGTATATACATACAATACCCCCAACTCCCCCCCCCCACCCACCCACCACCACCACCACGCTACCCCCACACCCCATCTCACCCCCACCCCCAATCCGTGATCTCCTTCATTGTGCGGTGCAGTGGGCGTCAATTATGTGGTCATCCAATGAGTGGTCGACTTGGACTTGGATCTCACTGCCCTCAAACCGACCACTAAGGAAATTACCGGAAAATGGATCTTTCCCGCCTTAAATAGCGTGCGGTTTAGACGGGCATGTTTATGGGAGTGCACCTGCCATTTACGCATCTCATTTGTCCTGTAGGGGTCACCAGGTGTGCGTGTGTGTGTGACTGGTGGTGGTGGGGATGTGTGTGTATGTATGTGTGTGGGTGTGATGGGATTGGGGTGTAATATCTGCCATACATATAACGAGAACTCGTCGCGAGTGTCATATATCGGTTAAATAGAGTCTATGCCACTGCAAATTGTTGTTGTAACTGTAGTTGTCTTTTTTGTTATATTGATCTTGAGCAGTTAATATTAGTATGATAGTGTAAAGGCCCTGTCACACTATGACGTAACGACGTCAACGTAGGGAGAACGTGAAGAACGTTGAACTTCTCGACGTAGTATGCAAATTTGGGCACAAGTTGAACGTGGATGCAGCGTAGTGGACGAGAGCATAACGTCGGTAAAGCGTAGTGATACCGTCATTCAACGAGAGAGGACAACGTCATCACGCTCACGGAACCTTATGAACATTATTCCATCACCAGAAGAACGTTACGTGATGTTACATACGTCATGAGACGTTGAACGTACGTTGAATGCACGTTCTCCTGACGTTCTCCTGACATTCCCATTACGCCACGTGGACATTTGCACTCGGTTTAATGTGGGTCAACGTAGTGGAACATAGTTGAACGTAGTGAGCAGCATTGGAATAACATCCGTTTAACATGATTGACGTTCACTGAACGTGAACAGAACGTACGGCGAACGTAAACCCTTACGTTTGAGCTATGTCGAAAGTTTTGAACATGTCCAAAACCTTGACGTAACTCGACGTAACACGACGTAATCTGACGTAGCTCGACGTCATTCTAACGTCATTCTGACATCATCATAATGTAACCCAACGTACGTCAACGTAATGACGAAAAATGACCACGTTAGGCTCATGTTGGCTCGTTACATCATAGTGTGACAGGGGTATAATGGACTGGTTGGTGCAGTATCAGAGTAATGGGATGGAGTGGCATATCACATAAGATACCACCAACACTACAGCTGGCCAGCATTGAAAACAAGCCTGAATACCCAGGCTTATATGCTATGGACAGTATAAATACAGCCTCAATACAAAATTAAAAAATTTTAAAAGTCCATGGTTCCAGCAGCATTTTATCCCCATGGTACAGCACTATAATTTATAAAGTTGCCATGGATTCGCAATGTCACGACTCAGTACATTGACTTTAGATGTTGCTAGGTTCCAACACCCAAATATATCCTTAGTATATATCCAACTCACAAATATACTTTATTCTATAAACAGGCACACAATAGACCCCCACCAGTTAAGCTAGTGGCATCTATCGGCAGAATCTAGAACCACTCTATTCCGGTACTTTTCCCGAGTGCCTGTGATTATGCATGTCATATCTGTGTAAAGAATGCAGGGAAAAATAATAAAATGCCTGATTATATTCAGATATTCATATCGCAACATGCATCAAGCTATTATCCTTCTAATATAATTTTCTTTTAAAGACAACGCTATTGTATTTTTCTTCTGGAATGTCACCGCACCGCTCTCTTCACTTGTATTACACCCCACCAGTTAAAGCTGCATAGTCCTATGAAATCATCAAATTTTCAAAACAAAAACAATTATCTAAATTTGATTCTACACACTTATTAAGCATGTGTCACCACACAGAAGGGAATAGTGAGGCAATTGTTCTCTGTGGTGGAGTGGTTAGAGTGTCTGACTTTTTTCTAGGTCGGACTCCTAATCTGAAGGTCAGTGGTTCTATTCCCCATTCCCCCTCCTCTGCCAATTTGGATTTCCACTGCTGTGTATAACTTACACAGTGTCATCAAAGGCTAGTTGCTCTCATACCATGTCTATGTGGTGTGGGAGGTTAAAAATCCCTTGGGTCGGTAAAACTGTAGGCTCAGGCTTTCTATCTACAAACTGTCTAATGGTGAAAACAAGTCTATTCAGACTTATCCATGATAGGCAGTATAAATCTTCAAGAGAAAAAAAAAATCATGTTACTGCAGAATGCTATGGTGTCAGCGTGTTGGCAAGCTTGCCTAGATTAATTTTGCATGTTTGGACTTCAAATATTTCAAAAGCTAGCCACTTAAAATAGGAGTTACTTCAAGCTAAAGTAAGGTACAAACGATCAACCTAATGTATTTATAACGATCAACCTAATGTATTTATCTCAGAAAATGTCTGAACCTCGAAACCATCGGACTATGCAACTTTAAGCTAGTGGCATCTGTCGGCAGAATCTGGAACCACTTTATTCGAGTACTTTCCAGCTTAACTGGCGGGGTCTATTAAATTATTTTTAGATGCAGCATTCGTGAGTTACCTTGCCGATTGTCGTAATGTGGACGGCGGGCATTTCCTCACAATGAGGCTATGGGTTGCGCTTTATGGGGGACTATGTGGGCTGGGATCTCATAGCGGAGAGGTAGACGGAAGAATAGAGCAGGATTCACGGAATGTGGTAATTGTGGTCGTGTATACTGACATTCCTGGCACACCTTAGCGGGTCGGAATTATCAAAAGGAATGAATCATTCTCATCGGTAGACATCACTTCTACCTTATAGACGAGATCTATAAACGCTGAAAACGGCCCCGAGATCAAAAGCCCCAGTCACACCTACCCGGACGAGCCCCGGATTTTGACCCGGACCACTCCCGGACCAGTCGCCCGGATTGTCCCGGACCACCCCAGATAAAATGGCTGTTTTTGTTGTTTTTTCCCCTCGCAGTCACACCTACCCGGTCGGTGCGGGGGTGGTCCTGGGGTGGTCCGGGTAGTCCGGGGGTGAACCGGGGCCTGTCCGGGCTGTCTGGGGGTGGTCCGAGGCACTTTCGCTACTACTACTACTACTACTGCCATGCCGGATCGAACCCGGATGACCTGGACCTCCCCGGATTTTTTTTAACATTTTAAAACATCCGGATCGGCCACGGATCACCCCGGATCACGGCGGATCACGCTGGATCACCACGGACCAGCCACGGACCACCCACGGATAACCCCAGATCGCCACGGACCACCCCGGATGACGGTCCGGGGCTCGTCCAGCCTCTGATCTGGGTAAGCCCCAGTCACACATACCCGGATCAGGGGCCGGACAAGCCCCGGACCGCCATCCGGGGTGGTCCGGGGCGATCCGGGGTGATCCGTGACTCGTCCGTGGCTCGTCCGTGCCGACACCCCCTGATCCAGCCTGATCCGTGGCTCGTCCAGTGCTGTCCGGGCTCAGCCCCGGATGTTTTAAAATGTTTTAAACATCCAGGGGGGTCCAGGGGATTTTGCGATCCGGTCTCAATCCGGCCTGATCCGGCCTGATCCGGGGGTGGTCCGGGGGTGGCCTGGGTATTTCGGGGGTGGTCCGGGGTGGAACGGGCCTATCCGGGGTTGGTTCGGGGTCATTTTGAGCCACGGTTTGACCCGGACCATCCCCGGACTATCCAGGACTACCCCCGGCCTAGCCACGGACCACTCCCGGACTGCTCCCGTAAGACCGGGGGTGATCTGGGATAGGCCAAGGGTGGTCCGGGATAGTCCGGGGGTGGTCCGGGGCAGTCCGGGGGTGGTCCGGCCTCGTCCGGGGCTGGTCCGGCCCAGTCCGGGGGCAGTCCGGGGGTGGTACAGGGCGGTCCGGGGCTCATACGGGGCTCGTCCGGAAAAGTGTGACTACGAGGCAAAAATCGACGAAAACAGTGATTTTATCCGTGGCGGTCTGGGACAGTCCGGGCCGTTGATCCGTGGGTGGTCCGGCTCAAAATCCGGGGCTCGTCCGGCTATGTGTGACTGGGGCTGTAGGTGTGACTGGGGCTAAAGCAAAGGCGTCCGGCCATTGAGTTTGCTGATATGCGTAGGGTAAAACTTGGATGTTATTCAAAATTAATAGGAATAGAGAATAATTCGGCACAAACATGGATGGATGCATGCAATATAATAATATAATGAATATGTTTAAGACACAACTGTCCATAATTAAGCATTTTGAGCTAAGAAACATAATTTCAGTCACTTTACAGGCTGATGCCTGATGTTTACATCACCATTGATTAGTAATTCTTGTTCTAAATATTAAAATGTAAAATGTGTCAACAAAAACTTGTTTCAAAGAAATATATAACCAATGTCCGATTAACCCTATACATTTCCTAGACCAACAAATATCATTAACCGTAGGATATAAATTAAAAAAATGAATAAAATAAGTAAAACTGACACTGGCTATGGCTCTAACACTAGTCTGAGTGCCCTGATTTGTCTAATTCTAAATGCAGATGGTAGAACATGTGCTGATTAGATTGATGTAAATGCAAGCTAGATAAAGGATTAGCATATTAATTTATTATATATATTTTTTTAGTTGGTATTCTGTTTCAAACAAGAGCTGAAACTAGCACATTTCATAGCTGCACCCAGTGTATTAGCATGTGCTATGTGCTTCGCGTGGGTTTGTTTTTCTTCCACTCATCCCACAATACACCGCGCGGCTGGAATGGCGATCTAGTCTATACCATTGTTTATTGGGGTTTTGCGTCCTAGCAGCATATATCGTCATATCAGGACGGCTTCGTATAATCTTAATACCAAGATTGGCGTTGAAAGGCTGGTCTCGCTGCGGTACTTACACTTGAAGGGTTGTTAAAGCTGTTTATTCTTGAAGATTTATACTGCCTATTATGGATAAGCCTGAATAGACTTGTTTTCACCATTACACAGTTTGTTGATAGAAAGCCCGGGCCTACACTTTTACTGACCCAAGGGATTTTTAACCTCCCACACCACATAGACATGGTATGAGAGCAACTGGCCTTTGATGACGCTGTAAGTTATACACAGCGGTGGAAATCCAAATTGGCAGAGGTGGGAGCATGGGGAATCAAACCACCAACCTTCAGATTAGGAGTCTGACCTAGAAAAAAGTCAGACACTCTAACCACTCCGCCACAGAGAACACCAATAGTAATGAGTATAATAAATTTTGTACAGACTCACTTATTTCTATAGCAATATTATACTAGAAATAAGTGCGGTTATTAACATTCTTGACTCTTGGAAATAGTTTAAGTTAAAGTATTAAATTTGCTGTTCCAGTCCCAGTCTTTAAAAGAACCATGCATTCTATTTTGTATTAGTAATTAGTAACATCATCCTTAAACTCATTTATTCATACAGTAATAATCTTAATTCATGAAAACATTGAGAGTAAAATCATTACCCGTTCAACAAATCCTCATTGTGGTATTAAAATAACCCATAGATTATATTTTATGTGTTTTATATTTCACAAGCCCAACGATCAGATTGAAGCCGGTGAATATGTGTTTGACCTCCCCAAGCTAACTGTATCTATCAGGGCTATTAAAGTATTAGCAATTTTCTTTCTTTCCCACATAATTATGAGGAGCAGCGAATGGAAAGAGCCTAATTACATATAATTCTATCTTCCTTTTCGTAAATAAAAGAATACTTAAAAGAAATTATATTGAGATATAAGTAGGAGAGGTTGGAGCGTTAGTTAATATGTAAAGTATCTTATTGAATGAATATTTACATGTCGATATAACTGGACTGTGTCGGCGGGAAGTGCAGTGTCAATCCGCCCACGTGCAGATTGTGAAGAATAGGCCTGCTACCCAAGCCAATTATCATAAGTCAATGTTTACCAAGATGTCGGTCAGTGGCGACACCTGTGTGAAGTGTACCTCAAACACAACACAGCGCGTCACTGTAGACGTTAAATGTTTACTGAAATTATCACACTTGGCTTCGACCCTGCTGAGTTTATGGCTCGTGTGTGGTGACATATGTAGCTACCCCTCCCCCCCCCCCCCCCCCACACCCACCAGGGCCGCGACTTACTAATCACTCGCCTACCTTTCCGCTAATAATTAACCCTACATAAATTCAGTGCGGACCGAAGAATATGGTATGGTTCTATGATACTAATAGTCACACCCTAAATGGATTCACTATGGACCGAAGAATGTTGCATCATTCTAGGATAGTAATATTAATAAGCTAAATAGAATTACTGCATACTGAAGAATATTACATTATTCTAGGATAGTCACACCCTAAATAGATGCACTGCAAACCAAAGAAGATGCCATTATTCTAGGATAGTCACCCTAAATAAATCCATTGTGCACCCTAAATGTATACATTCACTACGGACAGAAGAATATTGCATTATTCTATGATAGTCACACCCTATATAGAATCATAGATCCACTGTGGACCGAACAATATGGTATTATTTAAGGATAGTCACATCCTAAATAGATTCACTGCATACTGACGAATGTTACATTATTCTAGAATAGTCATACCCAAAATAGATGCACTGCATACCGAAGAGTGCATTATTCTAGGATAGTCACACCCTAAATAGATTCACCGCATACCAAAGAATAGGGCATTTTCTACTAAAGTACTATAGTTGTAGATGGTGTGTGAATTGTTAAATACATGTATAGTGAACCAGCATACCAAATAATAGGACATTATTCTAGGATAGTCACACCCAAACTAGATAGCGTTGGGCTGAAGAATAGTGTATTATTCTAGGATAGTCACACCCTAAATAGATTCACCGCATATCGAAGAATATGGCATTATTCTGGGATAGTCACACCCGAAATAGGTTCACTGCAGACCAAATAATATGTCATTATTCTAGGATAGTCACACCCGAAATAGATCCACTGTGGACCAAACAATATGGTATTATTCTAGGATAGTCACACCCTAAATAGATTCACTGCGGACTGAAGAAAATGCATTATTCTAGGATAGTCACACCCGAAATAGATTCACCGCATACCAAAGAATGGGGCATTTTTCTACTCAAGTACTATAGTCGCAGATGGTATGTGGATTGTTTTTGTTTGATGTTGTTTTACGTCCTAGCAACATCTAAGGTCACATCAGGAGGGATGTGGAATGTTAAATCCACATCCGGCGTTCGACGAAGCTGACCGTGCGGTTGATTGTTGGTAGTTTTACGTCCTGGCAACATCGAAGCTCATATCAGGCCGGGTACCGACTTGTGACAGTGCACACTCATGCCAAGTTGTTATAGTGCTGCCCCACTGGGAGACCATATCGCCAGCACCATGACCTAATATCCCACTCAGACGGTGAATTATTAATGCTGCCTGGCTGGGGTGACACCGCCATGTTTTATTTGATCGCCTTCCACGGCCGGATTTCTGCGCACACCTCCCACCGCGCCCCCCGCGAGACGCTGCCGAACCAGCCCGCCGTAGTGCCACCTGGCGGCGGAGCCGGGCGGCGCCTCTGAAGCCTTTTACCTGCGCGACAGGTGAGTGCGCATGCTCGTGGAAGATGGACACATCACTCCAGTCAAGTGGAACCAGGAGTCGCCCACTGCACGGCGAATCGCTTCAAGCCTGAATGACCATTACTGCGATCAAACGCCGCCGGCGCCGCGCGTCGCTTCCCCGGCCGCCTGAGGGCGTGCCGGGCGGGGGCGGGGCAAGAGGGGGGCGGCGGGGCGGGGTGAGGGGTGAGGACGGGTAATCATGTAGCGACACGCCCAAATCCTCCAGGTGCTCTGTGAAGTCAGCCCGCCACCCCCCCCCCCCCCATCCATCCACCTGGCTCATCAGGCTGAAGAAGGGGTGGGATGGGGGGGAGGGGGGAGGGTGAGGGGGGTAAGGGTTTGTGGGCGGCGCCCCTCTCAGCGGCTATGAGATATATTTAAAGGGTGCCCGGGTAGGTTCGCGTCCCCACCACCGCATGAGGAGTTCCAGCTATAGAATAGGTAACGTTCAATATTGAAGCTACCCGAGCGCAATTCCTCTTCTGGGCTTTTCTATATATATATATATATACACAGATGTTATCTGTAATCCTTTTGCGGGCGGAATTGGGTGTGAGAAGAGTGTGGACTCAGAGATGACGTCACCGTGTCCTACTACATGTAGTAGTAGTACTAGTAGGGCCTACTGAACTATCTAATAGATGCCTGATATAGCAGTGGAATGATAGGTTTATATTCATATAATGCATTACATTACACATATATACTACTAGTACTGCGTGCGTCATGTGTTCACTCACTGTAACAATATATAAATTCCGTATTTATGAAATTACCATTGATGTTACTTTGATGTTATCCGGTGTGCCAGTCTTCTAAGTTCTAGTAATAGTACTAGTAGTATAGTTACTAACTTGTCTACTTTACCTTACCTTTGCTATTATGTATTTTCCACTCACCCACTGATCCACTCACCCACTCACCACTTCACCCACTCATCCACTCACCCACTCACGTATTTGTCCATATGAATATATATTATGTATATAATATATATTGTGTATTATATATTATATATAATTTATATTACCTCATCATCATCATGCTGTGGGTCGCGATGCGACAAAGACTGCTTTCATTACTTGACTGCCGCTCTCCATTTAGCTCTCTGCTGTGAGAGTTGCGTCCATGAGTCGGTCTTAATGTCTCTCAGCTTCAGGTTTCTCTTGATGGTATCTTTGAACTGGAGACAGGGGCGCCCTCTCTTTCTGTAGCCCGAAGACAGTTGAGAATAGAGGATCTGCTCTGGTAGCCTGTCTGATGACATTCTCATGAGGTGTCCAGTCCACCGGAGATTCTTTTTGATCAGAAGATCTTCCATAGAGGGCAGCCCCATCCGTTCGAGTATTTTTTGTGCGGTTGTACATTTCATGAAAGCTGCCTGCAAAAGTGTTGAAGTGCTGCTGGCTTTTGCAAGTTACCAGCGGCACTCTCTCAGGGAGCAAATAGAGGTTTCACACCGGCAAGAACATGTCAAGACAGGCGCAAAATTATTTGTCCCTGCAGTGGCTGGTCGGGAGATGTTGGGAGTTCCATACATCAACCACCCTTAATGCTGCCACAGTGACATGGTTTTCTGTTTAGGGTTTGCTCCCTTAGCCTTCGGTTCTGTCAAGGACCTGTACCACAAGGCAGTGGTTTAGAACTCTGCAAGGCAGGGTGTCAAACTCCCTGAGGTATTGCTATACCTATATTACCTATATTCCATATATTCCATGCATTACCTATTTTACCTAGATTACCTATATCACCTATATTATGAATATTACCTATATTACAATTTACATATATATACATATATTACCTATATTCCCTATATTACCTATATTGCCTCTATTACCTATATTGCCTATATTACCTATAGTACATATGGGACACATATTACACATATTAGTATTATTACATATATTAATTATTACATATATTACAGGTAGTAAATACATTACATATGTGTTATAACTTATATATTGCGTGGTGCATATTGCATACTGCATATTGCATATTATATGTTGTTATATGTTAAATATTATAGAGCGTTATATTGTATATTATATATTGTATATTATATATTGTATATTATATAGTTTATGTCAATGAACAATGCTGATCACTAAGCTGTGCCTGAACCATATATAGATATATATAAATGTCTGCATGTATTTGTCGTGAATGTGGAGTCCTAACCTTCACAATGAGGTCACCTGAACACCATCCGGCAAGTCCCTCGGGTACCGTGTCGTTCATCACCATAAAGCACCCTACAAGTGCGCTTTGCACAAGTGCAGTGCTGAAGAGGGGCTGCTAGGATGAGTGGCATTTGAAGATGACGTAAGGCGTGACGTAGCCAATGTCACGTGACACTCTGCTGTGATTGATTACTGCCGGGTGAATTTGATAGGGCTGGTCATGACGACGAGCAGGTTGTGTGAAACTGTTGCAAACCTCCCCACTTATATAATATTAACTTATGCCCTTAAACAAGTTAAAATTGCATAGTCCGATGAAGCAACAACGTTTCAAAATCAAAACAATTATCTAGATTTGATTCTACATATCTATCTTAGGTACTGATGCAATTATCAAACATTTATGTCTGCATAGAAGGGAAATACTAAGTCAATTTAATAGAACCTGTTGCTGGTGTCAGAGTTTTTACATGCTTGCTAAAACTAATTTCATATGTTTACTCTTCAAATATCTTTAAAGTAAGCCATTTAAAATAAGTTACTTCAAACCAAAATGAAGTAGATCATAATTTCTTTTCTTGAAGATTTATACTGCCTATCATGGATAAGTCTGAATAGACTTGTTTTCACCATTATACAGATTGTCGATAGAAAGCCTGAGCCTACACTTTTACCGACGCAAGGGATTTTTTATGTCCAGCACCACATAGTCATTGTATGAGAGCAACCGGCCTTTGATGACACTGTAAGTTATACACAGCGGTGAAAATCCAAATTGGCAGAGGTGAGAGGGGGGGGGGGTTACGGGGAATCAAAACATCGGCCTTCAGATTAGGAGTCCAACCTAGAAAAAAGTCAGACACTCTAACCACTCTGCCACAGAGAAGACCACAATCAAGCTAATATATGTATCTCAGGAAAAGGGCAAAAACTCAAAACCACGGACTATGCACATGTATTAAGGGCGCAGAAAAGGCACCGTTAACAGTGGTGGGTATGTCGCTTGTGCTTAGAACACAACGGTGTCCTGTTGTGTATGCTTATACTTAGTGGTGGCATATTACTGCAATATAACACACTAACTCGCCAATGAGCCTATTCACCTTTAATATCTAACTACTTCGACAGCAACAGTTTCCAATGCAACATCCAACCTTCTCACTCTCCTTTAATTTTCCCAATCTTCATATTCTCATTGAACCTACGCTACGACTGCTACCACTAGATATAGTCAAGAGCCAAACCAATCAAATTGTAACTTCAAATTATTGAGTCAAAAATTCTAACGCTGACACCCATATGCTTTTATTTGTTGCATATATCAACACATATTATATCTTGAGTGTACCTGGTTGTATTTAACTTTGACAAAAAAGCTCTCAGAAAGAATCCTTAATAACCTTACTAAGGAGGCGGAATCCTAAAATACAGTCCCTCATATCCTTTTACTTATTGTATCATATGTATTTTAATTATTCTTTTAAATCATGCATAATTCTGTGTAAGCAAGTTCACCATTCACACCCGGAAGACCAGTGTTATCTGGTTATAATAGCATGGAGAGTGAGAAATGACATCCATGTAAATCAAATTCATTTACTCCTCCCCCCCCCCCCAAAAAAAGAAATCCTTTCAATTGTTCATATCATAGATGTGCTTCCCTATAATAAGTACAGCTATAGTTTCGTTCAGGTATGCAGGTATTGCAGGTATAGCAATACCTCAGGGAGTTTGACGCCCCTGCCCTGCAGAGTTGTAAACCACTGCCTTGTGGTACAGGTTCTTGACAGAACCGAAGGCTAAGGGAGCAAACCCTAAACAGAAAACCATGTCACTGTGGCAGCATTAAGGGCGGTTGATGTATGGAACTCCCAACATCTCCCGACCAGCCACTGCAGGGACAAATAGTTTTGCGCCTGTCTTGACATGTTCTTGCCGGGGTGAAACCTCTATTTCCTCCCCGAGAGAGTGCAGCTGGTAACTTGCAAAAGCCAGCAGCACTTCAACACTTTTGCAGGCAGCTTTCATGAAATGTACAGGCTACCAAAGCAGATCCTCTATTCTTAACTGTCTTCTGGTTACAGAAAGAGAGGATGCCCTCGTTTCCGGTTCAAGGATACCATCAAGAGAAACTTGAAGCTGAGAGACATTAAGACCGACTCATGGATGCAACTCTCACAGCAGGGAGCTAAATGGAGAGCGGCAGTCAAGTAATGAAAGCAGTCTTTGTCGCCTCACGACCGACAGCATGATGATGATGATGAGTTTCGTTTTCAAAGTACAGTATAATACACATGCAAAAACAAATTAGGGACTGTGGATAAGGCACTAAACTGTACCCGGTTTGCAGCCAGTCAGCTGGGCCGTGTTCAAGGTACGCCTCGGAGACGTCTCAGAGAAATTCCTGATTTCATGCTAGTCTGAACAGCAAAAGCAGTTTGTTGCCTCGAAAATGGCCACCCCCATAGAGGGCAGCCATTTGCAATGGAAAAGAAGAGCTATGATTGGCTGAAACCACTGAATTCGGCGCCCATTTTCTTGGTGCTTTTTGTCTCTTGTCTGATAAGGGAGATGTCTCCGAGATGAATCAGAGGCACACCCTGAACGCAAATAAGCCAAAAAGACATCGCGGAAACGTCTCAGAGCCGACTTGGAGGCATACCCTGAATGCAGCCCTGGTGTCACAAACTAGTACTAGGTGTTGGTACCATAAGTCATTGGCTGTAGTAGTTACGATGCCGTCACTGAGTGGATAAAGCCTCACTAGTTGGAAGTCAAACTAGGACGATGAAAGTGAGTCCAAAATGGCGGCAACAGGTAGCTGAAGCATTAATTAGTTGGGGTGTAGAACTTTCTAGTTCCCCCTGGTGAGAGCAAAGAGAAGCTCAGCCAGGTGGACAATCTACCAACCATCGGAATGTGGCATTTATTGTTGCTGGAATTTACACAAAATTGCTTGTAACAAGACATTTATTCAAATTTCACAATAGAACAAATTCTGGGTAAAATCTCCTCGCACATCAACAATCAGGATTTCTGACTTCCTGTCATGCATATTAGTTGTTTGTGGTCCTTTTACAAGGCATCATATCTCATCTGATTACTGAAATGCGACAACTTTGAGCTTCGTTACAACTTCGATGTTTGACCACTGGAGAATACTAGTATAGTAGTAATACTAGTATTGTAGACAACCTGATTCAATACTGGAATAATTACACAGGCAACCCTATCAGATTCTAAAATCATTTACTCTATTGCACATTTGACTAGACAACTTAGGATAGAAAGCTGATGTAACTTATATCAGCTTTATAAGATCTGTGAATATTTACTCTAAGGAGTCTAAGTGACTGGATGTACATTAGTGTTGCTGGGTACCTCTTTTATATTTCCGGACATACCTTTGTAAGTATCCATGGCACGTCCACCCGTCGCCACTCACCCACTGATCCACTCACCCACTGATCCGCTCACACACTCACCGCTCACCCACTGATCCACTCACACACTCACCCACTGATCCACTCACATATTCATCCACTCATCCACTCACACATTCCCACACTCACTCACCCACTCATCCACTCACACACCCACGGACCCACTCAGCCATCCACTCATCCACTCACCCATCCACTCACCCGCCCCCCCCAAGATCCACTCACCCAATCACCCACTCACCCACCAACTCACCCACTCACCCATCCACCCATCCACTCACCCACTAACCCACTCGCACACTTACCCACTCACCCACCAACTTACCGACTCACCCATCCACTCACCCACTCACCCACTAATCCTCTCACCCACCTACCCACTCTCCTACCCACTCACCCACTCACCCACACACGCACTCACCCACCCACCCACGCACCCACACACCCACTCACCCACTCACCCACTCACCACTCACCCACGCACTCACTCACCAACGCACTCACTCACCCGCTCACCCAGTCACTCACTCACCCACGCACCCACACACACACTCACGCACGCACCCACCCACTCACCCACACACACACACGCACCCACCCAGTCACCCACTCACCCTCTAATGACTACACTTGTGACTATGTGGCCTAAAATGGATGGACCTGTCGCTGACCTGCCACCACGACTGTGACGTCACGTCGTGACTGCTCTGTCACGTCCCCTCCACGCTGGGCCAGTGTCAGTGAATGGCCTGTGCCGTAACACCCCCACCCCCACCCCACACCCGGCCACACCCCGCCCCATTCCGCTGACACTGACAGATCCGAATACCCTGGGGTCCTATACACCCACTCCCCAAGATAAAAGATTCACCCTGTACATCCAGTACAGGGGTGAATGACAACATAGTGTAAATACGGGCGAAAATAGCTTTAGTATGGAACAGGAAGTAGAAACTCTGGCTCCAGTATCAAATGGCTACCCATATGGGCACAGAGTTGGTGAAATGGGAGAGAATGCAGAAAGATAAGATGGCGGCCTTAGAACACTGTCAATTTCACTTTTAGATCTTATTAAACTAGAGGTTTTATTATATGTTTCAACTCAAAGGTAGTGGGGAAATATGAAGACATATATAAAGAATATATTTTGCTTATTAAATTAAGAATTTATTCGCTCAGTTAATTTCCCCAGCATGTCAAAATTCGTCGCCCGTTTTTCTAATATATTGGTTTTCACCACTGTACTGTAAGTATGGGGTGAATCTTTTATCTACCACACCCCTTGAGTATTGACGTCTCCGCTGGACGCACTTCCCACCGTGTATACATATAGCATCACCGTCGGCTCAAACCAAGGTTTATTTCAGTAACAATTTGCCTAAGCATTCACCAAGATAGTCACTTGAACTCTTGCTTTGTATACTTTGAACTAAAGTGAAGAAGATTATATATATATATATGTATATATATATATATATATAAATACATATACATGACTTATTCTGACAACATTGATCAGTACCAAGTCCTGAGATGGACATACGATGGTGGCGCCAGCGGTTCGTTTTCGTTAATATTCATAAAGAGGATTACTTATAATATAGTTATATTACACCTTTCATCATTTATGTACAGAAACTCGTATAAATTTGACATATTTACATTGCTTGTAATGTGTATACATATACTACTACTACATCTCATTTGGTTTCATTATAATTATGCTCAGTCAGCGCCCCATTTTTTGCCACATACTCGATTTCCCTTGTATTGTGTGAGTTAGGCTTCACTAATCCATTCAGATTACATGCATAGCAGGTTACCATATGAATCTTGATATGACCTTAGATGCTGCCAGGACGTAAAACTCCAACAACCAACCAAGGTACCATATGTAAAGTACATAGCATATGAGAAACTCCCACAGAACTGAAGACTCTCCGAGTCGGAGATTGCAAACAAATGGCGTCTTGCCACTGCGCGTGTCACCAAAGTTTAAAATTGCTGGAGGGAGGGTGGGAAGAACCAAATAAGTACGTCTTTGTGTGGTTTTTAATCAATCCCGGGGTGGGGTGTGCTAGTACGACGCCCCCTGGCGGGGCCACCTGTGGCCGCCTCGTTAAAGCCCCGTTAGGACGTCGTTTAGCGCCATAACGAGCCCCCGTATTGGGTCCAGTAGCGCTCACCAGAGGGCACTATTGTGGGCCTCCAGCACCCAGCCCCGCATTATCCGGTCTAACCCCCACTCCACCCCCACCCCACCCCACCCACACACACCAACCCTACCCCCACTCCGAACCACACCCCCATCCCACCCGACCCCATCCAACACAACACAACCCCCGCCCAACCACACCCACACACCCACCAACCGCACCCCCACCCAACCCAACCCCCATCCCACCCCTACCCCACCCAACCCAACCCCTACCCAACTTTTATATTGGCGCGCTGGGTCCAAGTTTCAGTTCTTCCTGAAGTACCAGTGGAACTCAGAATACTCGTATTATCAAATAATGTCTACTACTACTAGTGGTTACATAATGCATGTATTGACTAGATCATGATGACTGTGTTTACAAAGTAACATGTGATGCTTGTTTGCTTGCTTGTTGTTTTGCATCCTAGCAACATCTAAGGTCATATCAGGATGGGGACCGACTTATGTCAGTGTGCACCCATGATAACTGTACAGTGCTGCCCCACTGGTGGTCCAGACCACCAGCACCATGACCCAATATCCCATACAGTCACAATCCTGACAGTGAGCTAACCAGTGCTTGTCCTATCCTATCAATGCCGAGTGTCAGGCTAGGTAGCCACACGTATCAATTTGATAAGACATTGGTTTGATTCGGCTGGCATTCGAACTCCCGGCCTTCTGCACGGGAAGCCTGCCCTCTACCGATTCGGCCACCACATCTGCTACATGTGATGCAGCTTCCTTTAATTAACAAACACTTCAGGCTAGCGGGTACATATTTCCAGTATTTACTAGACTGTCCTGATTATGGAAACTGATATATAGTTCCAGTTGAATATCAAACACCTCATATTAATGCGTATATAATTATTTCCAATATTTACTAGATTGTACTGAATGTTCTTACAAAGTCAAGTGAATTATAGTTCCATTTAATTACCACACACGTCATACTAGTGGATGCATATGTCCAAATATTGACTAGATTGCAGTGATTGTCTTTGCAGAGTATAAACTGAGATACATTTCCATTTCAATACCAAACAGGTCCTACTTTTGAATGCATATTTCCAAATATTGACTGGATTGTAGGCCTAAGGATTATCTTTGCAGAGTCATCATCATCATGCTGTCAGTCGCGAGCGATGCGACAAAGACTGCTTTCATTACTTGACTGCCGCTATCCATTTAGCTCTCTGCTGTGAGAGTTGCATCCATGAGTCGGTCTTAATATCTCTCAGCTTCAGGTTACTCTTTGCAGAGTAAACTGAGATAAACATCCATTTAAGTACCAAGCACTTCATACTAGTGGATACATATTTCCCAATATTGACTAGCCTATCAGGATTGTGTTTGCAGGGTGAATGTGATATGGTGCACAGCCCAATTTTACAAGCACTTCAAATCTAGCCTATACAATGTGGGCGACTTGTCGCGCGGGGATTGTGGGTAATTTGTGTGACGTGCAAACACTGCCACGTGATTCTGAAGTCGTGTGCATACATGTTCAGGTCCTGGGCGGGGCCTAATGGTCCAGAGCCTGTATTGCCACACACCTGCGTCTACAGCGCATCAGCATTAAAGTTGCATAGTCCGATGAAATATGACATTTTCAAAACCAAAACAGTTATCTAGATTTGACTTTTACATATCTAACTTTGATATTGATGCACTTATTGAACATTTGATTCTGCCTAGATGGGAATACTGAGTCAATTTATTAGAACATGTTACTGTAGAGGTCTATGGTGTCAGAGTTTTGGGAAGCGTGCCAAAACTAATTTTCCTTGTTTGCACTTCAAATATCTCAAAAGTTTACCATTTAAAATAAAAGTAACTTTGAACTAATGTAAAGTAGATACTAGTGATCGATCTAATATATTTATCGCAGAAAAATTTCAGAAACTCAAAACCATCGACTATGCAACTTTAAGATGACTGCTACCATGTATCACTGGGTTCTGTGATTGGTTGTTAGTTTGCATCAAGTTTGTTTAACTCGCTGATTCAATTCAGGAAATATGTCAATTGCAGTTAGTGCACTGCTCTTTGTTATATTGTTATTAGTAATAATTTAAAAGTAACAGCTTTGACCCCGCTAGGAATCGAAGCCATGACATTGCCTTACGTGAATTGGCCACTAAACGCTATCCTGTCCGACTGCCGGTGTACACTTCGTTAATTGGAGGAAGCAAATTGACCGCATAGTTTTATATATTTTTTGTTGTGATGGTTTTTATTTACCCTGTCCATGATGGGTAAGTCGCATCGCGGCTTGTTTTCGTCACTGAACAGCAATAGTCTCAATTTGGTAGTTGCATTGTGATCTTAGCTGCTAGTAGTAGTAGTTAGATCTATGTTAGTTTATTTTAGCTTGTCAGTAATTATGTTAGTTTAATTTAGTTTAACAAAGATCTACTAGGAAAAGAGCTCAAATAGAATGCTTAGTCTTGCTTTGAAAATGGGTTATACTGGAGACGCAAACAAAAATGTTTTTGTTTGTGGCTGGTAGTTTGCCATTGTACGCTTCAGAATGTGATATGCCCTTAGCTTTAAACTCACTTTGCAGATATAAACACATGCCTCCTGCTGGGTACCAGTGCTGGTGATACTGATAATGTGGACTCATGGAAAGAAGTGTCAGCCATATATATATATAATATATAGACACTCCAATACATCCACAATTGTTCATGCTGAACCTCATTCACACGTGATCTATGACTATGAAGCCCTGCTCACATACACGTGAGTGAACGTAGTTGAACGTAGTTGAATATAGGATAGATTAACGTGGGTCAAAAGTGCTATCACTACGTTACACTACATTAAGGTATGGCAGGTTTGGGTTGATCACCCACCTAATAGTATGGATAAATACGTTATGGTACGGATCCCGGTACATCCAACTACATTGAATTACATTGAACTACATTGAACTATGTTACCCTCCACTACATTCCACTACTTTCAACTTCGTCCACTAACAGCTATGTAACCACGGCAGAACGGCCAAGGTTTTGTGTGGGTCAAAGTATGCTAGGGTATGCTAGAGTATGCTAGAGTATGCTACTATTGTTAGAGTATGCTAGAGTATGCTAGAGTACATTAAGAAGTATGCTAGAGTATGCTAGGGTAGACTGGAATATGCTAGAGTATGTTAGAGTATGCTAGAGTATGCTAGAGTATGTTATCATCATGGAGGCTATGTCTGTCTCAAACGTACCTCTCTTTTGAACATGTCCAAAGCTTAAATTGGAACTCATAGCCCACACACGTTCTCATCATGGAGAAGTATGGATGCCGGTACGTTGCAGTACGTTGAACTATGTTGAACTACGTTAGCCTCTACTACGTTCAACTACGTCCACTAACGTGTATGTGACCAGGACTTGAGATTGATCGGATAAAGTGCAAGTAATTCAATAGGTGAGGTCTCAATGTCCATATGCCGACGCCCGTAAGAACACATTGAAATAACCCAGAGGTTAAAGCGCCCCATCCCCCACGACAACGACCACGACCACCTCCACCACCACCACCACCTCCACCACCACCACCACCACACTTAGCGATCCCCAGCGTCGTCAACGAAAATGGCGGAGACTACTAATAGCGGCTGGAGCGTTATCAAAGCCGGCTGGACAAATTAACAGGCCGGTAAGGTTCAGCTTAACTAGATCCATCTGTCTAAGTCATCACCATCACCTGTGAATGCAGAGGGCCGGATGAAAGAGCTCGGCTCGGCTAAGCCGTCTGGGCGGGCGGGTGGGAGTGGGTGGGTGGGGTGGGTGGGAGTGGGTGGGAGTGGGTGGGAGTGGGTGGTAGGCGGTGAGCAGCGGGTGGGTGCAGCAGGGGCGGGGGGAGGGGGTGGGTTACGGGAAAGGTGGAGGGGGAAGGTGGTGACGGGAGGCGGGTTAGGGGGCCAGCAGACGGGGTGGAGTGGTGGAGAGGCAGTGGGAGTTGGTGGGGGCGGGGAGGGGAGGCGGGAGGGGGGGGGGGAGGGGAGGGAGGAGGGGGCGGGCTAGAGGCTATAGAATAAGGTAGCCTTGATCAATTCTGCCTGTATATCCGCCGGGTGGCACACAGGGCGGGCACGGGGCGCCGTGTACCCCGAGCACCTTCTGCTCGGCGGGCCCCGGGTCACACCTCGCCCCCCCCCCCCCCCCCCCGCCGCATCCACCCATCCCTCCTCCCCCGCCGCCCCGCGCCCATCCCCCGGGTCGCACCCCGCCGCCCCTCCTCCCCGGCCGTCCCGCCCCCATCCCCCGGTCGCGGCTCGCCTGCCCGGCCGCTACGCCTTTTGACTCGGCCCTGGCCGCCTTTGTTGCGGCTTTGTTTGCAATTACATGCACGAGCTGCTGTGTACAGACTGCGCCGGCCCGTCAGCTACTGTTATTTTTGATCGGTCCCTTTTATCCACCAGCGATACCCCCACCACCACCCTACCACCCCCCACACACCCAGCCCCCCCCCCATCCAACTTCCACCCCCAAACTCCCTCCTCGTCGACATCCACATCCAGACCTAACCAACACCCAGGACCCACACCCCTATCTCATAAGCTCGTCATGCAGGCAATTCGCCGAGAAGTTATTTTAATTTTACAGTTGTATTAATTTTATTTTTGAATATATATTTTACTGTTCTAATTCTATAGGGAGACGTGTTAAGAACTGAGGTTTGTTTCACTTCAGTGAGACACGACTCACACCATCACAGATATATATATATATACATATATATATATATATATATATATATATGTGATGTATAGCGAATTATGTGAGTATAAAGATACGAAAGGGTTAATTATTACTATTATTTGTTATACTCCGTAAGACCAACACTTGCTGGTGGCTCCACCTACCCTCCTCTCCTCCACCGGATGTAGACCAGTGTCAGTCGCACCAGAGGATTTTTAATATATGTTTCATGAAGAGTTCAGCCACAAATCCCTGTTAATGCCAATCCAAAAATTGACTTGAAATTTAACAAATTTACTCGAAGGTAATTTTCATTTTCATTAATTCCATGTTGGTTGTGAAGAAATAGTTATGTAGCAATGAACCAACAATATTAACCTTAGGAAAGTTTGACTCCATTGTTTATCTCAATATTCGGATTGGCTTTTATGGGATTTTGCGCCTGAACGCTTCATATTTGCATATATATATATATATATATATATACATATATACATGTATATGTATAATGGACAGTGTTACTGTTAGAATAATCGATGAATTCGATGTCAAATGGGTCCTCACCCTCCACCCCCCCCCCCCCCCCCCGAAACCTCGCATTGAACCCACGACGAAAACCTCGCCCCCTACCGTGCCGTGCCGGGCTCTCATTGGACGGCGGCCGAGACCAATGAGCATTTGATGGCGGGCGAGGCTTAGCGGCGGCTTTATCGGCGGTATAGGCACGGCAGCGCCGGGAGAGGGGCGTCAGTGACCCGGGGGAGCTGGCGTTGAGGGGGCGATACATTACAATTACACGGCCGTCACTCACAGGCGACGCGGAACGCGCCCCATTGACGCCTGCACACAGCCGTGTGGGTTTATAGGTGACGGGCCTGACAGCGCCACGCAGCGGGAGACGCCAGCGGCGACAACAGGAAGTGAGCAACGCGGTGACGGTAGTGACGGTAGTGACGGCGGCGCCGACATGATGACCATGTCTACTCTTCTCCAGCTTCCGGCAGCGTGCCACGCGCCGGGCGGACGCTCGGTTAGCGCCACCGGAAGAAGAGGCGGCGGCGGCAGCGGTGGCGGTGGCGGTGGTGGTATCGGTGGCGGTGTCGGAGTCAGTGGGATTGGCCGCGCCGGGAGTGGGTCGGGGGACGAGGCGACATCCAGCTTGCTCAGCTTCGTCGACATGGCGTCGAGCAACATCAAACTGGCGCTGGACAAGCCGGTGCGCTCCAAGCGGAAGGTGAATCACCGGAAGTACCTGCAGAAGCAGCTGAAACGCTGCGGCGGCGGTGGCGTGCGTCCGGCTGGAGGCACGCTGGGGGAGGATGACACCCCCAAAGATGATGATACGAGAAGTGGCGGACCGCGTACCCCACCGACCCCTCCAATGCAGACACCCCCGACGCCGCCGCCATCGGCGCCGTCGGCGCCATCATCATCGGGACCAGCGCGCCACACGTCAGTTCTGGTTAGTCACGGGGCGGCAGGGATGGCGGGGAGGCTCGGCAGGAAAGAGGCGACGCAGACCGGGCTGCAGAATAAGAGTCTGGCTGCACTCTTCGACCCTCGGACTCTGCATGAGCGATGCTGCACCGACCCTGCGCCACGCGGCGCCGGCGGCGGTGCCAAGGTGCCGCTCCGACAGCGCAACCTGCCGGCCTCCTTCTTCACCGAGCCCGCCGCCGCCAAGCCCTGCGCGCCGCCCGACGGCGGCCCGGGGATCTCTGTGCCGGAACCCGCTCAACCGCCCGCCTTGCAGGCACAACGGGTTCACACTGACGGCAAGAGCGTCTACTACGGCGACGATGTGCCGTTTTACGGGCAGCGCCCTTCCTGCCTCCATAGCCATGAGCAGCACCAGCAGCAGCAGCAGCACCAGCAGCAGCAGCACCAGCCGCACCCTATTGGGGGCGACGTGCCGGACTCAGTGGACCGGATGTTGAGTGGCGGGCCGCCGGTGGTGCAGCCCGAGGAGCTGTTGACCGGCGGCGATCCCTGGTCGTTGGGGCCGCCGGAGGAGAACAGCGGGGCGCGGGTCAGCACGAGCACCAGCACGACCCCCTGTAGCAGCGCCTCCAGCGGCGGCTGCCTCCTCGGCGGGGCGCCCGACATGCTGGAGGCGACCATGACGGCCGTCGACGTGGCGCGGCGGCTGCCCAGCCCGCCGGCGTCCCCGGCCTCGTCGTGCGGGGGAGGCGGGCAGTGGACGGGCGGCGGGTACTACGGGGCGGGCCGGCTAGGTGCCGTCTCTCCCGGGGAGCACATGGAGGAGGTCAGCATGCCCCGCATCGGCGCTTCCCAGCACGGCGGGCCGAGCTCCAGGGGCAGTACCCCGGTGTCCGGGCCGAGCCCCCACTACCCGCCGCCGCCCCACCTGCCGGGCGCCGTCGACTCGTCCCCGGACATGTATCCCTACCCGACAAGCCACCACCAGGTTCCGGGCATGGTGCATTTTCACCATCCGGAGTATCAGCCCCAACATCCGGCTTACCACCCAGCTAATAATACCCACACCCTTACCCCCACCACCCCCACCCCCACCACCACCACCACCACCCCAACCCCGGTCGCCGCCACCACCACAGCCCTGTTGCACCATAGAAGCGCACTGCACCCGGAAGTCAATCTGTCGGCGTACTACCAACCGGAAGTGGACGTCTGCTGCGGCGTTCAACTACCAGCGACTGGTGTCGGGTCTGAGTATGTAACACATGATCCAAGCAGCCTGTTGACAACCGGCCCGTTCAATAGTCAACATCACCTCCAACATCAGCACCACCATCAACATTACCAGCACCACCAGCACCAGCACCAGCACCAGAACATCCAGCACCTCCAGCACCACCCGGTGGACGGTGAGAACAACACCCTGGAGGCATACGGCGACCCCAGCGCCCCCTTTTGGCAGGGAACCGCAGTGTACGGCCAGGTGTCGTCATGCATCTCATATTTATGACGTCACAGTGCGGACGCTATAATTGAATGGGCGTGATATGCCACTCAGTGTGTAGTAACTTCAATATGGGTATGATATGCCACACAGTGTGTAGTAACTGTTACAGAACATGATCTCGTACTCATACCATGTCTATGTGGTGTGGGAGGTTAAAAATCCCTTTGGTCAGTAAAAGTGTAGGCTCGGTCTTTCTATCGACTAAATGTATAATGGTGAAAACAAGTATATTCAGACTTATCCATGACAGGCAGTATAAATCTTCAAGAAGAAGAAAAAAGGAAACTTGACACTCGGTCTAAATTCTAAGTTTGGAAATATACTGTCATTTCTGTGGAAACTCACATAAGAAGCAGGTATGCACAAGAAATGTGCATATCCTCCTAGGAATTGACAGTATTCAACTGAAATATAAGATTATAACTGGTCCGGTTTTGTACATGCATGAGTTCTCTCTTCTATGGGAAATGACACTAACTTGTAACATAAGAAGTGATAAGAATATATAGCTCCACCAGAAATAACAAAATAGTTCTGTACATGTAAATACACAACCCAAGTGAAACACATTGCAGGATTGTTGGTAGATTAAATTTCAAATGGTTCTCAGCCTTGGGATTTAATCCCATTTGAAATCACTCTGTGTATGTAAAATCGCATCTTTCGAAGTCATGTATGCATCAGTAATCATCACCAATTCTATTATATATGATGATTATATTAAGTCTCCTAAATTCATCTGGTTCAGTTCAACTGATACATATGTATTTCCCCTTTACATTGCTTGAGGTTTTAGTTGTTTCAAGTTAGGATACCGAAACGTTCCTGTTAATGGTATCTATATATAAGACCTACAGTAAAGGACTACACTCAACAGTATGTTCACCTAGAATAACTAGTTATAAATGGTTAATACCCTCATAATATCAAAAGGAATATAACTAAGCTGGTATTCTGTATCTACTCCAATTTGCGAAATGAAACTAACATTTCTTCAAAATTGAGAATGGATTCTTATTATCTGTAGCACAGATGGAGCCTGGAGTACAATGCAATCTTATATGGTAAGACCATGGTGACATGAGGGTTGCATAGTCCGATTGTTTTGAGTTTCCATCAATCTTTTAGATACATATATTAGGTTACTCATTATAATGTGGTGTTCTCTGTGGCAGAGTGGTTAGAGTGTCTGACTTTTTTCTATGTCGGACTCCTAATCTGAAGGTCAGTGGTTCGATTCCCTGTGCCCCCACCTCTGCCAATTTGGATTTCCACTGCTGTGTATAACTTACAGCGTCATTAAAGGCCAGTTCCTCTCATACCATATCTATGTGGTGTGGGAGGTTAAAAATCCCTTGGGTCGGTAAAAGTGTAGGCTCGGGCTTTCTATCGACAAACTGTCTAATGGTGAAAAGAAGCCTATTCAGGCTTATCCATGATAGGCAGTATAAATCTTCAACAACAACAAAATGTAACTTTTTTTTTTTTAAATTTTAAAATGATTAAAGCTGCATAGTCCGATGAAGCATCAAATTTTTAAAACCAAAATAAGTATCTCAATTTGACGCTACATATCTAACTTAAATACTGGTGCCCTTGTTAAATATTTTGTCACCACATAGAAGGGAATCCTGAGGCAATTTAATAGCACCTATTACTGCAAAAACCTATGGTGTCAGAGTTTTGGCAAGCTTGCCAAAACTAATTTTGCTTGTTGGCACTTCAAATATCTCAAAAGTTAGCTATTTAAAATAAAAGTTACTTCAAGTGAAAGTAGGGTAGATTATAATGATCACCATAAGATGTTTATCTCAGAAAATTACAGAAACTCAAAACCCATCGGACTATGCAACTTTAAATGGAGACATTTGAAGTGAAAGCATTCAAAGTAATGTCTAACAAAATTAGCTTCAGCAGGAACAGTGCCTATTAGTATATCAATTATTAATAAAACTTTTCTTTTTCTATGGGAATTTGTTTCCCTTGACCACAAATATATGATTGTGAGCTTTCTAATTTAATGAGTGTCTATTGGCACATAATTGATTGTCTGCTTTTACATGTAAAAGCGATGGTTTGAACAAAAAACAAACATTTCTCGCCATGAAGATGGCCTATGCTGCCGACACGGCGTAAAGCAACCACCAATCAATCAATCAATCAGTATTACATTGACTTAGTGTTCATTTCTATGTAGAAGAAGATGGTTAATAAGTTCACTAGTTTCTAAAGTGGATAAGTAGATTCAAATGTTGATAAATATTTTGTTTTCGAAACTGTTGATGCTTTTATCGGACTATGATGCAATACGCTGATGGAAGCATGCAGTGTTCATGAATTACCTAAATTTGATCCTACATAGTCAAATTAGATACTTGTGCACCCAGTAAGCATTTATTGGAAATTAATCCTCCAGTGTTATTCTGCCATGTTTGATAATGGGCAAACAACGCATTCATCCACCATTCTCAGCATAGACAGCAAAAAATAAGTTTGCAGCTTTTCACTTCAAATATCTCTCAAATTAACCCTTTAATATAGAACTCAATTACGTGAGTTTAAAAGAATAAACTTAATATATGTATCTAAATAACTGAACCTATCTGAGTATGCACCTTCACGGCCAAGGCTAATCGAATCTAGATATATACAGAACCAGTTCATGGTAATAAATATTAATGTGTGTGTCAAGCCTACATTGCCTGCAGGCATGATGAAATGGACACTAACCGCATTATCTCTCGACTCATAAAAGCAAATACAACAATTGTGATAATTTGTAAATAAACATATTGAAATGATTATTCCCGCTTGTGACTTATTTCATTTTAATTAGAAGACCTATAGGTATAATGTCCTTACACACGACGTGACCATTAGAAGACTGTCCTGATATGACCTTAGATGTTGCTAGGACGTAAAACAACCAAAAACAAACCATTAGAAGACCTTTACATGCGACGTAACCTCTAATTTACTAAATCCAATTTTGTTATTTGCACATCTTCATGTTGTACAAGTAGGAAGAGTTCAGGCGCAAATCCCCGTAAATGCCAATCCAAAAATGTTTAAATAAAAGATCTTTACCCGAAAAAGATTTTATTTCTCAGTAGTTCCACTTTTCTTATGGGGCAATGAACAAAAAAAAGTAGGAATAGAATTTTGTGAATGTTTGATTCCAATGTTGATCTCAATTTTGGGATTGCAGTTTATGGGGTTTTGTGCCTGAACTCTTTGTATATCGATTTCAGTTCATGCGTAGCTATGGTGGATGTTCCATATAACTATTAATATTATATTGCCTTGCTAGAAAAATCATACACATAATGTGTTGGTGTGGAAATGCAACTGTGCGTCTAAATATAGCATATTTCACCAGACAGAGCAGAGCGTATGCGTCACTATGTAAAGATATCCGTTGATAAATCATGAACGGTATTCCCGTCTTGATAAGCGCTCAGGTGTTGCGAGGATGGAAACCCCCCAACCAAACAGCATCGACAGTGTTCAAGCTGATGCTTTAGCGGTATTGCATAATATTGTATGGTGAGATATTTAGCTGCGGCGTCACTGTTTATATATATTTTCACTGTTATATATATACATATATATAACAGTGAAAGGATAGATAAACAGTGATATATATTTTTTTTTCTTTTGTTCAAGTGTTTTTATTGCTCTGAATAACATGTCAGTGCTAATGCACTGGTCTTGCAGCCCTAATCACAATTGCCTCTACACAGTAAACAAATCTACAATAATATACAGATAGACAATTACAGGAAAATAAGCAAAACATGGGTACATGAATGATAGGTAAAGAACAAGATAAGAGAAAAAGAAACATATGCGTGGAGGTAACTATGTAAGACTAGTATGGTAGGCATTAGTAGGGGGTGGGGCATAACTGATTATATTTCTAGCAGTAACATACTCATTGAAAGGGTGATGGGGGATGTAGGGTGGGCCTTTGTGATTGAACTTGTGTTCATGGTAATCTCAGGTGGGGCCTATTGAGTTAGTAAGTAGGTTAATATTGATTAATCATGTACCTCAGTAGGATCCAACTAGAATCATTTCCAGGCTCATTCCGTTGTAGATGGGTTTTTTGGTCTAGTTGGCGGCTACTGGTTGAGTTTACAGTGTTTGTTTCGGGGGAGGGGAAGCGGGGGGACAGGGAAAGGAGGGCCTAGGTTGGTTGATTTAAATGTGCATGGAGGTTTATCTTGAAAGTTTTGTAACAATCACTGTTCCTGACATGTGCTGGTAGTTGGTTCCAGAGTGCTCCCCCGAGAACAACCGGTGACTTTTTCATTTTACTAGTTTTAACATGCGCCACTTTCAGGAGGGTGGCTTGTGCTGCTTGTGTGGCTTGTGTATGTGTGTCTATGTAATATGGGTCTTTCACACGGTGGTACATTAGGCCTAATAGGTGCTTGTCACTGCGAATATTTAGGGCATCTAGTTTAGCTTTATTGTGCATCTCAATGGTATGTAGTGTTTTTCCTTTATTTCACTGTTATATATACATAACAGTGAATGGATAGATAAACAGTGATATATATGTGTATATGCACATTTATATGTGTATATATCACATTGGGGGAAAACAACAAGTACTTGGCCACAGCATGAGCACAGATACTTGCTAGATAGGTAGCCATCACATTATCAATTATAACATCACACCTTGATCGTCCTACCACCATACGGGATGGCTGAATGAGTTGAGCGCCCGTCTCCCGCTTTGGTAGATCATGGGATTCAAATACACGGGATTGAACCCTGGTCAAGTCAAACTAATGACCTAAAAATGTATGCTTGTCACTTCCTAGGCAGGCGCTCGGCATTATTAGGATATGGCAAGGACTGGTTGGCTCAGTGTCAGAATAATGTGAGTGAGTGTGATATCAGGTCATGGTGCTGGTGGCCTGGTCTCCTAATGATGCAGCATTATAAAGTTGCCATGAGTGTGTACTGTCAAAAGACGGTACCCATCCTGATATGACCTTAGATGTTGCCAGGACGCAAAACTCCAACAATCAACCCACTTGATCGTCCTCCCAACATGTTTGCAGTGAATCACACAGCAACAGTCAGCTGAAAGGGTGTGATGGCCCGGGGTGGGTGTGAAGTAGGGGTGTAGAGAGTGAACAATGAGTGCACACAGGTCACGTTTGGTCACGGTGATTGCCCGGACAGGTGAGTCATGTCAGGTGTGATAATGGGGGAAGCAGGTAAATCACTGCGTGGGAACAGACAGTAACTTGGTGATGGGCTTGTTAAATTGAGGGTGTTTGTTCGGTTGGTTGTGGGAGTTTTATGTCCTGGCAACATCTAGTACATATCAACGCGGGTACCGACTTGTTACGGTGCGCACTCATGGCGACTATCTAGGGTTGCCCCACTGGAAGAGCAGGCCACTTCTGTCACATTATCCTGACACTGAGCCAACCAGTCCTTGACATATCCTAATAATGCTGAGTGCCTGGCTGGGAAGCGACAAGTATAAATCTTTAAGTCATTGGTTTGACTCAGCAGAGGATGAACCCATGGGTTCGAATCCCACGATCTACCAAAACGGGAGACACTCAACTCATTCAGCCATCCCATCTGGATAAGGTGGGAGGGTGTAATTAACCAGTTGCTGGATGCTTGCAGCAGGATGTGTGGGTGTGTAAGAATCGAACCTCTTAGAAGAAATAATCACTGGTAATTACTGCTAAGTAATTTGTATAATAATTTATATGATAAATATAGGTGCTGAACTGAGTGTTAGTCCTGCTGAATGATCTCAAGGGTACGAAAAACAGAAGATATGCAGTGTGCGCCCTATCATGTCGTTCTATTTGATCATTTGTTAGTCTAGCACCGTAGCCCTACCTGCCCCCCATATATATATATATATATATATATATATAATATATATATTATATATATATATATATACACATATATATATATATGTATATATATATATATATAATTATATATATAATTCATTATCTGGTAGAAATAATATACTATAATATAATTATTGTTTCACATTGGACACTGCAGGTGAATGCAGTCAGGTGTTGCAGTTTCCGCGGCACACCAGTTTGCGAGGGACACATCCATTGAAATGGATTGTCAATTGCCATGAGCAAATCTTCATACAGAAGAAGTGAACTATCTCTACAACCACACCACCTAGAAACAAATCCCTTGGTACACATATAGAAAACATGTGTACCAAAAAGATTATATTAAATTGATAAGGGTAGGGTTCTGGATTTCTATTAATTTTGAATAAAACTAATGTTTTGCACTGCGCGTACCGTCAAACTCAAGGCATTGTCAATGGTCGTGAGCAATCTTCATACAGAAAATACAGCAAAAGTGAAATATCTCTAAAACCACACCACATAAAACAAATCGCTTGGTACACATATAGAAAACATCTTTACCAAAAACATTATATATCTTAAATTTATAAGGTTAGTGACGATGCTGTTCGATTTTGACGCATGCGCAGAAGCGATGTGTCCCTCGCAAACTGGTGTGCTGCTGAAACTGCAACACCGGTACAACGGGTAGCAATAATGATGCTGCCACCTAGCGGGAAACGTACTGACTTTCTCTAGTGCTGCCATCTTCCGGACGAAATAGGTTACGACGAGAGGTCATGTCTGCTGATAATAAAAGCACACTTCGTCGATAGAATATTTCAACAAAATCCTGGTTTGCCTCATCAACAACATAAATCCCACGATTACCTTCACCAACCTGTCCTTGGACGATAGTCGGCAAAATCGAATATATTGGGCAATACTCATGAATTCACGTTACGTAGTATATCTATCCATAAAAACAGAAGCATGTAGAAATCTAAGTCACTCGGAGTTAGATCTAATTATTCCAGGGCTATATTCTTTGACATAGCACGCGGCAACCTGTGTTGGTTGTTAAGGCCCTGTCACACTACGACGTATGGCTTTCAGCGCATGCTCAACGTTAGAAAATTTGCCAGTACGTCGGCATTCATAGAACTTTTCAGCAGCAGGGGATAAAAATGGCCATACACACAACATACACACAATGTAGGTAACATATGCAGAACGTATCTCTGACCTATTGCTAGTATATGAGAGCATTCATGTGTCTCGCAAAATGTTCGCAAAACGCTCGCATACGTCCACGGTATGCTGACCAATGTTACATGTGCTACTCCATCGCTAGAAGTATGGCGTATATGTTAAGTACGCTGGAGATACGGCAGGCATATGTTCAAAGTACGAGTACATTATGCATCCATTGGCAGTACCTGGACTGTATGCGGACTGCACATTCCCACCGGCTGAATGTATGGCTAACGTGCAGCAACATATACCAACGTATCCCTAACATACTCCCAATGTACGCTGACATATCCCGAACGTACATGCAGCATATGTTCAACATACCAGCCACACGTTGACACATGTTGGAAATTTGTAGCATGCACACCAAATTTTCAGAGCCTCAATGCACGGCAACATAAGACGACGTATAATGACGTACCCAGAACATACCCAATGTATGCCCAACGTATAAGTACCTTATGACGACATACGCCAATGTGTTGGTCGAAAATCACATACGTCGGCATATGTTAAGCCTATACGTCGTAGTGACAGCCCCTTTAGAGACACGATCTTGAAATTAGCTTTCTATTCGAGGTGGAGTCTACAAACTTCTTTTTCTTTTATTACATCTATCAGAAACATCAAATAGAATTAAATATGTCATGCCGGCATGGGGAGTTTATTTCATCTGGATAAGTTGCAATTATTTCACCTGGATAACTGGTAACGTACTCAACACAATACGATTCCAAAGGATATTTTGCCAGCACTTCAAATCAGAAACACATATTTGGAAAGGAAGTTTTAAAATAATGTAATAAAATTAAATATATTCACTGTACAGAACGCGTGCTTTAAATTAAACTTTAGCATCAGCCTATCGAAGTGATCGGTGTAGATAGTTGGATGATAGTGAAGAGACTAGTAGTGTGTAGAGATTGGGTTCATGGGTGGATTTAAATAATAAAACATGAATCAACACATGTGGAATTTATAATAGTTATAATACAGCATTCAGTAACAATATTATATTAAATATTACTATCCATATTATTATATACAAACTATACGCAAATATATAACAATTCATAGCATCTTGGTTCTGAAGGGTAGTAGAGGTAAGGTATTGGTTGTAGGGGGTTTAATATTAGTGGTGTTTAACTTTTTATGAGTTACTAAGTATATGCCAATATATACCAATTATAGTACCTTGATTCTGGAGGTTAGTGGTAAGGTATTGTGTGTAGGGGGTTCAATACTAGTGGTGTTTAACTTTTTATGAGAAGCCATGGCAACACCACACATTAGCGATCCGCTTCTGCTCTTTTTTTCCTTTCCCCTAGTTTCTTAATCGTCTATGAATAGTTGAGTTCAAAGGCCATTCATTCAATAGTCATTTTAAACAGACTTTGTAATCACACCCATAGTTATAACTGACTGCATATGATATGTTATGCTCAGCGGTGCAAGGAAAGCAGCATGTGAGATTCCTTGGAGCCACTCATCTCTCGCCCTCCCTCCCTCACTCCCTCCGCCGTGGTAATAATTAATACACCTGCCCAACCCCCCGCGCTTGCACACTTCCGCCCTCTGTCGCTGACTCCCTCGCTGTAGGCAGGTTGCATGATTCGGTTGCGATAGGCCGTGCAAGTAAATCAGCGGCCCGTTGACATCGCACAGAGTTTCTCACATACAAAACAAACAACTAGGAAATACATAAAAGTATACAGAATGGAAACCTGCATATATATATATATATATATATATATATATATATATATATATATATATATATATATATATATATCCTCCGAGCTAGTGGAGAAGACCGGCGCAGGAGGCAGAGATGTGCATGCTGGTACCTACCCCCACCCCGGGGTGCAAACCTCATCCAGATCTTATTACATGTGATAACGGGTGTATCACTATCCATATATATATATATATATATATATATATATCTATATATATATATATATATATATATACCTAATACATTTATATATATACATAATCTATACATATATGTATATATATACATATATACACATATATAATATATACATAAGTAAAGAGGGGGCGAGAGCATGCTGGTACCCGCCACCCCCACCCCCACCCCACCCCCACCCCACCCCAACAGGAGGAGGGACCCCTACAGAACTTATTACACGCGATAAAGGGTTTATTACTATCTGTATATATGGGTCAGTTGGAAACAGATCAACTCTTAATTAATGGAATCGTTTCTCATTAGCACAATATGTCAATACGGACACTCCGGTATTCATCATAGCCCAGACGTGGTGGTCCAAACAGTAGAGCGCAGGCTTCCCGTACGGAAGGTCGGGAGTTCAAATCCCGGCCAAGTCAAACCTATGACGTACAAAATTGAGACGTATCGTGACCTAACCTGGCACTCGGCATTATTGGGATAGGGCAAGGACTGGTTCACTCGGGATCAGGATAATGTGACTGAGTGGGATATTGGGTTATGGTGCGGATCGTCTGATCTCCCAGTGCGGCAGCACTATAAAGTCGCCATGAGTTCACACTGTCGCAAGTCGGTACCCATCGTGATGAGGCCATATGTGTTGCTAGGACATAAAACTCAAACAAACAAACTATTCATCGTGGTAATTCCTTAGACACACGTTTGACTGGAAAGAAAGGATTTCGCCATAGTGTCAAGTAATTTTAATTATCAGGTCAAAAAAGATATTGAGTTTTCTGTCTAGTTTCCCATCAGCAATATATCGGCTACAGCATAATTGAACCAATGCAAAACAAGTACAGTAGTATATAAGTGGCATTTATTCTTACTAATTTTCTTGTTACAGTTAAGTCATGAAGTCTTTTCGATAGTAAAGTTTGAGGATCCCAGGCACTAACCCCATCAATATGACATTTAGTTGGGTGAGTGGGACGGTTAAATCTGAACTAGAGAAACACGTCGTTCCGATCGAAATGTTCTGGTCGAAGTGTCTAGAAAGGGAACTGCGTCATAGCTCGTTACGGAGAATTACAGCAGGTGGTGCCTAAGTTGGAAAAACATTATTAGTTCAAAAGGACAATATAGATGGCGCCAGAAGTTGTGTCCATAGATACGGCGTGTACTTTTTCGCGGGTTCAATTACCCATGTTGATATCAACATCGACAATGTCAAACACAGCTTCTCATTCCTTGTTCTAGATAATATATCTTCTCATAAAATAGGCGATCCGTAATGAATCTACGAGTGTAAACATTATCGGATGTTCTCCCAACATTTGCTTCCACTATCTAGATGCTTCCATATTGTGATTGGTGGCGCCCCCAACGGCTCGCCCCCACACTAACCACGTCTGGGCTTACTGCCTCACTATGTAAGCAGGTACGTGGTTTGGATTCCACGTCACTTCATTCTTCACCAAACATATAATAGAGCAGCGTTCATTTTGGGACTACAGATAGCTCCACACAATACCGTGGTTTACATCTGGTATTGAATGAAACGGTCTAAAGATGATTTTCCGTCTGTAAAAGAAGCGACGGGTATTTTCCGTATGGCTTCATTTTATATTGGGATATATTGGTGATCTTGGTTGGTTGTTTTTATTGAGCTTCCTGCCCGATGCCTGGACCTCTGAGTAGCTCACCCCACTAACTACCAGCCTGGCCAGTAGTATGACCTCACTTCCTTCACCAGCCAATCGATGGCTGCTAAATAGCAGACGATGCTAGACTTGCATATGTCACGCATGCTTTTATTAATGTAAAAGTCTTGCGGTTCCTGTTAAATATATTTATTGTTTTGAATGTGTGATTTTTCAGTACCCTGACACTGATTTTCTTGCCATTTTACATGCATGGCTATCTATACAAAGTATAGAAGAGAATAATAACTAATATTGAGTGTAGACCTACTCTGCACATCATATATTAGTCACTGAGGACTTGTATGGGAATAGCATATGGGTATATACCAAATTACAGCAAATATGCAGCAAACATCCAGCATATATGCAGTAATTATAAGCAAATATGCAGAAAATATTCAGAGAATTTACAGCAAATATGCCAAAAAATATACAGCAAATGTGCAGCAAATATGCACCAAATATGCACCAAATATACAGCAAATATAGTGTATTCCCCCATACATTAGTTGTGATTGCTATGTTAAGTGGTAAGTATGGTTCACAATGTATCAATGAGTACTTATTGGTTTTTAATATTGGTGTTAATGTGGCTTAAGCAGACAATGGAGGGTGATTTGTAATTAGTGGCGTTCTCTGTGGCGGAGTGGTTAGAGTGTCTGACATTTTTCTAGCTCAGACTCCTAATCTGAGGGTCGCCGGTTCGATTCCCCGTGCCCCCAGCTCTGCCAATTTGGATTTCCACTGCTGTGTATAACTTACAGCGTCATCAAAGGCCGGTTGCTCTCATACCATGGCTATGTGGTGTGGGAGGTTAAAAATCCCTTGGGTCGGTAAAAGTGTAGGCTCGGGCTTTCTATCGACCAGCAGTGGAATGAGGAAGACCAGTCGTCTATGACTGAAATTTCCTCTGCTTAAACAACTAATGGACCAAAAAAAAAGTGTGGTTCCACTAGGGTATGGAGTTACACTGGTTTGTTAGTCTAAGATGCTTAGTGTAGTATTTTTTAATAGAAAATGTAGTTTGATATATACACAGTGTTTTGTGTGTGTAACGAAAGCACTTATATCATCCTGGTAATAGGACTTTTTATAAAATTGCCATAACACATATACAGCGTAATTTAGCGATAAGTCTATCTATACGATGCCCAATATTTAGCTAAAGCTTTCTATTTTAGAGATGGTCAGCATATTTAGATCGTTTTATTGGTATTCTCTTTCAATTAATTTGGGAAATATTTGTGAATTTAATAGCTTTATATTTGTTTATAGTGAAATATGGAGAATCCGATCATATAATCACAGTATCACTTGATTGGGGTGTCATAAGTTATATGTTCTAATATATTACACCACATAGGCTACTTACTGTAGCAGAACAGTGCAAACAATAACCTGATTAATAATCACATACCAGCTCAGTCGTACTAGATTAATCTATCAAATGAATTTGCATACTACATTAACCTCCAATTTCTTGCCTCATCCGATTCATGGGAATAATACTAGCTAATAATGGTGGGGGGTTGCTTCCAATCTATATATATCGATATTTATAATAATACATATTCCCGGTTAGAATACTACAAATAAAGACTCTGCTAAAGCCTATTAGTAATTACAAATATGATTCAGGGGTTAGATAACATTATCTGAACAACGCAATATACTGAATGGTAGACAAAGTTAGACCAGTGACTATCCTGTATTTTGGGTTGCGGGTGGCGTCATGAGTCTCATCGATGGCTGTGTGGTTATGGCCGTCAGCTAGGTCATGTGCATGGAATACCGGCCCTTGGTTCCACGGTTTCATGAACCTTGTCAGGTTCAGGTATTCACACGATTCACGCGTGAACTAATTCGGCATCAGAACGAGTCTGAGTAAGTGTCCGTATTGGAAATGGCCATAAGACACTACTGTGTGCCGATGTGTATGAACTACTACATAAATTAAAGGAGTAAAATTTGAAGATATTAACTTTTGAAACTATCATAATCATTTTTGCTTAGCTTTTTCTATTTATAGGTCAATTTTCATGAAGATTGAGTGATGATCAGATGCATTTCAGTAGGCAATGCCAACAAAGTCACTCACCTTGGCTGCCAATCTTTTCTTAAATTCAAAATTGCATAACTTTCTTAATATAGATATATATAAAAAAATATATTTTAACCCTTTTAAAGTTTTTATTAATTCATAATTACTAAGACTAGTTGTTTAACTGTGTTACACAGATAACTACGCTGACAGTGCTGCATTACATGATACCACCATAACTATGCAGACTTGAAGTTGACAGTCACGTTGTAGTTAAAGAATGGGAAAAGCACCATGCAAGGGTCACCCAATCTTCGTAAAAATTGGCCAATAGATAGAAAACAAGTATGCAAAGATGAATATGGTAGTTTAAAAAATGACTACACTCAAATTTGAGTGATTTCAAGAGGTACTGGTCAACGAAAAAGTATTCACATTACTTTTCATACAGCGGCGCCTCGCAGATCTATGCTTACTTGGCTTCGGTCTGGTTTCAACATGGCTGCGGCGTGAATAGTATGAATAGACGATGAGTGTGGTTGTGACTGTAGTCCCCTGCCCCATGAATAATTACCCAGTTTATGTATAACATGGACAATTCATATACACTACAATTAATGGCTCCAAAGTATTTTAGTCGTATGCTAGGGACTAAATTGCATCTAAACAATCCACATTTGAGTCGATTTTATTGAAATAACATCTCAATTGCTCGACCAGTGTCCAGTCTACTTTTGAAGAAACATTTAATCAATAATGAGCTAGGCTATAGATGTGTCTACGCATTTGCGTACATAAAGGGTTGATCCTTTTGTAAGCCTGGGAACAGAACTACACATCAACGTATATTATCTGAGACAATTAATAAAATCGCAGTTGCTTTGTTAATAAATAGAACGCTCAGAAATACTAATGTTTTATTAGAAATACAACAAATATGTATGAGAGGATTGGGTGTGTGAGGTGAGGTGAGATGAGAGAGTGAGTAAGTACATCAGTGAGTGCGTGGGTGAGTGCGTGAGTGAGTGACTGACTGAGTGACTGAGTGACTGAGCGAGTGAGGTTGATATCAGGGCCGTGTTCAGAGTCCGTCTCGGAGGCGCCTCGGCGACGTCACACCAGTCTGAATGGCAAAAGCAGTTGGTTGTCTCGAAAATGGCCGCCCCCATAGGCGGCAGCCATTTGCAATGGAAAAGTTGTGCTGTGATTGGCTGAAACCACTGGATACGGTGGCCATTTTTGAGGCGCTTTTTGTCTCCTATCTGAAAAGGGAGGCGTCGCCGAGACGTTGCCATGACGCACCCTGAATGCAAATAGGCCAAAAAGCATCGCCGCAATGTCGCCAAGACGGACTCTGAAAGCGTCCCAGGTCACGATGCAGTCCAAGCAGTATCAAATTCAAAATGGAGCAACACTATAAAGTTTCCAGCATGAGTGCTCACTTGGACCCGAGAGGGACTACTTGCCTTGATATTGCGAGGAAGTAAAACTCTAATCAACCAGTCAAAAACATTTACACATTTCTACCCACAAATAGAAGAGATGCCCGCCCTTGTGACTTGTAGAGAACATGCACACTGCAGAGTTCGCCTAAGTCATCCCCATCCCAATTCTCGCCAAGTCTAGCCCGGGGCTGTGGCTCGATATTGAGGTCATGCACTAGTTGTCGCTGAACGCACGCCGCGCCTTAACTTGTGTAAACGGTGCGGTGTTGCAGGCTGTGAGAAATGATATACAGAACCAGAACAGCGTACAGAGCGTGTTTTTAACGAGGTGAACACAGCTCGCGTGACGAACATAAAATACGCCATTACCATCTAGCTGCCAACCCAAACAGCAACCACCATGTTTGTGAATGCAGCCAACTCGTCGGTGCCTGTCTAGGCTAGGCTGGAGTCGGGCGTGTGCCAGAGGCGAGCACACCTGAGAGTGGGTGGAGGGGGCGGCGGGGGATGTGGGCGTCGGTGTTTGGTGGAGGGAGGCTTCAAACCACGTCCACCTGGAGGATTAAATTGCAGCCACACCTGTGTGGTGCTGTGTCTATAGTTGACAGACCACAGGACCCGGGCCCACTGAACTGTTTGTGTCGGTAAAGCCGAAACAGCATTCGAGGCTTTTTCTGTTCACGCCACGATGGACACCTCAGTCAAACAATGCTTCAGCTTAATGCGCACGTAGGTATGCGCATCCAACCCTGCCAGCGCGTCAATACCATCACCACCACCACCACCACCACAACCACTACCACTACCAGAAGCTCACCTGTGTGCCTGCATTCAGAGACACCGTCATAACCAACAAGCGCACAGGTAGGCTGGGGTGAGGATGGCAAGGGACCAGGATGATGGCGCCGGGCCGTCGTCGCTGTCACCCGGCGGTGCACAGCGGCGGCCAGCGCTCCTGTTCACTGGTCTCATCCTCCTGCAATCTTTATGCGTTTTACCAGGCACCTTGGTGATGGGAGACGATGTTGGAGTTACTATTGGTTTGGATCTCCATTCTTCCAACAACCATACTATTACAAGGACAGCGAGTGGTGGTGGCGGCGACACTGTCGCTGACAGTGACAGTGACGGTGGCAGTGACAGTGACAGTGGCAGTGACAGTGCCAGCCTCACGGGTAAAGTAGGCAGAACAATCACAAGCGAAACGGCGATTACGTTACAAAGGACATCAGGGTCAACTACAACCATCGGCGTTAAAATCACAGAACCTGACAACCCTACACAATTATCGCCCAGCCTCACCTCTGCAACCGCTGCTACTAGTAATAGCGAGTCTACCACAACGGTAGCAATTATTCATGCCGTTCTCTCCACGACCCCGGCCATGTTTACAACAACCCGCTCCCTAGGAGAGGGTGCTCCCCCGACCGGCAGTGAGGGGAAACCTGAAGGAAAGCAGACAGGTGAGTTTCATTTGGGGGAGAGGGTGGGGTGTGGGGTGGAGAGGGGTGGCTTGCAGTTATGTAATCTCAAAGAAAAAAATAGTCATTAACCTTAACGTAAATGCGTTCCAAAGATAGGAATTCATCTAAAGTTTTTTTTAACATTTTTAAATTTAAAATCTAGCTCCTGCACAACATAATATGGGGTGGTATGCATAGTAAGATCATTTTATCACAGAATGTAGCAGTGATTTATGTTATATCAACATCATATTAAACCATAAAAGTGATATATTACAAACTTCACACCCTCTTGTAGTTGATGCTTCTGATGATTGTGGGAAAAAAAGTGAAAATTTTGGTGGATGAACCCTCAAAGCATATATTAATTATTATAATACTGTATTGGTTTGTACTGATCTCTCAGACAATCAGCCACATAGCTAGGTAGGCGTGGATAGGGTGATTACACCAGGGACTCCAGCTAGGGTAATTGTTAGGACACTAGCCCAGAATGACGACGTGGATAGGGTGATTGCATCAGAGACTCCAGATAGCCTAATTGTTAGGACGCTAGTCCCAGAATGACATAAGTGTGAGGTCAAATCCTTCTCCAAGTGCGATATTTCCCATTTGCCTCGATTCTCACGTCAATATTGAAGGCGAATACTCGTAAACATGGTTATTTGGATCGGATAGTGACAGGCACTTCTAAGTATAATGATAAGATATATTCATGTATTGGGTATACTTCAGCTTTATTTTGAGTTTACCATTCAAGCATTTTTTTAATGTTATCTGGTTTGCGTTCTAGTTCTAGTAAGGGAATTAATATATATTCAGAATATAGGTATGTACATACAATTACAGTCAAACTAATACTTGACTTTTTAAAAGACCACTCACATCCAAACCAATGAACTCCCGAAATAGTAGATGTGTTGGCATCAGAGGACAGTCAAATAGTTTTGATTTTGAAACAGTGTTTGCACATGGCAGAGGTTCGCCAATCACAAGGGTCGCTGAGGACAAGTGCTACTATTCATATATAATATATATATATTTATATAGATAGATCTATATAGATATATCTATCTATATATATAAATATATATAGATATATAGATATATATATATATATATAGATATATATATATATATAGATATATATAGATATATATATATAGATATATATATAGATATATATAGAGACATATATATAGAGACATATATATAGATATATATAGAGACATATATATAGAGACATATATATAGATAGATATATATATATATCGTGGGTCGAGTGACTGAGCGTGACCAGACAAGTTACCTTGTTTGCAGACAGAGGGCGACACAATCGACCAGTTGCATAGTTGATGAACAATTAATAATAGGGCAGTACAGTAGATGACTTAAAATATAATAAGGAGTAAAAGCTTCCAATTAATTATACTGGAATAATGATATTTACATATAAAGTGTGGCTACGTATAGGAAGGATAGAGACACGTGTTGGGTCGGACACTTTTATTGAGCGTCTGGGCAAGCGAGATAACAGGCATACCGGTAAAAGTTTGAAATCCAGTGAGGCAATGACTTGCCCGGGCGGATTGGTGAGAAAAGCGCCCGGTGGTGGCGCTAGTAGCAGGCAACCGGGGCAACTTAGGGCAAGTCAATGATTGGACAATAATAATATATTGAAGAATAATTAATAATAATAATATACTCCACCTATTTATACATGCATAATAAATTATACGTACTATAAAGTGTGGCTACGTATAGGAAGGAAGGATAGAGACACGTGTTGGGTCGGACACTTTTATTGAGCGTCTGGGCAAGCGAGATAACAGGCCAAGGAGAAGCCTAAGCGACTCCCTCCAACCCAACACGCGACTCATCCGAGCAAAGGGCCGCGACCACCCTCAAATCGTTCACTATACGAGTACCAAGGGGGGTCTGCAGGTAGCTATAAACCGTCTCGGAGGCCCAATCGCCTCTAGCCTTCAACTCCTCGATTGTGGCCCCACACATAGCAAGAAAGGTGCAGCCCCCCCGTCTGAGGGAGTGGGAAGAGAGGGTGGACGCGTCAAGCCCAGCCCTAGTGGCAAATCTCCTTAAGGTCTCCTGGTAAACGTGGTACGAGAGGGGGCAGGAGAGACCGTCCGAGCATGGGATCCGGAAGGCGGGCTCAGATGGGTCGGCCCGGAGCTGCGCGAAGTGTCTCTCGGTCCAATGCACTGCGCAGACCGCGGTGTCGCAGCACCTGGCAATTGGGATCTCGAGCACCCGTTCCGAGAATTGTATGGTCTTAGACCGTCGGACGGTCAGGAGCATCCCCCAGTCGTAGAAGGCAAAGTCAGACCTACGAAGGGTAGAGTCTGACATAGTCACTTGCGACTTACGCAGGAGACCTCTGAATGAGCATAGAATGGCCGCCCTCCATGCAACGTGGCCTGGATTCTCAGTTAGGAGCGAGAAAATCCGTCGAAGCATGTATGGAAGCATCGGCATAGCCCGTCGAGGTACATCACCCTTGACCCGACGGATTCCCTTTAAAGTGGAGGCCAAAACGAAACCCTTGTAATCAATAGGCGGCTCGCCGTTTTGCCTCAGGAAATAGTTCAGGCCGCTCAGGTAATTTAGGATCGACCGATACTTAAGGGAGCGGGCGAGCCAAGTGGCATAGAGGGCGACCTGCTCGGAGGAACAGGGGATAGGGGCCCTGGATGAGTTGAACGAATCAACATAGGTTAAATATTTCTGAACCTGAACCCGCCTCGCGATGGCCGAGTTCTTTGCGTAATACTGGCGCTGATATCCCATTTGTTCCTCCTTTAGAGCCGATATCCCTGCAAAGAAGAAACGAGGCATCAAAGATGTGGCCACAGCATAGTGCACCAGCGACGTCGGCTGCCCTAATCCTGGCAACGCTGTCATTCTGATTCAGTCTGCTGAGAGCGTCACAGATAACATTAACGCTGCTAGGTATATAAACTGATTCAAATACGAAGTTATTTTCCACCGCAAGCCAAAATAGCTTGCGGAGAAAAAACATAATGCCTTTACATCGCGACCTGCCTGTGTTCAGTGCTGCCCGAACCACAGCACTATCAGTCACGATCATGACGGTGCTGTCGGCCCAGCCAGCACTCCAACGGAGGCAGGCCGCATAGACAGCCCACATCTCCTGGACATTAATGTGTGATGTCCCGGCGTGCGGAGGAGGGATGACAAGGTGGTGGCCGACGTAGGCCTCGAGAGGCTCGCTGGCACTGCCCAGGAAGGAGCCGACCAACCAATCGTTCCCATGGAGGGCACCGAAAACCCCAGTTGGAGGCATCGCTGTAGGTTGATACAACGGGGGCAAACTTCCCGAGGATCTTAGCCTTGCCGTTAAATGCACTAGCGAAGTTCAGCCACCAGTCGATGTCATCCCTAACTCCCTTATTCAGACGGACTCTGTGGTAGGGCTGCTTTAGATTGGCCATAAGATCGTAAATGCATCTGGTAAAGGTCCTACCACCCCTAATAACCTTAGAACAGTGAGCAAGGAGTCCACCCACACCTTCGAGATCTTTCTTGGAGGCTTTCCTCCGACCACGGAGTCCGCGTAAGACCTCCCTTGTTTTTAATAACTTGTCGTGAGGGAGGCTGAGCTCAAGACTCACGGAGTCAACATCGATCCCGAGGAACCGAACGTTGGTGTCGGCTTTGCTTACCTTCTTGAAACTGACAAAGAACCCAATCCTCCTCAGGATCCTTATCAAAGTCATCTGGCCCCGCTCGACCTCGTGCCTGGTACCACCGACGACACAAAAGTCGTCCAAGTAGTTCACCTACGGTCCAGGCCCTCGTGAACGCAGCATCTAACAACAAAATCCGAAATTTTGGAGAAGATGTAGGGGCTTGATGACAGGCCCATGCTGAGGTGGTTGTCAAGAAAGTAAGCAAAGCTTGGACCACCAGGTCTCCTGTATCGGAGACCCTGGCACTGGCGGTCCTCGGGGTGGATCGATACAGCCCTGAATGCGTCCCTAATATCGACGCACCCGGGATTAACCACCCGGAAACCGAACGTAACTCCGATCAGAATATACAACCAATCGGGATCGGTGTCGCCCCGCAAGAATAGCTCGGCGAAGACTCTACAGGGTCTCAGCTGAGTAGCGACACCGGCGATATTATGGACGCACGCACAGGAGCCAACCACACAATCATTCGTGACCTCAATCGTCACGGGTGGCTCCCCCTCCCGTTCCCGAATATGAACAAGGAGGCTACTAGGATTGCCTTGCTCCACGAACAGGCGATCTACACGACTGGCGCCTGCTGGTTGCAGCCAGCGTAAACCCTCACCAAATGCCCCGACTCGTAAATGGTTCTCGCTAATATTATCGAGAGCAACAGCGTCACCAACACCTGAAACATCTAAAGTAACAATCTGATTATTGTCAAGGGGGAAAGAAGCATAAACATCAGTATTCGTTATGTCCGAATCAGAATCGTCAGGGGCGTTATCAGGGTAATCAACGACAGCGACTAAAGCAATGTCCAGATCGACTGTCTGGCAACCAACGTCCTTGGATCGCCTAACCTTCGAACGTCAGTCTTTACACTTAGACCGGGTGTGTCCCTTGGAGCCACATAGGGAACAAGCATGGGAGAAACGACAGTCCGAGCGAACGCATCCGTTGTCCCCGTTCCATGCGTAGCATGCCCTACGCGCTGATCTGCCCGGTGAACGCTTCCCGGCACTGTGGTTCCAGTTTGCGGCCTTCTTCGTCTTCATATTATGGGGACCATAATGCTCGATGCTTTCGTCTTGGTGCATCTTGGAGAAGGCCGCAAACCTGACGGTCTCACCGAGCTTGCGGATAGCCAATACGTGGTCCACATGTGCAATGTCCTTGTAGTGGTCATCCCTGGCTCTTGACGAGATAAAGCTGACGTGTTCAATGAATGACCTGTAGTCGGCTATCGTCAGGCCGGGAATGTCCAGGCACCACTGACAGGAAGCCTTAACCAGTTCATGAGCGTTCATTTTTCGCACGTCCTTACCATGCCCGTACTTCCTGAGAGACCACTTACATCTCCTGCGCCTGGACGAGCTGCCGTTGCTGCTCGACCTCGAAGAGTGCCTCCTGCGCCTGCTCGACCCCCTCGACCGTCGACGTGATCGCCCGAAGGTCGAATGTCCATCATCACAGTCGGATCCGTGCGTCCATGTTGGAGGAGGCAGGTGACCGTCCGTCGTCCGTTTCCGGTCGTCCGCGTGCGGTATGTCGTCCCTTGTAGCGTGTCGAGTTGAAGGGTGGTGGACGTTGGCGGCGGCAGAGTCGGTGTCCCGTCGTCCGTCGTCGAATGCAGCGGTCGAATGCGTCGTCCGGCGCCTCGTCCGTCGTCTCTCGCGCTCTTCCTTCAGAGCCTCGAGCTCGTCCTCTAAGTCAGCCACGCGCATCTCGGCCTTGATCGTGTCGATTGCCTCCCTCGCGTTCCGCTCACGGTCGTCCAGTGATAGACCGGACATGGCAGAAGTCGTCGAGTCCATGTCGACGCACTCGACATGCTCCGATGCAGGTTTAGTATTTTTCGACGACGCTTTGCCGCTGCGCGTCGACATGCTCACTTGGCCAAGTGTGTCGATACTTCTTCGTGCGCAAGTCGCTTGGTCTTGTTTGTGTGTAGAACCGCAGTCACTGCAGTAACCTGCACCTGCACCTGGCATCCTAATCCCTAATCCGCTTAAACCGCTTAACAATAGGCGCTTAATCCGCTTAAATGAAGCGTAGCGTAATATAGGTGCCTAAGCAAGCGGTTGAAGAATGCGACTTGTGCATAACGACCGTTATTTCAAATTAATTGCAAAATACAGCTTATATCATGATCATGCAATATTATAGTAGTAGGTGATATATTCGTGCACTATTATAATCGACAGTCATGGCTAGTGGAAATCGATATGGTCACGTAGGAAGCAGTACAAAATCAACGTTTAAAAACTCGACCTGTTTAGTCGACTGGATATATTTTTAAGCGTGTAATTGAAAGTATCTGCACTCGTGACTCCTCCCGTCGATCCAGGTCGACCCCGCGGCTCCTACACGCCGCAGATGGTCGACAAACATGCCGTTTGCCTGATCTGTAATTCTCGAACGAGAAACGGTCGATATATATAAATGTTTCTACGATACCGTAATCGACGATCGATCCGGCATACTCATGAAGAAACGACAGCTATCGTCGATTGAAGCTGGTTCTCGTCGTCCGCTGGGCCGGACGACCGGCAGAAGTAAACTTAATGCACCCTCACACAGGTAGAGAGTAGACTGTGGAGAGGTGTGTCCAGTTTGAAATCCAGTGAGGCAATGACTTGCCCGGGCGGATTGGTGAGAAAAGCGCCCGGTGGTGGCACTAGTAGCGGGCAACCGGGGCAACTTAGGGCAAGTCAATGATTGGACAATAATAATATATTGAAGAATAATTAATAATAATAATATACTCCGCCTATTTATACATGCATAATAAATTATACGTACTATATGGGTCACTCTCCTGAAAACTGGTCAGCATGAGATGGGATTTTAAAACATCAATAAAAACCTTCCTACTTATTTCTTTCCTTATACTTTTCATATTCATGTTCAGATTTGATGAAAGAAATAAGGGAAATAAAATAAAACTGTGTGCAATGTTGGTCTTTTTAGTTATGAACTGTTTTTGTACCAAAAAACCCCATTTTACAGTAAGCCATTTGTAACATGACATATGGGATGTGGTTGAATCCTTATTAACATCTTGTATTGCATTGATATATCAAACAAAACAGTTCCCAAATCAAAGAGGAAGTATTTATTAACATGTATGCATGCTTAAATTTAAAAAAAAAGAAATTTAATGTCTTCAAAAATAACATTACAAATTTCCGTCACACGTGTAACCGTGGTGTCTGGATGCCACACAAATATTGTACACTAATTATTCAGTGAATAAAGCATGGCTGGGAATTACTTTTTTTTTATCAATATAAGCACTAGATATTTCTGTATATTATGCCATGATTAATATGCTTCTAAGTATGATATTATTTAATTCTGATTAGATATTTATTAAGCAGACTGTGTGGTGTCCTAAACATGTGTTACACGTGTGACACACATGTTATACTGCCATAAGAGATATCTTATTCATGGACTACACCTTTATTTTTTATCTCATCAATTTATATTTTACATAGATGTAAAGGGGAGATTTCCAGCTTTCATTTGCAACCAAAAAATGTAAAAAGTTCAAATATTAAATTTTAACTCTCCATGTGACACTTCTGGCCAGTTTTCAGGAGAGTGACCCATATATATTAATATATATATATAACTTTTATATATATTGTGTACAATGTATTTTACTATTGATATATATGTGGATATATGTATAACAATTATATATTTCCTTTATGTACAGTGTATATTGCGATATCTATTCATGTCAATATAAACATATATATAATCATTATAATGATTATATATTAATAAAGTTATATATATATATATATAAATATATATATACAGATGAACCTCGATCCAACGGACTAATAAGGGGGGAGCAGTTGTCGGTTAAAGCTGTTTGTCCGTTGCAGCGACGAAATTGCTTTATCTATAGGTGCAGGCAACCCGTCCACTCACAGGCATGGTGGTTCTGTATTAATCCGGTTTGTTTGCTTCTTGTTGTTTTATGTCCTAGCAACATCTAATGGCATATAAGGACAGGTACCAACTTGTTAAAGTGCTCACTCATGGTGACTTTATAGTGTTTCCCCACGAGGAGACCAGGCCACTGGTGGAAAACAGGGGACCAAACACGTAAACAACACATCACAAGTCGGTACCCGTCCTAATATGACCTTAGATGTGAGTATACGGGTGTGGATGTGTGAGGTGTGGGAGTATACGACTGTGGATGTTGGTGGGTGAGGGGTGGGAGTGTACAAGGGTGGCTAGCGGATTGTGTCCATTGCATCCGGAGTCCATTGCATCGGTGTCCGTTGGATCGAGGTTCATCTGTATATATATATTGCAAAGCAGGTTGGCAAGGAATAAGAGTTGGTTTTATGTACACCGAGGATGACCTGAATGACTGACAGACCGCGATAACGGACATGGGATAAAAGATGGGTCATTTTTTCACCATTCCACGTTCGGCTTGGTCCTCCACAAGTTACACTACTAATTGTACTATACTCTTCGATTTGACTAAAGATGTGTGCTGCTTGGAATTAAAACAACTCATACGCCACTAAGCGACACGAGATGCACAACCCAGATTTGATTTAAACATGAATAATGAGAGTCTAGAAAATGTGTGTAGGGCCTAGCCTTGACTTCAATTGACAGAACTCAGCGGACCGGCCGACCTACATGAATAAAATATTAGACATACTAGGCTGTCGAATCTAACGGTTTTTTGTGGTTATCAGATCTGTGTTGTATATCTAATAAGATATTAGTAAGTGTCTTCACCGGACAACTCTGTATCCAGGCCAACATTGTCCTGAAATAACATATGTCCTGTCATCCCATAGACAATCAGATGGAGAAAAAAACTTGCGAAATTGTCTACCCATGGTAGGTGGGTTGGTTGGTTGTTGGAATTTTACATCCTGGTAAGGTCATATCAGGAACGGGTAGCGAGTTGTGACAGTGTGCACTCATGGTGACTTTATAGTGCTGCCCCACTGGGAGATCATGCTGCCGGCACCATGACCCAATATCCCACTCAGTCACATTATCCTGACACTGCGTGCTAGGCTAGGAAGCGAAAAGTATAAAATTGGTGTGTCATTGTTGTGACTCAACTGGGAATGGAACTCACGACTTTCTGCATGGAAATCCTACTCTCTACCAATTTGGCCACCGCGTCCGGGTTATCATATGTACATATATAGATACATGTGTGTATATTGTGTATAGATAATATGAACTAAATATGTATACATATAGTATTGATATAAGGTCATAGTTAAGTAACTTAGTAAGTATTGCAACATTAAATACCCGGGTGGATGGCTGCATAGATTATCTCACCAATTTAAGAATATTAAAGCTGTTTAGATAGGCCTATGACGTGATTTACGATTTACAATTACTCCATAATTGTTCCCTTATTCCTGTGTGTCAGCCGTGTTCATAAATAACAAATCTGACCAGACCACATGCGTTATTCCTTAAGCTGCTGATCCTTTTGAAAGGTTACTGACCAGTTAAAATATACAAATTGTTGTTCTTTTACGTCCTAGCAACATCTACGGTCATATTAGGACAGGTACCGACTTGTGATAGTGCACACTCATGGCGACTTTATAGTGCTGCCCCACTGGGGGACCAGCTGCCAGCACCATGACCTGATATCCCACTCAGTCACATTATCCTGACCCTAAGCCAACCAGTCCTTTCCCTATCATAATAATGCCGAGATAGATGAATATCAAGTCACAATGTTGTTGGCATGGACCCTAAGTAAGTCAGCAGTAGACTGTCAATAGAGTCATGCTACGGGAGACCAGACGGGATGGCCGAATGAGTTAGAGCGTCCGTCTCCCGTGCTGGTAGATCGTGGGGATGTGGGTTCGAACCCTTGTCGAGTCAAACCAATGACTTAAAAATTTATACTTGTCGCTTCCTAGCCAGGCGCTAGGCATTATTAGGACAGGGCAAGGACTGGTGTGCTCAGTGTCAGGATAATGTGACTGAGTGAGATACCAGGTCAGGGTGCCAGTGGCCTGGTTTCCCAGCGGGACAGCACTATAAAGTTGCCATGAGTGCGCACTGTCACAAGTCGGTACCTATCCTGATATGACCTTAGATGTTGCTAGGACGTAAACCAACAACAAACAATCATGCTATGGGCTGGACCAGCCAAGTAGCTGGTGGATTTGGCTCGTAGACTTCACTGATTGTGTAATGCGGCTAAATGTATAGTTATAAACGCTTTCATTAAAATTGCATAGTCCGATGTTTATTTATGTTTATTTATGTTTATTTTTCAATTATAATTTAGCTGAATCTTACTAACCTTGTAATAATAAAATACAATTCATCAGGTTTAATCAAAATAATCGAACAGCTATAGATGTTATCCTTGGGGGTGGGGTGATGAAAATGGGAAATATTGCGCCTAGAGCGGGAATCGAACCCACATCTCTTGCATTCTGGGCTCCCTGATGTCACCATCCTACCTGTCTATGTAGCGCCTTGCATGAGAGGTCAGTGCAGACTACTACAGTATGATCACATATATATATAACTGCGCAGTGTCTTCTCCATATACCACAGCTCTATGTCAGTGGTGTAGTATGATAATTATATATTGATGTATAGGTGTGGTTTAGCTTGGGCGTCTATTTATAATTTGGCAAAGTGCCACAGATACATTTGGGCCGCTTCGTTCACTTTATCTTATTGTTAGGCTCCCGTCCACGCCCACTCCCATCCCCATCCCCATCCCCATCCCCATCCCCACCTCCATCTCCACCTCCACCCTACCCCGTGCTCGTCACGGAGAAAGGTGCAGTGATAGTCAGCTGGAATTTATGTTACACTCAGCTGACCTGAACTGACTCAGCTGAGAGACGACGGAAATCTTTGCATCCTTAGAATTTTTAGTGAACCGATTTTAGTCTATTGAAGATGGCACCTGAATGTCTGCATCCTGTGGTAAGGAGGTCACCCGCATGTATGTGTAGTGGTCTGCACTGACCTCTCAGGCAAGGAGCCGGATAGGCAGGTAGACGTGGGTAGTGTGGTGATATCAGGGAGCCTAGGTGGTGTAATGGTTAGCACACTGGCCTGGAATACAAAGAAATGTGGGTTCGAGTCCTGCTCTAAGTGCAATATTTCCCATTTTCATCACCCCCACGACATATTTAAACAATATGTCACTGTCTGTATGTATGTATGTATATAAGTTATATATATTTTTTACGTCGGTACTATGCCTCTGGCTACTCGTAGCCCAGAGAGAAGGAAGCACATCCGGGTCCAGCAATTAGCATAATCAGCTCACACTCACGCAGGAGGTCGTTTGTGAGCAGCTCCGGCCGTTTTTCTACATTAACTACAAAACCAACAAGGTTAGTATCTTTAAAAATTTATACGTTGGTACGGTTCATGTTAGCATTCACATACAAAGTTGTTTGATGTTTTACAGCTCAGTTTCGATTGTGTAACATATGTTCGTTAGAACAATGGAATGATTGTTCAGTTATTAATCAAGCTGCCCATTGCCAAACGGAGAGATGTTTGGCAGGAGCCATTTACATCGCTAGGATTTATTCCTGGGTTTCGTTAAGATTCCCCGATTGTTACTCTTGTTAAGGCGTACCTCCGAGTCCTATAGTATTTTCTTCAACTTGTTGGCGAAGAAAGCCACAGGTGGGAGAAGTTTATAGATTCTTAGAGTGTGGGAGGGCACCACTAGACTGGTCCCTACCCCTTGTTTGGATCGGTTGGTCTACCTTACCATCATCCTGCAGCTGTCTATTAGTCATACACCTGCATTAAATACTGTTTTAGCGCCATACTACACACCTAGCATAATTATACTCTAATTATCAGTGTGATATTCAGCCCTAAATAATGCCTAACCATTGGTTTTTGTTTTTACTCACAGTCTCCGAGCCATGGCTACGAAGCGGAGTAAGGCAGAGGCATCTCATGTGCTCAGTGAAGATGAAGACCGCTCACCGCCGACACGGGTACAAAGGTCGCCCTCGCCTGAACAAAGAGATTCGGACGAGGTGGGGGGGGGTGCGATACCGGACCCGGCCCCGTTGATCTGGATGAACAAGTCGCAAGATTGGTTCAACAGAAGATGGAGGAGATGTTCCCCTCCATAGTGGCGGCCACTAAGAAAAAGAGATCAAAGGTGGCCCTCGATTCGGATGAATCGGAGTGGGAGGATCTCTCCGAAGATCAGGCCTCGTCTGACGATGAGTCAGAGGAGGACGTGGTTGTGTCTGCGTGCAAACGCAAATACAAACAGAAGGGGATGAGTACACGAGGGCCCACAAAAAGAAACCTTTCTTGAAAATATCACACTAACCGCTTCAAGAAGATGAGGCAGGATTTTTTAAACCAACAAACCGGTCAACGAGGAGGCCAGTTTGGGACAAACTTCAGCTTCCAGGCCAGAGGAAGGGGCCAAAGGCAGTCGGTCAGCTGGAATGACAGGAACCACAAGCAAGAGACTTAGTAACGCAAGGCACCTGGTTAGCCAGTGTAGATCTTAAAGATGCATACAACACAGTATGGAACGATAAACTTTATGAGTTCACGTGTATGCCGAATGGATTAGCTTGATGTCCATGCATTTTCACAAGGTTTCTTAAACCAATTTTCTCACAAATGGCTAGCGAAGGACATATTATGTTCCCATATATCGATGATTCATTTATTGTTGGACAAACACAACACCAATGCCAGACAGCAGTAGACAAATTTTGTGAAACATTTAAAAGATTAGGTTTCTACATACACAAAACTAAATCAGTACTATTACCAACAAACAAATTAAAGTTTCTGGAATTTTGTATTGACACCACAGAAATCACCATTTCATTAATAGAACAAAAAGTTGATAAATTTACAACAACAGCAAATCATTTATTACAATTGAAAAAAACAAAAATACGACAAGTTGCAATATTGATAGGAATTATGATAGCATATGCACCGGCTATTCTTGATGGCACGGCTCATATTAAATCGCTCAACATAGATATGACCTTGGCATTGGCATGCACAAAAGGAAACCTTGAGCGGCCCATGACGATTTTGCCAGAAGGCCAAAATGATATTATTTGGTGGCTGTCACACATCAAGAATTTGCGCTACACCATTAAGGTGGGATAGCCCAACACTCCAGTTACCCGAGACGCTTCATTAGAAGGCTGGGGGGCTCATAGAGACCAATAGGAAACAGGTGGTCATTGGATGGAAGATGCAATCTCCGATCACATAAATGTATTAGAACTTAGAGCTATTTATCTAGGACTCCATAGTCTAATTCACCTCCCTAAAAATCATGTAAGAGTTTTAACAGACAATACAACAGCTATGGCTTACATACATAATATGGGAGGCACTCGTTCCAAACCATGTAATTATATGGCTAAACTCATTTGGGACTGGGCAGAGGAACACATGATTTGGCTAACAGTAGCACATATCCCAGGCAGTCAAAATACCTTGGCTGACAAGAAAAGTTAACATTTCCATGACCATTTAGAATGGTCACTAAATCAGAGTATTTTTTACCACATTTGCCACAAATGGGGCAAACCAGAAATTGATTTATTCGCATCATGCAATAACAAAAAGTTACACAAATATGTGTCTTGGTATCCAGAACCAGAAGCCTGGAGAGTAGACGCATTCTCATTAATTTGGAAAAATAAGTGTTATTACATTATTTCCACCATTCAGCATTATCAGCAGAGTGGCCAGGAAGATCAAGATGGATCACACAGACGCAGTACTGATAGTACCAGCATGGGAAACACAACCATGGCTAGCGGCAATAACATCAGCAGCAACAGAAATGCTCAGATTTCCAAGAGGAAGGAACAACCTGCAACATCATGGACCACTAACAGTCCACTGAGACGTGTCGACAACACCCTTTTTGCATTCCTTTTTTAAGAAAACATTTAGAACAATATGGTTTAGACAAAATTACAAAAGAAGACTTATTTCACATGCCTGGAGGAAAGGGACAGTGAAATTATACACACATTATTTAAAGAAATGGGGACTTCATTGCCTCCTAAAAGGAGTCAAAACATTAAAACCTACAATAGCCCAAATATTAAGATTTAAGAATCCTGGAGAATGAAGGATTAGGATTTGGTGCAATTAATGCAGCAAGATGTGCGCTTTCAATTATTCTACCTAGAATTGATGGTCAGACAATCGGAAAACATCAATTGGTAAATTGGTTTATTAGATCAGTGTATGAGAGAAACCCCCCTAAACCAAAATATAATAGGTTCTGGGATGTGTCGATAGTATTTAAGTTATTCAAGTCATGGCCTAGCAATAGACATTTATCGATGAAAGAACTAGGTTTTAAATTAGCAGTTATATTACTGCTAGTGACGAGACATAGAGGCCAAACGATTGTGGCACTTTCACTGGATGGATTAGAAATAGACAAGGATGAGGCAACATTCGATTTAGAGACATTACTAAAGTCAAATCACTGTCCACAGTACATGTAAATAGTTTTCTGGCAGATAAACGGACATGTGTAGTTTCAGCCATTAGGGTGTATATATCCAAGTCACATGGAATTAGGAATTCCATACAGCTACTAATCAGCTTTATTAAAGAGAGACACACTCGCAAGATGGACTATCAAGGTGCTTAAATAGGCAGGAGTCAATACTGGACGCTACGCATCCCACTCAACCCGTGGTGGCATGGTTTCCCAGGCAAGACAATTAGGGATCTCAGTGAAGAGAATCCTTGCACCTGCAGGGTGGAATCACCTACTCACCAACTGAAGACAGGTGAGAAACAAAATTAATATTTTGCACTACAAACAATAGTATGATTACAAGATTATATTATAGAAGGATAAAAAATGAGATTACGTAAAATTCTCCCTGGGCTACGAGTAGCCAGAGGGGTAGTACCGAGGTAAAATAGTATAGTTATACAAATCTTACCTGGGTACAGATGATGGATAACTGGTGTTTTCCCGAGGTACTAGCCTCGGAGAGTCATGGGTCAGGGCCTACCCACCCACCCTACCCACCCTACCCTACCACAACTATCACGTTTCGCTAGAACCAAAACAAAAACACAATAGTATCCATAAAGAATTAAAATAATTTGTTATCCTATTAAGTATGTAAAAGATTGCTGGACCCGGATGTGCTTCCTTCTCCCTGACCACAACTATCCGAGGGTAGCACCTTGGGAAAACACCAGCTATCCATCATCTGTACCCAGGTAAGATTTGTACAACTATACTGTCTATCTATATAGAGATAGAGACGGTGGAAAACAGGATGGACGAATGAGTTGAGCATCTGTCTCCCATTTTGGTAGATCATGGGATTCGAACCGACGAGTTCGATGGTCGAGTCAAACCAATGACTTAAAAATATATACTTCCTAGCCATGTGCTCGGCATTATTAGCATACAGCAAGGACTGGTTGGCTCAGTGTCAGGATAATGTGACTGAGTGAGTGGTGGTTACGGTGTGCAGGGGTGGTAGCACCACAATCGGAGCTGGGGTTGGGGAGGCTGGAGCAGTGGATGACTAGGACAGACTCCATCAGTCCATGAAGCTGAGTGAGTGATGAGGGAAAGGAGGAATATTCCAGGTTATTATACTCGTATAATTCTTATACAGCATATATATATATAGATATTTCATACGTATTCTTTAAAACAGCTCACTTTTACATTGTGTTTATATTTCAGATCCACCGCTACTTCCCAAAGACAGCAGTTTAGAGAACAAAACACAACGGGTGACAGTGGATAATACGACAACCATATCCAGCCTATCGGAAAATGGGACCACCACTCCTAACAGTTCACTTGGTGCAAGTTTACATAGAGATCCATTTGAATCGTTTAACTTACAACAACGCACCATGTACGCCATCATAGCGGGCAGTGTTGCCGTTGTGGTGATCCTGGTAGGGTGGCTTACCTGTAACAAAATAGAGAGTAAGTATCCTTGCCACACATAGACATTCCATTCAATAAATAAAGTAAATTGCATATAAAATATTACAGTAAAGTAATGTAATTGTAATCTAATTTTAATGTAATTGTAATGGTATTGTAGTGTAATTGTAGTGGTATTATAATAAACTTGTAATGTACTTGTGATGGAATTGCAATCTAATTTATAATGTTATTGTCCTAATATTGTACTGTTATTGTAATGTGGCCGAATCGATAGAGCGCAGTCCTCCAATGTGGGAGATGGGAAGTTTGATACCTGGTCGAGTCAAACCAATGACTTACAAAATTTATACTCGTCACTTCCTAGCCTGGCGCTCGGTATTAATGTGATAGCAGAAGGACTGGTTAGCTCAGTGTCAGGATAATGTGACTGAGTGGGATATTGGGTCAGGTTACTAGCGGCCTGATTTCCCAATGGGGCAGCACTATAAAGTCGCCATGTGCTAGGGTCGTTAAACATACAAACAAAATATAAAGTAGCCGTGAGTGCGCACTGTCACAAGTCGGTACCCATCCTGATATGACCTTAGATGTTTCCAGAGAGTAAAACTCCACAAGTAGGTTTAACCATTTGTCGTCTGTCCTACAGAACGCCTGTCGAGGCCGTCCGACGAGGAGTACGCTTACATCCTGGAGGACGCCTTCGCCATGTCGACGGAGGAGAACGTATGGGACGCGCGGTGGACGGCGGGCCGGGACGCCGCCCGGGCCGGGGTCGGCCTGTCTGGCACGGCCGGCGGAACCCAGCCGCCGCCCGAGGAACATGGCGGCGACGTGAAGGTGATCAGCGAGGAGACGGCACTGCGCGCGCAGCTCGAGCAGCGTCACCAGAGAGTCACACTGCACGCGGCGGGCAGCGGCCCATACGGCGCAACCGAGTCACTCATCGTGTAGTAGGAAAGTGAGGGAGGGGGGGGGGGGGCCTATTAGGGGATGTTACTGGATAAATGTGAAAATGAGTTGAATGTTGTGGAGATTTGATGGAATCCAATTGTTGTCGTTGGTGGCCACCGCAACATGATGGATATGGAGTTGTTGTTGTTGTTGTTGATGTTGAAGTGTTGCAGTGTGAAGAGTATGATTACGTGTGATATATATTATAAGTGATATGTGTATGTATGTCAGTGTGCGTTCGCAAGACATGTGTGATAATCTCTGCTAAATAATACAACAAAAAAGACACCCTGATATAGATGGAAGGTTGTTTGCTGGTATTATTGTAGATAAAAGATACTTATAGTACACGGGTGAACGACAATGTAGTCTAAATGCTGGCGAAAATAGTCTTAGTATGGAACAGGAAGTAGAATGCCTGGTCCCAATATCAAATGGCTACTTATATCGGCACAGAGTTGATAAAATGGCAGAGAATGCAAAAAGACAATATGGCGGCAATAGAATGCTATCAATTTCACTTTTAAATCTGATTAAACTAGATGGTGTATTATATTTTTCAACTCAAAGGTAGCGGGGAAATATGAAGACATATACAAAGAATATATTTTCCTTCTTAGATTGTGGATTTAGGCTCTCATTTCTTTTCCCCACATTTTCGACAGCTTTTATATAGGGTTGGTATTCACCCGTGTACTGCAAGTATGGGGTGAATCCTTTATCTGGTATTATTGGGGATACATGCTAGCGAAATTAAATTCGACTCGGATATTGTTACTTTCCCAACTTTGAAATGTTCAACATGGGCGTCCAGTTCAACTACTCACCTTATCGGTTGTCAACTCTGGGCCCGTATGCAGGAGTCAGTGTTAGCGGGGTTTGGTGTTACAGCCTATTACCGATTAGCTATCGCCGATGTCAGGAACTGTGTCAAGTGGTATGCAGGAGCCTGTAACACTTTCATTATAGCTAAACGTGAATTTATTTATAGATTTGGGAAATCCCTTTGTGTCTGTACCCATATATTAGGCTTAAATATATCAAAATGCTATCATATTTAACAGAATTAGACATGCAATAAGTGAAATTTATTCAAATTAACCCTAAATTCGAACCCTCCTTAAGGCTACCGCCGAATTGGCGGCGATATTACTAGTTATATTTTCGAATCGACTGAAGTAAAGTAACAAATCGCCGCCGCCGCCGCATCGACCCTCCCTTGCCATACTGGCGGCGGCGGCGATTTGTTTACTTTACCTTCGTCGATTCGAAAATATAACTATTAATATCGCCGCCAATGCGGCGGTAGCCTTAAGGAGGGTTCAATTTAGGGTTAATTTGAATAAATTTCACTTATTGCGTATCTAATTCTGTTAAATATGACAGCATTGAATAGATTTGGGCCTAATAAACTCGCTAAACCTGATATTTTTTAGGGTTAAGGTAACACCGGTTAAGCCTTTGGTGTTAGGCCTAACACTGACTCGTGCATACCATTTTTTCGCCGCTAAACCGGAATTCCCGCCAAACACCGTTTTGCCTCCCTAACACTGACTCCTGCATACGGCCCCTGGTGGTCGAACTATTTAGAATGTGCGCTCTGTGTGAAAGGATTCACAAACATGAGAATCTCACCTTCAAATAAATTTGTCTTAAATGCCTCTATATCTGGGCGTTGCAATAAACATGAATATCATGCCTAGACCGGTACTCAAACCCACATTTCTGGCAGTGCGGGGCAAGTGTCCTTCCTACACATTAACTCATCTAGGCTTCTTGGTGAAATCCACCTACCCACGGCTAACTGTGTATGTGGCATTTCACCTGGGGAGGCCAGTGTACCTCAATACTATAACGTTAAAAAAAAAACATTATTTTAAATTGCCTCAATTTGGGGAATATTTAAAGAATATAAACTAACCAATTCGATATGAGTTTAACTTCTCCCCAATGCGGACTACTCTTATGCCATGTCGCTTTGATGTGCTGTGATATTTTTTAATGTGGACAACCATATTCATAATAATTCGCTCTGTATAATTATTAAGATTGTATTTCCAGATATGGGGTTTGATGCCTGAGAGTTTCTGGAATAAGCATAGACTAAGGCAGGCTTAGTTGCGAGTGACTTATCAAATTGATACTTGTCGCTTCTTAGTCTGGCGATTGACATTAATAGGATAGGGCAAGACCTGGTTAGCTGAGTGTCAGGATAATGTGACTGAGTAGGATATTGGGTCATGGTGCTGCTGGCCTGATTTCCCAAAGAAGCAGCACTATAAAGTCGCCATGAGTGCGCACTGTCACAAGTCGGTACCCGTCCTGATATGACCTTAGATGTTGCTAGGACGTAAAACTCCAACAACCAACCTGGAAGACTCAAGCTCCATAATGGGGGGCGGGTAATGTATCTATGTACTGACCTGTTTTCAAAGATTAGTCTTCTTGATCAGCTGAAGCTGGAATTTTCACGTAGTTTTCAGATAGCCAGGAAATACAAAACACCAAACAGTGAAATTGGACTGAGAGCTCGTCTGATAGAAGTTTTATCGGACTGGCTGGGCATCGTACATTGCGAGGGATATATGTGTATGGAGAACGCCTTATGAATACCATTTGAACATATTATATATATGCTACATAATTTATTATGTGAATATAAATAACAAAGTACTGACATATTTGCTTGTTTTACTACTACTCGATATACGCTTATATCTCAAACTTCTCTTTCAACTCCCTTGTTCCGTTCCAATTGTTTATACTAGTGATGCCCCCTGGATAGTTTGCTGGTAACTACCCATCTCCAGCCACCTTCCAATGCATAAATATGGGTAAATATATTGGATATAAGTAAAATAACGAAGTTGGCACTTAGCTGCTCTGAACATATTAAATTTCTTATGATAAATCCAAGTAACCCTTTACCCAGTAAGCCGTTTTGAGGTCTCAGCATTGAATCTGTAGAGCTAAAGTTATTTGTACACTTTTTACAAGCATCGGCTTATATATTCAGTTTCACCCCCTTTTTATGCTGACATAAATTGCAAAAGTCTGTCATTATAATTATAAAGGATAGCCCAACAGTGATGTTCAGCCTTGATCTAAATGCTACCATTCTGAGGGTTAGGATTGTGAAGGGATATTATATAACGTGATATATTAAAACTTATTATTTTTAACTCTGCATGATATACTTTCACCCTTGTATGAACAATTTTGAATTTTAAATCTAAAAGAAAAGTCAGTTGTTAGTAAATCCTACGGGAATACTGCATAGTACTGATATTATGTAAACATCCATTTGGAACACAATGCCAAATACCCTATAATACTAAGACGGCTCACTCCCTATCTCTCCCATGGTAATGTAAATTTTGCAGTGCCACCTTGTGGTGGGTTTGATCAGCCCGGCTGCTGGTTGTTGTTTCACATTTAAACACATACAATTATATTATACATGAGATAGGTAAGTACGAATACACATCAATATGAAATTGCTATGAACAAATACACATCATCATCAGCAACAGCATCATCATCATCACCATCATCACACATCTTTCACATTCATATATACATTTATCATTTTAATATAGCACCTGTTTAACCAAGAGAACAGCCAGCACACCAAGTGGTGGGTTTGATCATTTTGATTACACAGTACAGGCTGAGTGAGCCGTCTTAGTATTGTAGGGTCTTTGACAATGCCAAATGGAAAACATCAACTAGTTCGGTTAGTTGTGAATGGTTGTGGTGTGTGCATTGTGCTACTGGTGTTCAGGGGATATAGCTTACATCTACTGAAAGCCCTCCGTCCCCCACATTGCCCTTTTACTCATTCGGGCAAAGTTAAAGTTGCATCATCCAATTTTTAAAAACCCACCAAATCACTTACCTAGATCTGAGGCTACATATCTAACATAGACATTGCTGTACTTAGTAATGAGGCATTTCAGGTGGTGCTCCTGTATTATGATGCTATGCATGAAAGAAAGAAAGAAAACTAAACCTAGGTCCAGAATTTCAGTGTACACATCAACAATAATTTAGCATTTAGCATGTTTGCACTTCAAATATATCCATGGGCAACCCTTAAAACTAAAAGTTACTTCAACATGAAGTGAAGTAGATTATAGAGATAATTATAGTAGATATATATATATTATATCTATATATATCAGGGTGAAAGATCTCTGCGATTTCGCGGATTTCTGGGATTTTTCCTGTAGCTATAAGTGTATACTAATAAGTTGCGCCCATCCTGATATGACCTTAGCTGTTGCCAGGACGTAAAACTCCACCAACCAACCAATACATTGTTTCACGCTGCAGCACCATCAGCGTATACTAATATGTGGTGCAAACGCCGCAGCACTAGCAGCGTATACTACTAATGCCTTCACGGTGCAGCACTATCAGCGTATACTACTAATACGTGCTTCTAACGCCACAGCACTATCAGTGTATACCGATATGTGATGCAAACACCACAGCACTAGCAGTGTATACTACTAATATATGCTTCAAACAGCACAGCACTATCAGCATGTACCAATATGTATGAAACCCGACTTCTGGGAATTTTCAGCGATTCCCTGACAATGCTAAGCCTATGGGAGAATATCAGCATTTCTGCTTTTTTTCCCGGAGACCACTTTCATCCCTGATATATATATAGAGAGATTTTAGTTCATGTCGTATATATATATTAAATTACATGAACTCAAAACTGCCGGATTATGCAACTTATGCCATTGCCTGGTATGAATAGAGTCTATGCAAATTGTGCATTATTTCATCTGTGATTGGCAGACATTGGAAGAAAAAGACGATGCCCTCTCTCGCTCTCTGGTTGGATAAATGTAATTTCCTATGAACCTTGATGTATGTGACATGTGATTGTAAGGTGCCATGCACCCTGGGAGTATGTCACGTGTGTGTATTACACGTGTGTGTATTACTACCTACCTGCTTTTGTGGGAGGGTAGGTGTTTTTTTTGCAAATGTGAAGCATTGTGCCTAGATCGGGACTCGAACCCACTATCCAGCTATTCCGGGCAATAGCGTCCTAACCATTCGTCCATCTAGGATACTTGATGGAATCAACCAAACTGCACCAACCTGCCAACGTGGCCAGTGCACCTCACGACACGGCCATCCAGATTTTTGATGTGATCTTATTCTTAAATGTTGCTAGAACGTAAAACACCAACATACTTTCTAAATGTGTGCACACAAATCAGTACAGGGACCGATTTGGCTTCACACATTGTACACAATGCTGCTCATGACTAAGGATATACAAGAGACCGTCCATATTAAAGTTGCATGGTCCGATGAAATATAATTTTGTCAAAATTAAAACAACTACTTACATTTGATCCTTTATATAGCCAACTTAGATACTGGTGTATTAGCTAATGATTTGGGACAGCATATACAGAATAACCACTGAATTTATAACCTCACCCCTTTGGACACTCACTTTGAAACACCCGTTATGCAGGGAGGCCATTAACCAATTAGGCCAAGCTCATGACCTCATTAGCCTCCCCCATATGGGAAATGAGGTGGATGTTGATCCTCCCATCCATGTTGGATATTCAATGCTGTTTGGTCAATTCTATAAATATAATTAATCAATTTGGGTAATTTAAATTTTGAAATCTTTACATTTGTCAATTAAAATTGCATCTGCCATCGGGACTAGGAATGGTATGAGGGAGGATGAGACATATGGATGACATAACAGTAAATAGTAACAGAGCAATAATATGTACATGAGACATGCAAATTCATTACATAGCAATGCGAAATGTTAAAGGGAATCGGTAACTCGGAATAGTTCTAATTTGTGCCACATACATAGTGTCTACGCATACCATATGTGAGCAATATGCATATCCTTGGCAATCTAAATGTATGTGAGGATGCGCACACATGTGTTTTGCATGCATCCGTTTGAAATTTGTTTGTGCCTATGCGTTATTGTTTAGAGGGGATCCATCACAAATGCACCGGGTTCTGCACTTAATGCTATGATGGCAGCAGCCATATTCTACGATCCAGCTGGACCTGAGCATTAATGGCTTGACGGGATCTGCCGCAAATGCGCAGATTTCCAGGTTTAATGCTATGATGGCAGCAACTGTTCTGGTCATGCGTTATCATTTGGATGGGATCCATCGCAAATGCGCCGGGTTCTGGTCTTAATGCTATGATGGCAGCAGCCGTTCCGCAGCATATGCACCAGCGGACGGCTCGGAATCGCAGAGCGTGCAGTTTGTCATAGGCGAGTGTAGAAACTGATATGGTGCTATGACCCCAGGCCGTCCTCCGATGCATGCGCTGTGGAACGGTGCATTTGCGATGGATCCCGTCCAAACGATAACACATAGGCACGACCAGAACAGCTGCTGCAATCATAGCATTAAACCCAGAAACCTGAGCAATTGCAGTGGATCCTGTCAAACCATTAATGCTCAAGCCGGGCTGAATTATAGAATGTGCAGTTTGTCATAGGTGAGTGTAGAAACTGATATGGTACTACTACCCCGGGCCGTCCTCCGGCGCATACACTGTGGAACAGCTGCTTCCATCACAGCATTAAGCCAAGAACCCGGCACATTTGCGACAGATCGAGTCCAAACGATAATGCATAGGCATGGCCAGAACAGCTGCTGCCATCATAGCATTAAACCCAGAAACCTGTGTATTTGCGGCGGATTAAATTAACCTTTCTACAAAATAATATTTTGTTAAAAACCCTAGTGCCATTCTCCTATGGCACCAATCCTTTCCCAGAATGTTCAGACCCCAAACAGAAATAACTACCTACAGCCCTGTCAGGTTCCAGGATTAGTAGGTCACCTCACATCACTTGGTCATCAGGAGATAACCATCTGGGTCATAGCCACAGGACTTTTGGCAAGCTTGTCGAAATTATTGTTCGTTCTTTCAGCTCAAATTGCTCCAAAACTAGCCATTTTTCATCAAAGATACTCAGGACTAATGATTACTAGAATATAATGGTCAACCTGAGCTATTTATCTCAAATATAACTAACAAATTCAAACGCCATCGGACCATACAATTTGAAACCACAGGGGTATGTGTTTACTTTACCTCGCGGTGGAATCTTACGGATGAGATCTGCATTACTCAGTCTGTATGCAACTAAAGGGGCGCTCGTGGGTCTACGTGCCACAGTGCAAGACTCACCAATGCGTGATTCCAGACTACATCACTCAGGATATTTTGTGTGATTGTGCCCGCTCTTAGTCTTATTCTTAAAGCTGCTTAGTCCGATGAAGCATCACATTTTCGAAACCAAAGCAATTATCTAGAATTGATTCTACATATCTAACTTAGATAATGACGCACTTATTAGGCATTTGTTGCCACAAAGAAGTGCACACTGAGTCAGTTTAATGGAGCCTGTTACTGCTGAAGCCTATGTTGTTAGAGTTTTGCTGGGCTTGCCAAAACTAATTTGACATGTTTGCACTTCAAATATCTCAAAACTTAGCCATTTAGCATAAAAGTTGCTTCAAACTAATGTAAAGCTAGATTATAACAATCAATTTAATATAGTTATCTCAGAAAATGGCAGAAACTCAAAACCATCGGACTATGCAACTTTAAAGATGAACGCGATATCGCAAGTCCTACCTGTTATTACCACGTATGCCTTTTCAGCTAATTCCTGCCAACTGATCTATCAAGGTGGCAACATGGTATTTTTTCATTTAGGGCCGGCATGCACTCATGCCGTTGAGGATGTACATTTATTAAGATACCACGGCAAGCTTTTCAAACAGAATCCTTCCATTTTCTTTTTAAATAAAAATGGAAATTGAAGAAATCACAAGCTGATGTATTTATTGCTGCGATTTGTGCTGTGTTTTTAGCATTAGCCTTGGAAAGAGATTATGCATTGGCGAATATCTGGATAAGCGCTTCATAATAGACTCAAATATGTCGGCATTTGATAGATTATGCATGTTTATTGCTATATGGCTTTAATAATACACATGTCCGGTCATGCGCAGAAGTCTGCTTACATCAGGATGGCCATGGAATAAAGTTCACCACGGCAGGCACCGTTGTGGGATTTTGAAAACATTTACTGCGTTATGCTTATGTACCCTCAAATCTTGTTTGTTACGGGTTATTAAAGCAGCCGAACCCATTACATCGGTATATTCTAAGCTAAAGTAAAGTAACGATTGTTTTATTTAACGATGCCTCTAGAGCACATTGGTTGTATCATCGGCTATTGGCCATCAAACTTATGCATAAGCATATTCAGCGCTAAACGGAGCGACCCAAATAGCCACGGTGCGACCCAACCAGCCACGTTTGAACTCGTTTCAGCTCGTTTAAACTTGTTTCCGGTACAAAGGCTAGGGGACCAGGTTGGAGACTGAGTGATAATAGATGAAAACTCCTGTGCCTCTGCCTGAGCAAATGAATGCCAGGGGACCAGGCTAGACCTCCACAGAGCTAGAATTTCAAATCGAACACCAGGAGTGGAGTAACAAAATACACGCGCAATCATAAAATACTTTGCTGTAGTTATATCGGGGGGGGGGGGGGAAATAAATGGATTAAAGTGTTTGAACTATATTTGAAATTTATCTACATCAATTTCTGTTTAAATTACCCAATATCAGTAATTACTGAATGGGAAACTATTCCTGCAAGGGTATGCTCGATATGACCCAGTGGTCAGCCGTTTTTGCTTCTTTCGTCGCTGTGGACCCTTCTCAACTTATGGTCATTCTGACATGTCTTTGGAGGAAACCCACTGCCGTCACATAGGCCGTAATCGATTAACACGACCCGGGCGACTCGGGTCACCCGAGTTGCTAGAATTTCAAATGGAACACCGCGAGTGGAGTCGAGAAATACACGTGCCGTGTGCAAAACGATCCGACCCCAGTAACCCACCTCTTGACTGGGGTTTGCTAGGAGTGATGACGTCACATATGTGCTGGTACCTGTAGGATAACAGCTACCAAGACAACTTCTTCGTGTTGTTTTAATGCTTCTTTTTTTAATAACCCAGATTTTCAGGGTTTACAATCATAAAATACTCTAAATCGTATTTTGAAGTACTTCTGTCGGTTATTGAAAAAAAATAAAAAAAATTGGATTAAGCCACCATTTTGTCCACCCCGAGCGTATTTGTTTATTTAACCCGAGTCTGTAGGATGTGCGCATGTGCCAAAAAGTGGCTCGGGTGACCCGAGTTGATTAATCGATTACGCCCATAGGCTACTCTTTTTGATAAGCATCAAGGGGTGTTTTATACACACTTTCCCATATGCAGGACAGCAGATACTACAACCTTTGATGAACCAGTTGTGGATCACTGGTTGGAACGGAAAATAGCCCAAACTGCAAATGGATCCAGTAAGAAGGATTGTTCATATGACCGACAGCTTCACAAGTGGACATGCCACTGCATGAGCTACGTCCCGCTGCCCTATGAGATATGTTCTATGACAAGGCACTGACTGAGCATCCTGTATTGTTTACAAATCCCCTGTGGTAGTTTCAGCGTGTTCCCGTGCTCAGATGTGTCCCTCGCTTCTGCGCATGCGTCAGAATCTAGTAAACATGGCCGTAATCGATTAACACGAACTGGGCGACTCGGGTCATCCGAATTTCAAATAGAACACGCGAGTGGAGTCGACAAATACATGTCCCGTGTGCAAAAAAAGAATAACTAAGATTAATGAAATGGAAATATAGGTAAACTGGGCCATGATGCAATACTTTAAATCCTATTTTGCTGTACTTTTATCGGTTATTAAAAAATAAAGAACAAACTGTCCACCCGAGCGTATTCGATTATTCAACCCGAGTTTGTAGGATGTGCGAATGCGCCAATAAGTGGCTGGGGTGACCCGAGTTGATGCGAAATCCGCACATGCGCAGAAGCAACGGGACACGTCTGAGCACGGGAACACGCTGAAACCACCACACCCCCATTTAGGTTTTCAATCGAATTGGAGTTTTAACAAATGCCAATTAAATCTTTGATGTACATCAAATGTAACTGAATTCGAGCTTATATAACTGTCATCTTGTTACAAGCTTAATCAAAGTCTAAATCTAGAATAGATCATTCCACCACCAACCTGGGGCCGTATGCAGGAGTCGGTGGTATTCGGTGGTAGCGAGCCAAAACGGTGGTAGGCGGGAATTTCCCGGGATGGGGCGAAAAGTGGTATGCACGAGTCGGTGATAGGCCTAACACCAAAAGCTTAACCGGTATTACCCTACCCCTGAAAAATTGCAGGTTTACAGGTGGTGATAGGTACCAAATCTATTCAATGCTGTCATATTTAACAGAATTACATACGCAATAAGTGAAATTTTATTAAATTAACGCTAAATTTGAAGCAATATTAACGCTGCCGCCGCAACGGCGGCGATATTAATATTTATATTTTCGAATCGACGAACGTAAAGTAAGTCACTGCTGCCGCATCGACGTCACTTTCATCCGCCAGTATGGAAAGCGACGTCGATGCGGCGGCTGGCAGCAATTTATTAAGCCCAAATCTATTCAATGCTATCATATTTGACAGAATTAAATACGCAATAAGTGAAATTTCATGAAATTAACCCTAAATTCGAACCGATATTAACGCCGCCTCATTGGCGGCGTTATTCATATTGGCGACTCGAGGGATTTCCCAAATCTATAAATAACTTCACGTTTAGCTGTAATGTAAGTGTTACGCTCTCCTGCATACCACTTGACACAGTTCCCGACGTCGGCGATAGCTAACCGGTAATAGGCTGTAACACCAAAAGCCGCTACCACCGACTCCTGCATACAGGCCCAGTCTCTGATTGCAGTGGCAAGAACTAATTGTGAGACCTCAGACTTATTGTTGCCTAATCGGGTGGTTTTAAGTTTGAGCGAGTTGCCAATTGGAATTTTGGTTAAATTTGAACACAACATATTATTAGACAATGCACCAGGTTAAAGCTGCATAGTCCGATGAAGCATCAAATTGTGAAAACAAAAACATTCACCTAGATTTGATTCTACATATCTAACTTAGATATTGGTGCACTTATTAAGCATTTGTTGCCACACAGAAGGGCATACTGAGTCAATTTAACAGAACCTGTTCCTGCATAAGCCTATGGCTATGGTGTTAGAGTTTTGGCATGCTTGTCAAAATCAATTTAGGATGTTTGCACTTCAAATATCTCAAAAGTTAGCCATTCAAAATGAAAGTTACTTCAAATTAAAGTAAGGTAGGTTATAACAACCAATTAAATATATTTATCTCAGAAAAATGGCAGAAACTCAAAACCATCGGACTATGCAACTTTAAAAGGGCAATCGGTTAAATGTGCTGTCACCTGACGGAACACCGCAACAATACGGTGCGTTTTAATGTTGCTTTACATACACCAGGTGGCGCCACAGTAGTTTAACCAGAACTCTTCACCACGCACTTATTTATCCACTCGCAACCAAAATAAAGCCATTTGATCCGTGTGAGTTAACCTGTTAATAGAGCATTTCCACCACCAACGCGCCCTCGGACGGCAGCGAAAAGAACTAGCAGGGTCAGATATAGATAACAGATTCACCCTGTACTTGTAGGACACGGGTGAATGACAACATAGTCTAAATACGGGCGAAAGTAGCTTTAGTATGGAACAGGAAGTAGAATGCCTGCCTCCAGTATCAAATGGGTACTTATATCGGCACAGGGTTGGTGAAATGGGGGAGAATGCAAATAAACAAGATGGCAGCCATAGAACGCCGTCGATTTCACTTTTAAATCTTATTAAACTAGATGTTTTATTATATTTTTCAACTCAATGGTAGCGGGGAAATATGAATATATATATAAAGAATAAGTGTTGCTTCTTACATTGTGAACTTAGGCTCTCATTTCATTTCCCCGTATTTTCGACCGCTTTTATATAGTGCTGGTATTCATCCGTGTACTGCGAGTACAGGGTGAATCCTTTATCTAGGTCAGACACTGCTAATGCGGGAATCAGCTCAGTGTCCTCTGTAGGCCTAATAATTATTCCCCCAGCCCTGTCTATGACTATGACCCCATTGCGGAGGACCGGGAGTTCGAATTTCCTATTTTGGTGCTTGCTGATAAAACAGTGATATCATTTTTGAACCTGCTCCAGTGAATCTGGTGAATTATGGTATTCTTGCTAGCATTGGTTTATGGCCGAGTTAAGCAGAAATCTTGCATTTTTGTGCGATTCATGCACCTATGAACAATTAGATTTTTATGTCCCAAGCCATGCTGCCAAAAAATCACATAAAGTTGTATAATAATAATAAACCGATGCTTGTATATTTCTGGAATATTACTTGCATAACTATAATATATTGGTAAATATAATTTTCTTCATTTAGTAACCTTCGACTCCCAGCACTCCTTTCAGAAATACATGAGGACTATCATCTCAAATGCTCACCAGAGGGTAGGAATAATTAAACGAACTTTCCATCGCCTCAACAAGAACAATTTTCTCATTCTATTTAAGTTTCTTGTTAGGCCAATTTTGGAATACTGTCCACAAATTTGGAGCCCAATTTTTCAGAAAGATATTCTGGAGATCGAAAAGTTTCAGAGACGTGCAACAAAATTAGTTGCAGTTATAAAGGGCTTACCCTATGAACAAAGGCTTAGGGAATTGAAACTTCCGACCCTTTCCTACAGAAGGAAAAGAAGTGATATAATTGAAGTATTTAAAATTATGAAAGGTTTTGATCAAATATATATGAACCAATTTTTCACCTTGAATAAAAGAGAAGGCAGTCGGGGCCATAATCTCAAACTAGTAAAACCCAGAGCCATTTCAAAGTTAAGGCAACACAGTTTCTCAAACAGGATCATAAATATATGGAACAGTCTCCCATAAAATGTTATTGATGCCGAATCAATAAATTCATTCAAGAACAGATTAGAAAAAGCATGGGCTGATGATCCAGGTAAATTTGACCCTTTATTCACCACATGCCACTAATTATTCATTGTGTTGCTTATTTACTTGCACTCAAGCAAAAATGAGAGACAAATAAGTGTTCACACTTCCTGTCTACCATTCGCTATTTCGCTATTAAGGTAATTTTTATTTTAAAGCGCAAGGTTTCGAGATAGTTGAAGACAAGATTGCTAAATGGAATTGGCATGCGCATTAAAATGAAGCGCAGCATAGGCTTCAATAGCGACATATTCTATTAAATTGCCTTCACTGAAGCGATAAATGCTTAATGAGTACGATCAAACCGAGGTAGGTGGGATTTTTTCTCTCGAAACTTTGATGCTTTCATCCAACTACACAGCCTTAAAATTCCCCGGTGTAGTCCACTGAAATGATAAACAAACTCTGAATTGAATGTATGAATGGCATCATGGGTGGGATTCCCTCATCACATGACCTAATTTGATTTCTCGCATGACCAACTATGATTCCCCACAGACCAAGAAACCCTTGGGAAACCTTTCAGGTTGCACACTTGCACACTGTCCATGGTGGACACTGATTAAAGCACTCTCACTCCACATTTTCAGTTGCACAAACTGAAATGGTGTGCTTGGAGAGCATTTGTCGGGTTACAGCTGCAGTCTTAGCAGCCGATGCCAGGTTTCTTTAAGTAATGATAACTTCTGGCATTATGAAATTATCGTAATCTGATACACCGGGCATAGATCTGTCCAAAGATTACTGAGCCGATAGAAATGATGCCCTAAGATGGTGGCAGGTGAAAGCAAGTAAAATCAAAGATCCCTAATGGTCAGTCAATAGACTTAGACAGTGTCCAGAGTCAGTACAATTGACCCGGTGTCCAGTGTAGTGAACGTCAGTCCATTAGTTTCCTCTGGGTACAGTTCCTCTGTGCTACTGTTCTTCGGTGTTTGCTTGGACTGTTGACCTTTCAGGTGTGCATAGTTCACCGCCATGGCCATCAGGAAATGCACCTACATGAATGAAGAATGGGTGCATGTATGAAGCAGTATTGGAACCATGTAGGAAAACCCCAAACACAGTGCATGCAGCCAGTCGTGTGTAAGCCTAAGCAGGCTTTACTTTCCTAGGAACCTTGAGAGGCTCAATCGTGTATTTAATTATTTAGCTCTCTGAACTGCTTGTGCTCAAATGATACTGACATTTTTAATCATGTATATATATTCACATGTATACATATATATTAAAGTTGCATAGTCCGATGAAAACATTAAATTTTCAAAACCAAAATACTTATATAGACATAATTCTACATATTCAACTTTGATACTGGTTCACTTATTAAGCATGTTTTGCTTCATAAAAGGTCGTAATAAGTCAATTTAATAGAACCTGTTACTACTGAAGTCTATGGTGCCAGAGTTTTGGCATGCTTGCCAAAATTAATTTAGCAGGTTTTGATGTCAAATATCTCCAAGGTTAGCTATTTAAAATATAAATTACTTCAAACTAAACTAAAGTAGACAATAATGATTAGGATAATGTATTTATCTCAGAAAATGTCAGAAATTCAAAAGCATCGGACTATGCAACTTTAATAGATATACATATATACTACCAAATTTGGCCATTTAGCTGGTCATCATAAAGCCAACCAAAAACTGTGACATCAGACTGCGGGCACTCTAATATCGGTTTTCCTAGATAGGTTCAGTTTCCTGGCCATTTCCTATAGAGGAATTGCCTTTTATGCATTTAGTAAACATATTCCTTTTAACTTCTTGTAATCAGTACTTAACTTTCCACCATATCTACATTGCCAACATTGGTCGTAATGCGAAGCATTACGCTTGATGCGAGGAGAGGAAGAGACCCTCCCCCGCCCCAGGCTGTCACGCTGCGCTCACACCTCACCAGACGCCGCCACGCGCCGCTTCCTCCCCCGCCCCCGTGTCGCGCAGCATTCGCGCCTCACCCGACGCCCGCTGCTCACCCTTACTCGCCCTCCCCCGGGCCGGCAGCATTCACACCTCACCTGCTGTCGCCCGTCCCCCCCCTTCCCTTATAAGGCCGCCCGGCGGCCTCCCTCAGCCACTCGCCCTCCTGCCGCCTTCCACCACTGACCTTCTCTCCTCCACCCACCCACCCAACTCTCCTCTCCATACTCTCCTCTCTCTGGCGGAGGGCTCCTCGGGCCCCCCCCTCACCAGAACTCTGACATTGCTCCCTATGAGCCCCTGATGTATTATGCTTCTTTCTGCTCCTCATGAGCCTGTTCACTGCATTGCTCCTCATGAGCCTGTCTATTGCTCCTCATGAGCCCTCTCATTGCCTTCTCATCCTGCTTATTTTCTGTTCCCCTGTATGCTCTGTTGTTCTGTTGTTGAGGCGCTAATAAACGCCTTTCCTTCCACCCCCGCCTTCCTGTCTTCCTTTTCGCGCATCATTACTCTATATATAGTTCGGCTTATATTAAACTCAAATTAATTGCAGTCGCATATTATTCTCCATCATATAGACCCTCCTGATATGACCTTAGATGCTCCCAGGACATATAACTCCAACAACCAACCTTCCATCACACATAGCCGTATATTAAAGGGGTGGTATAAACATGACCAATTACAAGTTGACGTATTCACATTTATTATGCTCAACTGTGACTACTCATAGTGGAGGTATTAAGGTGCAAAGGTGATTTGATGGTGTGTGTCGTTATTATGTAGTTATTAATGTCAATCAGCCCTAATGACCTTCCTCAGCTTTTAGAGTGACGAACGGCCATTGCATACTTACAGACTTGGGAAGGGTGTCAAATCATACTATCAGTTAAAGTAAATAATGTAAATTTGTTCAAGTGAATTTGTTAATGTGAATTTGCTAAGGAAAATGTGTTAAAGAAAATTTGCTAAAGAAAATGTGTTAAAGAAAATTTGTTAAAAGTAAATTTGTTAAAGTGAATTTATTCAAGTGAATTTGTTTAAGTGAATTTACTCAAGTGAATTTGCTTAAGTGAATTTGTTCAAGTAAATTTGTTGAAGTAAATTTGTTAAAGTAAATTTGTTAAAGTAAGTTTGTCAAAGTAAAGTTGAATGAAGCTTTTGGGTATAAGCTAGGTATACCGACCGTTCCTTCCCTATGTTTTGTTTGTTTGTTTGTTTGTTGTTGTTTTAAGTCCTAGCAACATCTTCCCGATATAACATCATGAAACTACTACTAATAGCCACGAGGTACTCAGTCTAATGGTGCTGGACAGATCAGTCCCTACCTATTGGGTTGGGGCTCAAATAGCCATTTGTAAATACAATGTGGCTGATCTTTCTGGAATATGAATATTTTGTTTGGATCCATCGAATATTCATGTAAGGAATATATAGTAACAACACTTAACAAGATCATTAAAGAAACAATGTTTTATGTTGTACCTTCAATCATGGTTCGAAAAGTTCATACATTAAGCACTTATTGAGTGATATGGGGTTTGAAAGCCGAGTATCTCTGCAATAGGAATCGACCAAAGAAGACCCCAGGTTGGTGTACATTCTGGTGGCCCAATGATGCTCAAACCCTATATTATTGTAGCAAACCCTTTATTAAAGAAATTTACCTTTCAGATGTTAGCTGGCCGAAATGGTATTACATTTCTACCCATAAATAGTCATCGCAGAATCTCAAAAGGTGATATCGAGTCAATTAGTACAATATAAGTTTAATCAGACTGGGTAAATTGTCTGGAAATACAATGGATATCCTCATAGAAAACGCATTAACATCCAAATCTAGACATTTTATTAAAAGCATTATGCTATTGTTGATTAGGGTCATATAAAGTGCGATACTTACCATGCTCAGATTGATTAGTATTGACGATAGACAAACAAGCAAAGTGCAGAGGGCGGACAGTTGAAGCTGCAATATAAAAGAATGCATTACTTTGACTGAGTCGAAAGTACCTAAAGACATATATATATATTTATATATATACATGTATATATATGCACTATTTGTAATGTATTATGCGGCTATCAGCAAATCAAAGTTACCACAAGTAAATTTCTACATACTGCTGTATAATATAAACCTCCAAAACTGCTGTATCATATTAGGCTAACTGCCCTTTTACGTCCTCCTGGTCCCCTATCCTTCCTCCTAACATCCCTTTCCATTCCCGCAGAGGTCACTCATACTGAACCTCAACTATATATGTGATATATAAATAGTATGCTGGTATAAAGGCGCAGAAGGGAACTATTGCTAGGATTGTCCATCATTGTTACTGTACATGCTACTCTGTGGCTGGCTCGTCACTTTCCACACATGCCAGCGGTCCGATTCGTCCCTAACGGATGGATGCACAACATTGTAATTTGCACCGGAGAATTTTCTTATGCATTTAATAATAAACATATTTCTTTTCATTTCTTTTAAGCAACTGAACTTTGCATCTATATGGGTCACTCTCCTGAAAACTGGTCAGCATAGGATGGGATTTTAAAACATCAATAAAAACCTTCCTACTTATTTTTTCTTTATATTTTTCATATTCATGTTCAAATTTGATGAAAGAAATAAGGGAAATAAAATAAACTGTGTGCAACTTTGGTCCTTTTAGTTATGAAGTGTTTTTGTACAAAAAAAAAACCATTTTACAGTCAGCCATTTGTAACATGACATATGGGACGTGGTTGAATCCTATTATTAACATCTTGTATTGCATTGATATATCAAACAAAATAGTTCCCAAATCAAAAAGTAAGTATTTATTAACATGTATGCATGCTTAAATCTTTTTAAAGAATTTGATGTTTTCAGAAATAACATTACAAATTTCCGTCACATGTGTAACGAGTGGTGTCTGGACAAATATTGTACACTAATTATTCAGTGAATAAAGCATGGCTGGGAATTACTTTCTGTTAAATCAATATAAGGACTACATATTTCTGTATATTATGCCATGATTAATATGCTTCTAAGTATGATATTATTTAATTCTGATTAGATTTTTATTAAGCAGACTGTGTGGTGTCCTAAACATGTGTTAAACATATGACACACATGTTATACTGCCATAAGACATAGCTTAATCATGGACTACACCCTTATCTTTTATCTCATAAATTTATATTTTACATAGATATAAAGGGGAGATTTCCAGCTTTCATTTGCAACCAAAAAATGTAAAAAAATTCAAATATTAGATTTTACCTCTCCATGTGACACTTCTGGCCAGTTTTCAGGAGAGTGACCCATATATATACTTTTATGATAAATACATATATATAAAGTAACCCGCTCAACATACATCATAGCTATGAGTGAACAAAACCAGGCCAGATTCTGTAAATAGCAAACAAAAAGAGTCCTCACCTCCTCACAAACAGCGACCTTCACCGCAGAGCAATAAGTATCGCTTCCAATCCTCGTAATATTCAACTTGTAGTAAAATCCCTTCACAACGGTGTACATATCGAGAATTTTCACCCTGGCTAAACCAATGTAATCCACTACTAGCGTGGCCACTTTTCTGGCTTCAGCAACTGCTTTTCGAGCCCAACCGAATGCCCACTTGATGTAGAACCTCGCTTTGGTCACTGTTTGCTGTGCCCAGAAAGCGGACCCATGGGCAACAGCTCTTATGACGTCATCAGCTTCTTCCAGCACCTCTTGAGCCCTCTGCAGGGTGTCAGATGCAGCTTGGTGGGCTGCGCGAGCAACCGCCTCAGCTCTTTTCTCTGCGGTGTCGAGAAACTCTCTGGCGTTTGTATCAGCCTCCTGTATTGAATCTCTTGCAAGTTGTTCAGCCTTGTGCATGGCTACTTCGGCTTCAGAAATTGCCTGGAGCACCACCTGTTGAGCATCACTGGAAACACGGTGGGCTTCCTCTATTACCGCATTTGCTTTCTTTTGGACATCAGCGGGCAATCTGGCCACACGGTCTATGGTCTCTGCTGTGTTCCGCGCAAGGTCCTTTAGTGCGAGGTCAGCGTGTTCAGGAAGATACTTAACCACACTCTCAACAATAGTTGGTTCATTTTCGTCATATTCGGAGATTTTTTCTTCGGCAACCCACGCAACATCATTGATAGTCCGATTTGCATTTGCATTTGCAACACTTCCTTCGAGATCTTTAACATACTGGCTTGACAGACGATTTATTACAGTTTCTGAAGGAGAATCATTCGCTGAAGTGTTCTGAATGTGTGCTGCCCTAGTTTTCGAAAGCGAAACACTCACTGAAGTGTTCCGAATGTGTGGTGCCATAGTTTCCGAAAGCGAAACACTCACTGAAGTGTTCCAAATGTGTGCTTCCCTAGTTTCTGAAGGTGAAACACCAGCTGAACTGTTCCGAATGTGTCCAAAATACCCATCCATCACTTCCGCCGGAAGTCCACCCGGAATAATATCCACACCCCTGATGATCCCTGCGCCCCACTTATCCACCCAAGCGTCCACATCGTGGGGGCCCCGGACAAGGTCTACCAGCCGCTCAACAAGGGCCATCACACCCGTCGGGGCGTCCCCCGGCAGGAGCCCGGCGAGCCGCCCTGGGGACACCGGCCCCGTCACGGCCCGGTCCCCCGACACCAGACCGGCAAGTCGCCCCGGGGACACTGACCCCGTCACGGCCTGGACGAGGCCGTCCACGGTTGCTGCGTCCGGGACGAGGGACTCGGCCTGGTGGAGGAGCTGCTCCAGGCGGGGGCTCCTTTCCAGGTGGTCTATAGCGGACAGCAGCAAGCGCTCGGCCCCGGCAGCGTAGTCCAGGAGCACCGATTCATTGAAGTCTCTCAACGCGCCGGCTATTGTGTCAGGGCCGTAGTCGTCAAGCACATCTGGGGGTATGCCTGTAACTTGTGTAAGGGCAGGTTTATTATTGGCGTTATTATTTAGATGCTACATGTAAATGTATATGTATGAATATATATATATATGAATATATGAATATATGAAGAGCTCTTTTCCAAAAAGCGATAAGCACCCATCCAAAATAACGAGGTTGCAATGTCAATGCCAAGCTCGTAGCTAGCGCTTTGGAAAAGAGCTCTTCACATATAGAGAGCTCTTTAGTCCTGTTGTCAAGTCGACGGTTATTGTATTTATAGTTTCAAAAAACAAGATGGTGGTGATCACATGACCCAGTCTTCCAATCACTAACAGGCATTCCTCTGTCCACCAATGAGGGTTCAATATCCTTGTAACCAAGGCATGGTTAGATCTGGCTACAGTGCCCTGTTGTGTCCGCTGTGCAGTGATCCATAAATAACACTTGGAGGGGAGGGGGTATGTGAGGAGACTTCCCAAAGACTGTCCCACATGTCAAGAAGTGACCCTCTCTCAGGTCAAGAAGTGACCCTCTCTCTCTACTATATTGATACACAATTTCTAACCTCCATTAGTAATGGATCACCAACTCCACATATACCTTAAATGCCTTCGGTTTTACATACCATTTACCATTTTATAGACAAGTTGCAATTTATTATAGCAGAGTTCTCCATATCCCATATCTCATATATCAGAAAATTTTACAATGTGATACCGACCGTAGTCAGAGAGTGTGACGCAGTCAGGGACCAGGTGGCAGAGGGTGGCCAGCCCCGTGACGGCCACCAGGGGCAGTACCAGCAAGGCAGGCAGTAGGAGCCAGAGGAGGTGCAGTGAGTAGGCGGTGCAGATACACTGCAGGAAGAAAGCCAACACTGGTTACTGGCGTGATACTGGAGGAGGCTGATGTTCAGTGCAATGCGCCCCGAGAACTACAAGCAATAGGAGTGTCTGATTGGCTGGTTGGTTGTTGGATTTTAACATCTTGGCAACATCTAAGGTTTTTGTTTTTGTTTGTTGTTTTACGTCCTGGCAACATCTAAGGCCATATCAGGATGGGCAACGATTTGTGACAGTGCACACATATGGTGACTTTATAGTGCTGTCCCACTGGGAGACCAGGCTGTCAGCATTATGAGCTGATATCCCACTCAGTCACATTGAGCCTGACACTGAGCCTACCAGTCCTTGTAACCAGACCTAATAATGCCGAGGTCCTGGCTAGGAAGTGACAAGTATAAATTGGTTTGCCTCGACCATGGGTTCGAATCCCACGATCTACCAAAACGGGAGATGGATGCTCAACTCATTCGGGCATCCCGTCTGGTGGGAGTGTCCGAAATGAGGTGATTGGTGATTTGTTGCGAAATCCGAGGAGGAGGACACAAAATGGTGGTCAAATATGATAATTGTTTATGTTTTGTGAACTGATATAGTGATAGTTATTGTAACAGGACAGAAGATGCAAGTCAAATTTAGTAATTGCTTTTCTTGTAAGTTGTAGGAACTCCCAGTTAGAAGAGAACTTAAAGTTGCATATTCCGATGGTTTTGAGTTTCTGTCATTTTCTGAAATCAATATATTAGGTTAATCATTATAATCTACCTTACTTTGGTTTGAAGTAACTTTGATTTTAAATGGCTAACATTTGAGATATTTGAAATGCAAACATGCAAAATTAATTTTGGCAAGCGGGCCAAAACTCATAAGCTTCTGCAGTAACAGGTTCTATTAAATTGCCTCAGTATTCCCTTCTACGTGGTGACAAATGTTTAATAAGCGCACCAGTATCTAAGTTAGACATGTAGAATAAAATTTAGGTAATTGCTTTTGTTTTGAAAATGTGATGTTTTCATCGGAGTATGCAGCTTTAAGATGTTAGTAATATCTAATTGGTGATGGGCTATGAACTCAAAGTTAGAAAAGAAACCAGGTAGATGCTAGTTTAATGTCATAATTATTTATATGTTATGAACTAGAAGTTAGATAGTTAGAAGTTAGAGGTTAAATCTTATAATTTTCGAAGTGCTACGAACTCCCAGTTTGAGAGGCTAGTTAAATGCGAAGTTACTCATATATACAGCATATTTGTACAACATACTGTGTATACGAGCCAGATGATGGTGTATTCACTACAGTAGCTCACCCCGATCTGGGCGCACCGACTGAACCGGTTGAACCCGGATGTAGTTGTCATCTGCTTCCGGGTAGGTCCGGAACAAGCTACAGCGACCAGCAGGAAGCAGGCGGCGACCAGCAGGTGACCCGCCACCACGACCCACACCAACGTCTCCACACTGCAACATGGTGGTTGTTGGTGTTTTACGTCCTGGCAACATCTAACGTCATATCAGGACGGGTCCACACTGCAACACGGCTCAGAGAGACTTGGGGGTTGAATGTCCTAGCAACATCATGATGGATACAAGTTTGGGAGAGAATAGTTGGTTGTTGGAGTTTTACATCCTGCCAACATTTATGGTTATATCAGGACGGGTACTGACTTGTGACAGTGTGCACTCATGGTGACTTTATAGGGTTGCCCCATTGGGAAATCAGGCTTCCAGCACCATGACCAGATATCCCACTCAGTCACATTATCCTGACACTGAGCTAACCAGTCATTGCCCTATACTACTAATGCCAAGTGCCAGGGTAGGAAGCGACAAGTATCAATTTTTTTCATTCGTTTGACTCACCAGGTTTGAACCAGTGGGTTCGAATCTCATGATCTACCAAAATGAGAGACGGACACTCAACTCATTCGGCCATCCCGTCTGGTTACGTCACAGAGAGGCTTGAGGGTTGTATGTCCTAGCAACATCGTGATGGATACCAGCTTGGGGGAGAATGAGTGCCTACCCATGGAGTGTTCTTCGTGCTGCCTATTGAGATGCCATTTCGACAACATTATAATACGATATCCCACTCAGTAACTCTATGCTAATACTTTGCCAACCACCTCCTTGAAATATTGTTGCAATGACAATTTCTATGTAAATTAACAACCAGGTTTGTAACTGTCAGGCTTTGACATCAAATAGGATCAAATAGGAACTGGATCACTAATAGTACATTCCGCTAATAACTTTTACCACCATCTTGGCATTTAAGAGGTATTCTGGCTCCTATAGTGACCACATTTTTAATATTAATTGCTCACTTCTGCATATCTTCGAAAGGTTTTAAACAGATCCAATATAGGCCACTGAGACTGGAACTGTACTGCAACAAATGCTCTCCAAGTACACCATCTCAGCTTGTGTAGTTGAATATGTGGAGGGAGAGTGCCACAATGGCTAGAGTGTGCAAGTGCAATGGTGTTCGCTGGTGTTCCCAGTTTGTGGGGAGCCATATTTGGTCTTGTGGGGAACCATATTAGGTCATGTCATGAGGGAATCCCACCCATCACGCCATTCAGATATTACAATTTACATTCTGAGTTCATTTGTCACCTCAGTTGACTATACCGGGCGACTTTGAAAAAATGTGTCACTGTGGAAGTAATCATTTAAACATGTGTTGTCAGTAATGGGCAAGTATAAATCAAGTTGCATAGTCCGATGGTTTTTGAGTTTTTGTCATTTTCTGAGATACATATATTAGGTTGATCATTATATTTATAATCTACCGTACTTTAGTTTGAAGTAATTTGATTCAAAATAACTAACGTGGGAGATATTTGAAGTGCAAACATGCTCAATTAATTTAGGTACTATGAATGTAGTCTTGTGGTTGGTGTTAAAACTCTGCCCCATGGGTTTCAGCAATAACAAATTTAATTAAATGGACTTAGAGTGCCCATGTGTATAGCAACAAATATTTAATAAGTGCACCAGAATCTAAGTCGAATATTTGGGTTCAAATCTTCAAAAGTATTTTGGTTTAGAAAAGTTGATTTTTTTATCGGACTCTGCAACTTTAAACCTGCACAGTCCGATGAAGCATCAACTTTTCAAAACCAAGACAATTATCGAGATTTGATTCTACATATCTAACTTGGATACTGGTGCACTTATTAAGAAGCATTTGTTGCCACATAGAAGGGAATACTGAGCCAATTTAATAGAAACTGTTTCTGCGGAAGCCTTTGGTGTCAGAGTTTTGGTGTGCTTGCCAAAACTTATCTCAGATGTTACTCAAATTCAAAGTTGCCTTAAAATATAAGTTCTTCAAACTAAGTAAATAGGTTATACGATCAATTAATGATTACTTTAAATTGGATAAACTCAAAATCATCGGACTATGCAACTTTAAGGGTGAAGTTCAGACTGACATTTCGAGCTGCAGCAGCTTGGTGAGGGGCCGCACTGCCTGACACAGGCAGATGCCGAAAACGAGGCTTGCCCCGGAGCACAGCATAAACGCCACCACTGACGCCAGAGGGCGCCACGAGCACTCAACGCACTGGATCCATGGTCTTTCTATATTGATAAAGACGGGAAGAGTTTAGCTATTGTGTAATGTAACAAAACGTAAAGCTTGTATTATTTAAAGTTGCATAGTCCGATGACGTTCGAATATTTGCATAATTTTTTAGATAAATTAATTTTTGCATCAGGCCAATATCGATTCTTCAAACCCCAGGCAAGCTCATTGAAAAAGTGCTACATAGACACATAAATGAACACCTGGAAAAAAACAATATACTAAACGAAAGACAAGGAGGTTTCAGGAAACTGCACTCCACATCTAAAAACAATAGCTAACCTAACAAATGACATATTGGCGTCAATGAACCAAAAACAATTAGTTGGAGCAGCCTTCATTGACTTCAGCAAAGCATTCGATACAGTAGACCATAACATACTATTGGAAAAACTAGAATCCATGGGCATAAAATCCAACACTATGGACTGGATAAAAATGCTACCTGAAAGACAGGCAACAGAGAACAAAAATAAACAATACACTATCAGACAACCAACCTGTCACATGTGGTGTACCCCAAGGGTCAGTGCTAGGGCCACTGCTCTTTATAATCTACATAAACGATCTTGAAAAATGGTTACAAACCGAATGCCTCCAACTATATGCAGATGACACAGTCATATATGCAAACGGCACCACAGAAGAGGAGGTAATAACTAAACTAAACAAGCTCCTACTAAAACTGGATGAGTGGTGTGAGTCCAACAAAATAACCATCAACACAAGCAAGTCAAAAACAGTTCTCTTCTCGCATAAACAAATGCCAGAAAGAAAACTACACTGTAAGCTAGGAAGCCAAACACTAGAAAATGTAGACCATTACAAATACCTAGGCCTTGAGTTGGACAGCCAACTAAACTACAACCTATGTATAAACAAAATTGTCCAAAAGGTAAACCACAAACTGTGGCTATTTGCAAAGCTAAGAGACTACATGACACAAGAAATGTCAATAAAAATCTTCAAGGGCATGGTGCTACCCTATTTTGACTATGGAGATGTAAACTACATGGGTGCAAAGAAAGAACTTCTAAAAAAACTGCAAACACTACAGAACAGAGCCCTGAAAATCTGCCTCAGAGTAGACAAGCTGCACCCCACCTATGACATACACAAAAGAACCAAAGTAAAATTGCTAGAAAATAGGAGAATAATTCATCTGAAAACATTAGCATACAGCTATAGTCAAGACAATAAACTCCTAACAAAACCACAAAGGGCAACTAGAGCAAATAATGCGCCACTACTAAAGCAGACCAGAAGCCAAATAAAAGCTCACGAGAGAAGCACGCTAGAAATGGCCGCCAAGGTGTGGAATGCCCAAACAGTAAAGGAACAACAAATTCCTGACCTAAAAACATACAAAAAATATCTGTGCAAAATAAGGCTAGAAACCCCCAACTAAGCTGCACCGCAAAAGGGCAGGTGATACATGTCACGGCCCACCAGCGAGACGCCCAATGGAAGGTAACCATACCAAAAGCACCCAGATAACACACCTCACAGCTGCGTACAAGCCTATGATATGTAAATAGGAGTAGGCTAGTCTAGAAATAAGAGTAGAAAAAAATAAAGCACATATATGCCAAGAAAATCCAAAAAAATTAACATAGACTACTATAGTACTAACCGACCACCAACTATCATCTGCTACTGAAATACAGGCAATCAAATACCTTATCAGCAGCTACTGTGTGATAAGACAACACCAACACTACAGCTGGCCAGCATTGAAAACAAGCCTGAATACCCAGGCTTATATGCTATGGACAGTATAAATACAGCCTCAATAAAAAAAAAAATTTAAAATCATTTTTTAGATAAATTAATTAAGTTGACTATTACAACCCACTATTCTTTATTCCAGAGTTATTTGGATGACAAATTGCTAGTATTGAAGCAATTTAAGATGAAAGAACCCAAAATCATTTTGGTAAGCTTGCCAAAAGTCTTGTTGATGTGGCCCACATTCACACCTCATGATGGTTATGTGATGAGGAATGACCTATTAATGTGTAGGTAGTCTGGAACCTGACTAATGCCATATCTGGTACTGGGAATGTGAGCAAGACTAATGAGGTCATGAGTTTGACCTAATTGGTGAGTGGCTGCCCTGCCTGATGGCTGTCTCAAAGTAGGTGCCCAAATGGATAGGGTAATAAATTTACTGATTATTCTGCACATGCTTCCCCAAAGCCTTAGTTAATGCACCTGAACCTAAGTTGGATATATAAAATCAAATGTAGGTAAGGGTTTTGGCTCCCTTGTATAATGTGACATATCGAACTGCTATCAGTGTATTAGTTATTGTTATTGAATATGTAGGTTATAAATAAGCCTGTATTAAGACCACCCACCCTCCCCCATAATGTGACGTCATCCAGGTATGATCCCGACATGATCTCCTGCGTCTGAACAATCTCGCACTCCAATATCGTTCTGACGCGACTTTGACCAACAGAAATAGGTTGTTTCAACATTGGATGATATCATAATGTTGGAATACTTTGTATCAACACCGTTAGGGTGCTGGATATTCAACATTATTTAAACAACCTCATATAATTCGATATATAGGATGAGCTAGCTCAGAACAAATTTAGTCAATGATTCCAGTATATATATATATTATTATTATTAGTTCAAATGAAAAGTTATCACCCATTATGATTATGCTAGTGCTACTTTAATGTTGCATAGTCCGATGGTTTTGAATTTCTGCCATTTTCTGAGGTAAATATATTAGGTCGATCGTTATAATCGACCTTACTTTAACTTGAAGTAACTTTTATTATAAATGGCCAACTTTTGAGATATTTGAATTGCAACCATGCACAATTAATTTTGGCAAGCACACCAACACTCTGGTACCATAGGTTTCTACAGGAGCAGGTTCTATCCAATTGCCTCAGTATTCCCTTCTGTGTGACGAGAAATGTTTAATAAGTGCACCAATATGACTTGATGGTACCTGTGGCCATGAGAGAATCAAATCTAGATAATATGTAGAATCAAATCTAGATAATTGTTTCTGTTTTTATATTTGATGTTTTCCTCGGACTATGTAGCTTTAAGTATTGACAGTGTATTCCCCTTTAACATTCTAAGTCCAAACCTTTAATTATTCCTGCATGGCGATGACGTCGTCGCCATAAACGCCACCCACAAGGACACCACAGGAAGCACTTCATTATCAGCACGGCGTCTCCTCACAACATCCGGTCCTCCTAGACATCAATGTGCCTTGTCGCTTGTCACATGATTCTACAGTCACAAAGCATGTACATGGGTGCGACTGACAATGTCGGCACCAGGTGGAGGGTTGGGGTGAGCGCAGGAGGCGCCACCGGTCAAGTGAGGAGTCTTACGGAGAATAACAATGGTATCAAGTAATATAATAATATAATATAATAAGGAAAATTCCCTCCGTATTTTGATACTCGCATAATACGATATACACCACATATTTATACGAGAGTACTTTTACAGTATCAAAGTATTGTAGGTGTGTATACATATATATATATAAATATGCATACACTTAACATATAGAGGACTGTGATTTAACAACACTTTACTCCATGTAGCACACATAGGTGTGTGAAAATGAACCGGACAATAATAAAAATAAAGAAATATACTAATATAATATGTGAGTACCTTTGTTATTCGTATTCACATAACGAATTGTACATCCTCACATAGTCTGCATTTATAAAACTATTTATACCCACAATTCTACATATGGAGTTGACTGAATTACGACTACTCCTATTATAATGGCAAATGTCTCTCTCGAGCGACTTGGGGAGCAGGCAGCCTGCTATTATGTAGGCAAAGCCGAGCTAGCTCCACTTCCGCCCGAGGTCGTTCACTCACCAACTCACCTGATCTGTTTCGTCTCCGATTTCCACGCAATCCTGTGTCGTAGTGTTTGTTATACTGATTTTTGTATGAACCACAAATTACGTGTGGAATTAAAGCAGAATAAATCACTAAAATAAAAGGACTAAGAATATTCCGCGGATTAGCATGAGTGAATAGATTAAGCTGGTTCAGCTTACTCCTTAGTCCCATACTAACCAACTACTTCCAAACCTGTGACAAAGGTGAGTTACCTCTCCTGCCCGTAGCCCCAGTTTGATCTGACATGTGCTGAATGTCAGTCACTAAGATAGGAAAGTCTGATTGCAAAATTTGACGCCAGGTTTGTGTGGAACTAGCATATTTTCGAGACGGCTTGCGAAAATAAAACTAGGAAAGAAATCATTATGTGAACATAACACATAGCCACCTCCTTAATTAGTGACTGGAATTTAAAATATTAGGTTGAAATTCGCCTGTGTGGTTCTTTTCTGGGGAAGACAGAGATATTTGACTAATTTGATTCCTATGTGGAACATAATATAAATAATATAAATAATATATGATATATGATAAATATAATATATAAAACATAATATATAATATATACACAACATTACACTATGTGATTGGGGTTTGAGGTACTAGCAGCACCTTGGGTAATGTGAGGTTTTGCCAACATTGTACAGATAAACCCCTGCCTTTGGTGCAGTGGTTGGTGCATGGAGGAGACCCCCGACAGCCGACGTCTACTTTTTGTGCTAGGGATCGTTAAACAAACAAACAAACAAAAAATGGTTGGTGCATGGTGCCAAATAAAAGAATGAGCTACAACGTCTTAGTCACGTGATATTACAAGTACACTGTCTTGGGGTGCTTTGGTAGTGTGAGCGGTGGGTGCAGTTTGCCGTATTTTTGTCGGGCTATGCGTGTGTTCTTTCACTATATATGTAAATACAAGTCATATCTTTTTGTAAATTAGAAAAATCGTGATACCTTAGTTTAGATTGGTTATTTAACTTAAACGAACACACATACTATTTTGCCTTCCATCAATGAAATGAGCTATCCCAGAAAAGTAGTTGTTACAAAACACCACCATAGCCGGTTAATTTGATAACAAGAGTAAAGAAATATACATATATTATTATATTATTTTAACTTACATACTGCCTCTTTACAGTTCTTTTTATTTCCAGGTAGAATACCAAGATGGATCCATCTATTGTCATTGTTTCTTATTCCAATTATACAGCCATATATTATATATATAATGTTATATATATTATATATAATATATATATAATATATATCATGCATATTATGTATATTATATATATTATATGCATAATATATATATAATTTATATTATATATATAATATATCAAATATATCAAATATATATAATATATAATATATATAATATATATAATATATATAACATATACAACATATACAACATATATTATATAATATATATAATATATATAATATATAATATATATAATACATATATATATAATATATATATATATATAATATATATAATGTATAATATATATATATATAATACCCATGTCCCCTGTGCGTTAATTCCATGAGCCTCGTTGTGGGAACTCGTGTCACAACTGCATGACAACAGCTGTTGTGGTGGGTATCACAACTGCCACGTGTGCATAGCATTACACAGTTCGGGCCTGCGCGTTGCTGCGCACACCCTGGGCGGCTGTTTGGGAGTTGCGTGCATGCAATGCAAATTCAGATTCCCCCAGGCGATAAGATCACAACACTTCCAGTACACGGGTGAAAACCAACCCAATAGAAAAACTGGCGAAGAATTTTGACATGCTGGAGAAATAAACTGAGCTGGTAAATTCTTAATTTAAGAAGCAAAATATATTCTTCACATAAATCTTCATATTTACCCACTATTTCTAATTTAAAAAATATAATAAAACATGTAGTTTAAGGAACTTTAAAAATAAAACCGATGGCATTTTATCGCCACCATCTTGTCTTTTTGCATTGTCTCCCATTTCACCCAACTCTGTGCCGATATGGGTAGCCATTTGATACTGGAGCCAGATTTTCTACTTCCTGTTCCATACTAAAGCAGTTTTCGCTAGCTTTTATATAGGGTTTGTGTACACCCCTGTACTGCAAGTACTGGGTGAATCGTTTATCTAGAGTGTGATATGTGAGGGAATGATTGATTGATTCGGTGGTCGAGGTTCAGGCCCTATCAACAAGGGCACTGACTGGTGATAGGGTACACGACCAGTGGCTTTATAGTGATGCCATTACGTACCATGCCGTGTGATACATCGGGGAGTGATTGATTAAATGGTCGAGGTTCAGTCCTTATCAAGAAGGGAACTGTGTTGTGACCGGGTGCAGTACCCCAGGCTTTATAGTGACGCCTTTAGATACCCTTTGTCCGAATCGGTAGCGCACAGGCTTCCCAGGCAGAAGGTCGGGAGTTTGATTCTTGGTGTAGTCAAACCAGGGACGTACAACATTGATACTTGTTGCTACATAGCTTGGTGCTCGGCATTACTAGGATAGAGCAAGGACTGGTTAGCCCATTATTAGGATAATGTGATTGAATGGGAAGTCATGTCATGGAACCAGCAACCTTGTATCCCAGTAGGGCAGCCATATGAAGTCGCCATGAGTGCGCATTGTCACATGTCGGTACCAGTCTTGATATTACCTTAGGTGTTGCCTGGAAGTAAACCTCCAACACACACACGTATCATGCCGTAGTAACCATGGCACCCCTCAGTGACAGTTGACACTAGTCGGATTCTAATACCATATGTGTCCGCTAGGTGTCGTAGTCTATCCTGACACTGAACCACATATTCGTTGTCCTCTCCCAGCAATGCCAAGCATTAGAGAATGTATTACGTTTTAAACAATGTATCAACATTTTAAATTGTATTTGTTCTGTATCAGATATGGATAATAATGACCTGTTTGGATTGTTGCTTAGCTACAACATGTTTGGCTTAATGTTGCATAGTCCGATGGTTTTGAGTTTCTGATATGGTTGGTTGGTTGTTGGGAGTTTTACGTCCTGGCAACATCTATGGTCATATCAGGACAGGTAGCGAATTGTGACATTGCACACTTATGGTGACTTTATAGTGCTACCCCACTGCGAGACCAGGCAACTGGCACCATGGCCTGATATCCCATATTATCCTGACATTGAGAACCAGACCTTGCCCTATCCCAATAATGCCAAGCACCAGACTAAGAAGCGACAAGTATAAATTTTGTAAGTCATTGGTTTGACTCGACCGACATTCAAACTCCCGATCTTCCACATGGAAGCCGGACCTCTATCGATTCGGCTACCGCCTTTGGTGTTTCTGACATATTTTTTAGATCAAAATATTAGGTTGAAAATGCCTTACTTTGAAGTAATTTGTACTATACAAAACACATTTTGGAGAAATTTAAACTAAAAACATGCCAAACTAATTTGGACATGGATACCACCATTTTTACAACATAGGGTTTAGTAGTAACATGTTCTATTAAAATGACGTATCATGCAATAAAGCTATATATGAAACCAAGCCATTGCTCATATGTAATCAAGTCTAACATGTTGTGCATAACTATGAATGGTTAAAAACACAACACTTTTAATACAAAGTGTATTGGATATTTAACAAGATTGCTGAATGAGCTCAGCATCTGATTCTTATATGATTCGAATCGTGATCAAACATAAAGCTTGTTTTATTTAGTGATGCCTCTAGAGCGCATTGATTTTCATCATTGATTATTGGACATCAAGCATATGGTCATTCTGACATATTTCTTTGGAGGAAACTCACTGTTGCGCATAGGCTACTCTTTCTGATAAACATCAAGGGGTCTTTTATATGCACTTTCCCATAGACAGGACAGCACATACCACAGCTTTTGATGAACCAGTTGTGGATCATTGGTTGGAACAGAAATTATCCCAAACTGCAAATATGTCCACTGAGCAGGATCACTAGGATGACCAACAGCTTCACAGTTGGACACTCTACCGCCTGAGCTACGTCCCGCTCCTGAACTGTGACCAAGCCAAGCCAAGCCAATTATATAAAGCTTTATACTGGTGCCCACGTTGTGAAAGTACGAAGTCTGAACACTTTGACTTCTGGATACTGAATGGTTTATTCACGGCTAGGTATAGTTACCTGTCGGCAACTTTCCGTGACGTCATCTCATTAGCATATCTCTTTGTCTCAACCTCTGCATCTCGTTAACATACATTAGCCATACCTGTACGTCTATTACGCATATATCACACACGTTACATAGCCAGAAACACGGCAAGGATCAGTAAAACGAGGAAGACCCATTGTTTGCCATTGCAATTTACACTGGTTACTAGCGAAAACAAAATCTATTGATAATGGACAGATGAATGTCACGGCCATTGCAAGGCATCTTACAGGTGGCTACGGACTAGCACAAGCAATAGTCAACAGAACTGCCACCTGGGCATGGAAAGCACCAGGTGGCGCCACTCTCCGAACCAAGCACAATGGGCATAGAAATCACCAGGTGGCGCCACTCTACGAACCAGACACTATGGGCATCGAAATCACCAGGTGGCGCTATTCTCCTAACTAGACACTGCCTACTCGGTAATAAGGCGTTTTAGTGTTGGCACTTGTTCTCAGTTCCAGCAAACACAGTTAGGGACATTAGCATTGGACTTGTAGATAAATGTTCAGTGTATTTGTATGGTGTATGCTTTAGATCCTAGCAACATCTAAGGTTATCAAAAACAGAGACTCCCGATCTGAAAACATACAAAAATATATATGTAAAAAAAGGGAGACCCTGAAAACACCCTGGGGCTAAACCCCAGAAGAGCATGTCATAGGTCACATCCCACAAACTGGGATGCCCCAATGGGGTAATCTGGGCCACCCTCGGTAGATAACAAACGGCTACAAACTATGTACAGGCCTATAAATGTAGAGTAGGTTAGTTCATAAGTAATAAAACAAAGAACAAAAACTAATATACTTCATTTACTACTCACACCCACTACAAGGGTGATAACAAATTAAAGCAATATATCTATCCTTATCACGTCCTACTGTGTGATAAGATTAAACCACTACTACATTTGGCCAGCATTGAAAACAAGCCAGAGGACAGTATAAACACAGCATACCAATTTAAAAAAAGGTAATATCAAACTGGGTACTGAAGTCAGTCGCAGGGTACACTTATAACTTTATAAGGTTTCCCCACTGAAAGACCGGGCTACTGACAACATGACCTGATAGCCCATATAACCCCCTAGGTGTTTTGATTTTTAAATATGGTGCTTCCATCAGACCATGCGTAAATTATTACTGCATGGGTGGAATATTAAAGTTATTTAATATAATTGGCCAGTGAAGTTGGAAACGACCGGACTAGAGTGGTTCCAGATTCCGCCGATAGATGTCACTAGCTTAACACATGAGGAGAGCGCCGAATTGTCTTATGTAGGTCCTATATATATATATATATATATATATATATATATATATATATATATATATATATATATAGATTATATTCAGATATCATATAGCAACAGGCATCAAGCTCTTGTCCTGGTAATATATATATATATATATTATATTCAGATATCATATAGCAACAGGCATCAAGCTCTTGTCCTGGTATATATATATATATATATATATATATATATATATATATATATATATATATATATAGTATAGTTATACGAGTCTTACCTTGGTACAGATGATGGATAACTGTTGTTTTACCGAGGTATAAGCCTCGGATAGATGTGGGCTAGGGAGAGGTAAGCACGTCCGGTACCAGCAATCTTAACCTACTTATTGAGGATAAAAATGACTTTCAAACAATGGATACTATTACTTTACCGAAAAGGTACACCAACGGAATAGATGTGGCAGGGTGTGGCGGGAGGGCCCTAGCCCACATCTATCCGAGGCTTATACCTCGGTAAAACAACAGTTATCCATCATCTGTACCAAGGTAAGACTCGTATAACTATACTATTTTACCTCGGTAAACAGCCTCAGGCTAGCCTCAGGCTAGGGAGACCTTTACATAATTCATTTTTATCCTTAATATCATTCTTTCTTATTATTATAACATTCTAAATTTTTGTTCTCACCTATTCTTGTTAGTTGGCGAGAAGACGCTTTGCAACGCCGGTAGGCTTTTCTAGTCGTTTATTATAATGTTTTGCAAACGACTTAGCCGTCTTCCAGCCTGCATGCGCTAGTATTCTTTTCACAGAAATACCAAGCACCCGTGCCTTGGAGACCATGGCTCCTCTAGTTGAGTGGGAAGAGTATTTACTCGTATCCACTCCAGCCAATTTCAACACCGTAATTGTCCATCTGGCAAGTGTGTCTCGTGAAATCGCCTTATGTGGCTTTATAAAGCTCACTAATAGTTGTTGTGATGCACGTAAATCCTTTGTCTTGTATATATAAGCCCGTATGGCCGACACAACACATAATTTCCGATCATTCGGAAAACAGTCTAAGTGAACCGTTGATAAAGGGTCACCTAACGTGTTCGATTTAAGCAATTTTTCTAAATCAAACGTAGCTTGTTGCTTGTCTATTTCTAATCCAGTTAAGGATAAAGCAACAATCGTCTGTCCTCTGTGTCCAGTTACTAACAATAACAGGACCGCGACCTTAAAACCTAACTGTTTTATATCTAACCACGAGTTGTGAGGCCAAGCCTGAAACAACTTAAATACTATAGAAACATCCCAAAACCGACTATACTTTGGTTTTGGAGGATTCCTTTGATAAATTGAACGAAGTAAATAACAAATAACATAATGTTTTCCAACTGTTTCGCCATCAATTCTAGGTAATATAATTGATAACGCACACCTCGCCGCATTAATCGATCCAAAGGAAAGTCCTTCATCCTCTAGAGAACGAAGAAACCGAGCTACTTGTGAAATCTTTGGATTTGTTGGCTTAACTTTCATTAACAAACAATGTACACCCCATTTCTTTAAATAGGTTGTATACATCTTGACAGTTCCTGGCCTCCAGGCATCCGATACTATCCTATCCTCAGTAATTCTGTCCAATCCAAATTGCTGTAGCTGCTTCCTTAGAAAAGGAATGCCAATAGGGGCGTCGTTGACACGTCGCCGTGAACCACTAGCGGTCCGTGGTGCGTCAGATTCCCGAGTTTTCTTGGGAATCGTATACGATCTTTTGCCAGTTGTGAAACTGCTGGCAGCCAAGGTTGCGTGTCCCAATCGGGCACCACCAGTATCGCATGTGTCCCTTCCAAGCCGATTTTTCTCACTACTCGGCTGATAATACTAAATGGTGGGAAAATATAAAAATAATTATTTTCCCAAGTAATAGCAAACGCATCTACTTTCCAAGCATCCGGTTCAGGATGCCAAGAAACATAACAGGGTAACTTGTTATTATTTCGTGATGCAAATAAGTCAACTTCAGGTGTACCCCATTTTTCACAAACGAAGTTAAACAAATGTGTAGAGAGAGACCACTCTAAATGGTCATGGAAATTTCTACTTTTATAATCTGCAAGTGTATTTTGTGACCCTGGAATATGCGCTACAGTCAGCCAGACTTGTTGAGCCTGTGCCCAGTTCCAAATCAGTTTAGATAACTGATTGCAAGACTTTGATTTGGTTCCACCCATGTTACGAATATATGCCATGGCAGTAGTATTATCAGTTAGTATTCTAACCTGTGATTTATTTATCTTTACTAAACTACGTAAGCCCAGATAAATAGCACGCAATTCTAGTGCATTAATATAGTCTGATTTTTCATCATCAAGCCATCTACCTCCTGTTGTGACCCCATCTCGATGAGCTCCCCAACCTTCTAACGAAGCATCAGTAGTAATTACTGTATTAGGTTCCGCCATGCGGATTGGATTTGGTGAACTTGCTATATGTTGCATCCACCATCCAATATCCTGTAACCCTTCTTGCGAAATAAACATCTTTCGCTCAAAATTGCCTTTAGTTCGTGTTAACGCTAAATTTTTATCTATTTCTAGCGACTTAATATGGGCCTTCCCATATAACACAGCAGGTGCATATGAGGTCATTATGCCAATAAGAACAGCAACCTGTCTAATTTTTGGCTTTTATAACTTAATAAGCTGAGTCGCTGTAGTCATAAACTTAATTAGTTTTTGTTCTGTTATCGACACTGTAAGGGACTGTGTATCCAGAATAAACCCTAAACATTTGAGTTGTTTTGTTGGTTTAAACACTGACTTTTGTTGATGTACATAAAACCCCAATTTAGTGAGTAATGCACATAAATCCAAAACTGCATTCACACAACCAATTTGTGTTGATGCTATAATAAAAGAATCATCTATGTATGGAAACATTATATGACCCTTCCTCGCCATTACCGAGAAAACAGGTTTAAGCAATTTAGTAAATAAACGTGGCGCACAAGCTAAGCCATTCGGCATACAGGTAAACTCATAGAGTTGGTTATCCCAAATAAATCGAAGAAATTTTCGGTATTGTTCCATTATGGGAAGCGTATAATATGCATCCTGTAAATCAACACTAGCCATCCACGCATCTGGTGTAATCAGATCTCGTGCCGTATCTAGAGAAAACATTTTAAAATGTCGATATTCCACCCTTTTATTAAGGATTGTTAAATCCAGGATTATTCGAACATCACCATTAGGCTTCGGTCTCGAGAAAATGTTTGAAATAAACTGTCCTGAACAGTGTGTCACTTTTTGTATAATTCCTTTCTCAAAGAATTTATGTACCTGTTTAGTTAGTGCGTCTCGTTCAACTGGTTGAATGTTATATGGAAAAGGTATTATACTTTGTACAGGAATTTGTGTAAAGGGAATTTGAACACCCCTAACTATTTCTATAATTTCTTGGTCACTAGTAATTTTGTGCCACTCAGAAATATGATTACTAATATTACCAGCCACAAAGTTGCTTACAGTTTGTGTGTTTTTAGAGGCTGCAGGGACTTGTAAAGTTTGTGTTTGGACCTCTACTTGGACCCGCCCCTGGGGAAAGGTCTCGACGAGTTGAACCCTCGACCTATTGGCCGTGCGGTGTTGTCGGTCCAGCCTGGGCGAGCGCCCCGGCCCCGAAACCCTTGACCGAAGTTTGAACTTGGTCTGGTTCCTCTGGTGAACCGTCGTGGACGAAAATCCCATCGTGACTTTTTGAAACGAGGAACTTCCTGTTTCTTCTTGCCATCCATGTTTTTGCCACTCTTGGCTGCAGTCTCTACCTCTTTATAGAGGTATTGTAGTTGACCGCCAAACATCTTGGTGTTATCTAAAGGTTTCCCTTTAATCGGCTCTGGAGCAAGATAGAGCGTAAACTCCTTCCCCTCATTATCTGTAACCTTCTTAGAGCGAGCCACTTCTTTGCCAGCATCTGTGCAAACTGACTTGAAGACATTTTCATATCTTCGAAACGACAGGTAATTACCTGCCGCCGCTAGTACTGCAATGCCTTTGTCCATTGTCTTAGCCAAAGACGAGAACTTATTTTCACTCTGCATCCTATTAGCCACAGGAACAATAGCTGTTAGGGTAGCCAACACTGCCTTATGCACTGTGTGCAACACATCCTCAAACTTCTTACGGTCATCCGTCATATTGACATCCCGATCCATTTCTTTAATGATGGAGTTGGGAACACCCTTTATGCCTGTTAACTCATCTCCTAACTTGGAGATAACCTCCGCCGGTTTGAACGTGCGAAAATGACCATTCACGGTCTCGCGCATAAGCGTAGTGGTTTTAACCCGCTTAGCCTTTGGCTTCTCCACCTTCTTAGCCACTTTAGTGCCAATGTCCGCATAGACCCCTTCATATACGGTGTCTGAGTCTGATTCCGTAGAAGTAGACTCAGTGGACGACTCAGAAGAAGAATATTTCCTCTTCCTCTTCTTCTTTTTGGACTTAGTCTTCCGCTTTTTGCGCAAACCAGACTCTGCCCGCTCCTTGGTGAATTCATCACCCGAAGAAATCACCTGTTTCTTCTTCTTCCTCCGTTTAGGAGAAGGAGGAGGAGGAGCCTTAAGCTCCACCGCCGAGTCTGTGTCCAAGAAATCCTCAAATGAATCCTCTTGGACACTCGGCCTACGCCGCTTCCGAGACACAGGCGATTTGGCAGTCAAGATGTGGCTTTCCAATCTTGCAAAGCGAGCCTCCCAATCTGGAGGCGCAGGCACATCAGGCACTGCGTCCTCGTCCGGGTCGGAGAGGATATGCGCCCGGGGCTGTGTCGACGGCCCTGCCGACAACACGGGTGAGGAGTCGTACTCCTCGTCCACTCCACTCGGAACACGCCCCTCGGCTGCTGCTGCACCGCGCTTACTCCGCTTCGTGGCCATCGGGAACTGAAACAAACATTTTTGGTCAGTCCCGGTATATATATATGTCACAATATGGTTGTTTCAAACTCATTTGGACATCTATTGGTGTTAAAGAACGTGTTTATACCGTTATAACACAGGCGTAATAAGCTAAATTTGTGCGTGGGTTGTGGGTCAAGCCCAAACCTTACGCGGGGTCGGGACCAGTGTATCGGCCCGCCCATCCCTCTGTTCCGCACACTTCTCCCACCTGTGACTACTACGTCAACAAGTTGGAGAAAATGCTACGAAACTCGGAGAAACGCCTGAAAAAGTTTTGTCTAGGGGAGTCTATAAAAGAAACCCAGGAGCATCTCCAACATTACTCTCTATTAGAGTACGAGAGAATTTCCACATGAGATAGGGCGAAACCCACATCTCTACCCATAGTCACACGGTGACCCGGGTGTTGACATAACCGCTAATGACCGGTTTGGTTCCTTCGAGAAACCCACTCGAGTGTTCTATCCTTGGTTGTTTATAACCAAATAACTCGTCCAAATTGGACCAACGAAAGTCTAAACTTTCCATATTGATGCTCTAATGCATCATAATTAAGCTAACCACAGTTTTTATTATACTTACTGCGTATTTGCTTGTATGTAGACTAATTTTGCCGGAGCAACCCAACGACACGTTATCCAGTCGTGAGTTGTATATGCTAATTGCTGGTACCGGACGTGCTTACCTCTCCCTAGCCTGAGGCTAGCCTGAGGCTGTTTACCGAGGTAAAATATATATTACCAGGACAAGAGCTTGATGCCTGTTGCTATATGATATCTGAATATAATCAAGCATTTCATTATTTTTTCAAGCATTCTTTACAGGGATATAGCATGTGAAATCATGGGCAGTCGGGCAAAGGACCCAACTCTAGTAGTTCCAGATTCTGCTGATAGCTTAAAGGTGCATAGTCCGATGAAAACCCCTACATTTATCTGGATGTTTTAATTTTAAATATATTCAAACTTAGCACATATAATGAATCTGTCTCAAAAGGTGCTAAACAATATGGGACAAAGCTTTGTCCATTGTAGTGATCAACATACTATCTGCTTATGTATTTGCTCAGGATAAGCTGATTTGTTTTTTTACATGGTGTTTCATAATCCCAATAGAATACATATTGATTTGAAGCAAATATCCTTGGGTTTTCAGTGTAACCATTTCTGTGCTGTTTTGTGTCAATTGTTACAATGGACACACACATTTAGTTATCACCTTTCGAGACAGGCTCATACAATCAACTTTTTTATTCTCAAGAAATATCCCATAATTTTAATAAAGTTGGTTGTTGGACTTTTATGTCCTTGCAACATCTAATGTCATATCAGGACAGTACACACTCATGGCGACTTTATGGTTATCCCACTCAGTCACATTATCCTGACACTGAGCTGCCCTATTATATTATGCTAGGAAGCGACAAGTATCAATTTTATAAGTCATTGGTTTGACTAGACCGGGAATCGAACTCCCGATCGCCTGCATGCGACGCCCGCGCTCTACCGATTCGGGCACCGCGCCCGGTCAACTTTAATCAATTAAGGATAAATCGAAGACACAAAGACGACCGAACGACATCATACATTAGAACAGTTCTTTTCAGTTTATTATTGCCAGACCTTCGTGTACAATTCCTCTGGTAATGAAACCGGAAATGGAGAAGCCTCCTGGGAAGGGCCTCCCTCCATTCCACAGCTGCACAAACGCGCCTCAATGGCCAGCTCTAGGGGTCACATTCTGTGACGTCACCATCATCACCACCGCTTTCTTTTTGTGACGTCACCAGAGTAGCTAGACACCGGGTAAGGCTTGTTTGTTCCGGCAGTAACAAGGTGCTGTGGACAGCCCAGTCCCGCCTTCCCACCATGCAGTATTACTGAATGAAGGCAACATGCGCAGTGACGACAGTATGGGGGAAAGAGCCAGCCATACCTGCTGGCAACGTCTCCTTAAACCCACTCCAACATGTGTACAATTAGAACGCCCCTGACCCTCCCCCCACCCCCACCCCTCACCTCCCCACTCCCCATCGCCACCTCTTCTATCTATCTACAACATTAAAATGGCGACTGTTGCAAATATATAAGCAAGGAACACCCACACCCACCCACACACCACCGAACCCATGTCCATTCCCCACAAACCCCAGCCCCAGTTGTCTCTCCCCGCTCTCCTATCTCTGGGAGAACCTTATGTAGTGAATCTCCCATAGTATCCCTAGTTGGCTTCCAGGACCGTCAAGATAAGACACCCACTATGCGAAAAGCCCAGGTAAGATGTCAATCCTACATGCATGTACACTGTGCCCAGCAGGGCGCCCTGTGGAAACACTGGACTACAGAGGCGACAATGTTCCCCAAGCACCCCCCCCCCCCACACCCCACACCCTCCAGCAGCCCAGCTTGAACACCACACGACGCCATCAGTTATGTAATTGGCTAAGCAGGCAAATTGTCACCAAACCTTTATATAATTTACTCTGGCAGTTAGTTCTGTGTTTGTAATCACCTCATTGTACCCTTTCTCTGTTAAGAAAACTTGCACGAAAGTGAGAGCTCGTAGCCTTATAGCCTCATGTCAATACTGACACGTGAACAGTGAAATAAACACACTTTTAGCTTAGAGCTCTCCACTCAACTTAACAGTTCATAACAAATGAAACACCTAACTTGTTGCATTGTAAGTTAGCTACACATGCTTGACCTGATTAAATACGAAATTCACCATGAATCAATCAATTCGCGAGGTGGTGGTCGGGGGGTGGGGGTGGGCAGGGGGGATGTGTGTGTGCTTGTGTGTGTTTGTGTGTGTGCTTGTGTGTGTGCTTATGTGTGTTTGTGTGTGTGCTTGTGTATGTGTGCGTAAGGCACGGCGGCAACAGTCGAACATTTAGGCGGGAATAACTTAATTAAACTTTCAAATTAGTAATAGTAATAGTACGTCCACAACCCAGACATGGTCGCGGGGCCGGTACCGTGGAGGGGTGTGTCTGTAGAGGTCTCATGAGGCGGTGGTCCCCCCTCCCCCCCCACCCCCCTATGGTTAGCTAAAAAGGGACGGCTGTTCATCATGGATGTAGCGGTGATTGCCACAGTTACATTACTTTTACTTTGTTGTGATGCATACAGAAGGCGTCGTTAGCGCTTACAGAAAGGAACCCGAGTTGAAAGCACGGCTATGTGTGTGTGTGTGTGTGGGGGGGGGGGGGGGGGACACATGAACCCCGAAAGACAGAATAAAACCAAACCCGACAACAAGACAAGTCTTGCTAGTGTGCGCTGCACGACCAACCAGGTCGGGCACCGACTGCCCGACAGACAACTCGGCCTGTAGTAACCGCCACATCATTAACACACACACACCCCCCCACCCCACCCCCCACCCCAGGGGGTTCCTGTTTAAGGTGCCCTATTTACACCGTAGAGACTCACGTGCATGACTCGCTGCACACTTTCTACACTATTTACACTCGGCACGCCCACAGCCTGACCGTGCTGAACCAGTCCCAAGTTTATATCACAAACCAAACTAGCAGGCATACAGGCAGGCAGGCTGATAGGCAGGCAGGCAGGTAGGCACGCTGGTAGGCAGGCAGGCTGGTAGGCAGGCAGGCTGGTCGGCAGGCAGGCTGGTAGGTAGGAAGGCAGGCTGCGGCAGAGTGTGCCTACCGACGTCAGGGTAGCCTTACCATGACGCACGCCTTGTTATATTATCATAATAACAATAATAATTATAATTAATTATAATAATATTACGACCTAAATGAAGAGACCTGCTACATCTCTTGTGGAAACCTTTCCCACCGACTGCAGCCACATAAGGATAGCTCACATGTTACATGTATAAGTGGGTCATTACGCCTACTGTAACCCACATAATATATAAGTCGGTCACTATGCCTGCATATGTGTGTAAATATACATATAACATATATATATATATATATATGCACACACATCTATATATGTGGGTCACTCTAGACAGTATATATATATATATTTATACATACACATAAAATGGGACACTACACCTGATGTGATCCGCATATATAAATGGGACACAATGCTTAGTGTGACCCACATATATCATATTTATATATATAATATATAATTGAGATACTATGGCTAGCCTGACTTATACATTATATATATAATATACAGATAAATGTGTCACAATGCCTAGTTGGACTCAGTTATATAAATGGGAAACTCCACCTAGTGTGACCATATATACAGTAAAACCTCTCTAACCGACCACCTCCACAGATCGACTAGTCCCCTATAGCAATCGCTTTATTTGGATCCCAAACGATCACCCATACAATACCATTGCAATGATAAAAAAACTCCCTAAGCCGACTCCCTCCCAAAATGGACCATTTAAAGTCGGTCCCATGGTCGGTCGATTTAGAGAGGTTTTACTGCTTACGTATAAATAAGACACTATGGCCAGTGTCACCTACATAGTCTATATATATATATATATCATACATATAGATAAATATGCCAGTATGCCTAGGGTGACCCAAATACTGACACATAATGTGACCTCACAGACGATCCCAGCATTGACCCAACTTCCTCTGTGTCATTGTAATTGCAGAATAAGCTACATGAACAAATTGTCGTTATTTCTTTAAACATTATATAATAATGATGAAATATACAAGGCGATGATCCTAGTCAATGAAAATCTTACTATATTATTTATTATACACAGAAGACGACTGTAAGGCTGGCTCATAGGTCTTCTATCTTATATATGGATACAGTCTGTTGTTAACTGGGACAGTTTATAGCAGACATAAATCTCATACACATGGAACCATAATATTCCTAGAGGAATTATCTTTATATATATTATTATTAGCAATCGGAATTATTTTGCTAAATTTTAGATTTCGGGAGCATTTAGAAGAGAAATGACAACAACTGGAAGACTTGACGTCTGTCATGAATTCTAGCCGGTGGGAGGGGGGGGGGGGAATTGTCAGCTTATACAGTTCGATAAATACCAGAAAAAAAGCACCATTTTAATGCTCGGACTATGTAGGTTTCTTAATTAACAATATTCCTCCATTACTACTCGAGCTGGCCGAACACTTCAACAACATGTCAAGATAAACCAGAGTAAACATGACATCATAACACTGACGGGTGATACAAATAGAATAAGTATAATAATATTAATAATAATAATATCAGTGAGAAATGACGAGATGATGACGTAGACACACACGTGATAATAATATATAGCGACCGAACTCACTGAGTGCTGCCACCTAGTGAGTCATAACTGAACGAACCGAAATGTTAATATCGTCACCGCCTGGCGCCTCCGGAAGTTGCGGAAGGGACCCGAGATGCGCGCGCACACAGGCACGCACACACGCGCAGCGCACACTACTGTGATGAAAGACCTGACATAACTTAACCCGCCCACCGCCTAGTGGCGCCCCCAGGCGGGTGTTACCGCGGCATGCGGCGCCCCTACTGGGACCCTGCGCCGGTGCTACTGCTGCACTGCCTAGTGGCATCCCTCATCTGTGTTAGCGCTGCATGCTGTGCCACCTAGTGGTAACCCCTCGTGGGTGTTACCGCTGCACGCTGCGCCGCCTAGTGGTGCCACCTGGCGGGTGTTACCGTGGCATGCTGCGCCACCTAATGGTGCGCCTGTGGGAGTTACCACTGCATGCTGCACCATCTAGTGGCGTCCCCTGGCGGGTGTTACCACTGTACGCTGCTCACCCTAGTGGCGCCCCCTAGCGGGTGTTACCGCTGCACTCTACGCCGCCTAATGGTGCCCCCTGGCGGGTGTTACCGCTGCATGCTGCGCTTGAGCGCCCTCAGCTGCTCCTCGCCCAGCTTGATCTTGTCGTCGATCTCCTGCTGCTCGAGCGTCAACTTCGACTTGGTCTTGATGTAGTAGGTGTAGCTATCGAACTCCTCCTGCGTGAGGTAGCGGTTCAGGAAGCACGACACCTGTTGGCTGCGCCGGTCAATGCCCTGCTTCAGCAGCTTGGCGTCCTCGTGCTTCTCGCAGGCCTCGTCACGCTTCATCTGCAGCAGCGACTGTAAGGGGGGCGGGAGAGCAGAGGTTACCAGGCGGCTTCGACACTGTGATCAATGTTAATAAAAGCAGGGATGAGAACAGTTAAGACCTAAAAAGGCGGGTCGGCGGGTCATTGCTCGAATGTCTGGAAACTGCAGATCAGCGGGAAATTCTCATCCTTGTATGTAGGACAAAAAAAAGTGGGTCATTGCCCAAAAGTTGGGAAATTGCCAATTGGCGGGAAATTCTCACCCCTGTATATAGGACCAAAAAAGGAGGGTACTCAGAGTATAATACTTCTGGGAAGACTAATGTAAATTTGAATTTCATTAAGATGCATAGAATATGTTATGGATAATTAATTGCATGATCAGATTTTTAATATAATATTAGTAATGCCCTATCCTCGTAATGCCGAACATCAGGCTAGGTAATGACAAGGATGCATTTTTAAGTCATTGGGTCTCACTCGGCCAGAGCAGCTTTCCGCTTTTTGTATTTCATCGAATGCCAATACATTGCAATATAGTTCCATTGCGAATAGCAAAATGGTTTCATAAACGAGCAATAAAATGAATGACACATCAACAGTTTTGCATTCGCATTTTGAGTAGCGCCTTGGGTGTGTGGGTTCACCGTACCTTCTCCTTGTCGTCAGCGTCGGGCGACAGACCCATGACGGCGTTCTCGGCCCGGGCCAGGCGCCCCGACAGTTTGAGCAGCAGGAACATCACCTTATCCAGCTCGTCCACGTACAGCTTGTACTTGTCGAACTCACTCTTGTTCTTCACCTTCTTCTCTACCACGCCCGTCACCTGCAAGAGCACGCAGCGCGGTGAGCGGGCAGTGTCGGAACTAGAGAGGGGTGGTGGGGTGGGGGTGGGTGGGACGAGGTGGTATTGGTAAGGGGGCGGAGACTACAGGGCAATGCTTTACTCTCATGACTCCGTTAGCATTAGCCTTGACCCCGACTTATGGATGAGATGATAAAGCACTGGCATGCTCTTGGATGCTAGTTATATAAATAATAACATATATACAGTATAACCCCGTTAAACCAAGCTCAATTAAACCAAACGATCGTCTAATCCAAACTTTTTCGGCGGCCCGGCAAAATACTACCATTTATCATATAAAAGAGTCAGTTAAACCAAAGTCGGTTAATCCAAATTATCGGTTAATCCAAACAGAATTGTCGGACCCCAGGCCACTTCCATGTGGTTATAAGGTCATCTGAGACCCTCCCACCCACCCCAACCCTCATCTCCCACCCACCCCAACCTCCATCTCCCCACCCCCATCTTCCACCCCCCACCCACCCCACCCCATCTTCCACCCACCCCCACCCCCACCCCCATCTGCCATGCACCCTATCGCCCACGCACCCCCACCACCAAATCCTACCCCACCACCATCCCCCACGCACCTCCACCTCCCACCCCCAACTCCACCCCATTTCCCACCCTTCCCCAATCTCCCACCCCTGCAATCTCCCACCCCCGCAATCTCCCACCCCCCACCTTCCTCCCTGCCAAGTCAAAGTTGAAGCCAAAGCTCGGTTAAACCAATGATCGGTTAAAATGTATGTATGTATATGTATATATATATATATATATATATATATATATATATATATATATATATATATATATAGGAAGCAGTGGGAAATGCTTGTTAATGGATCATTAAAAGGCTTGCTTTACCTCTTTGCCAATGAGCTCTGTGTCCGTGATCTCCACCCGAAGCAGATCCTTCTCATTGCGCAGAATCGACAGCTTCTGTTGGATGCGAGCCTCCAACTCCTCCTAAGGACAGAGAGTAGGCACACTGTTTTAGTTACCGCTGTATAGTATGAGGAGCGCAGAAAAGTCAGAAAAATGTGATTATTATTTGTCCTCCTAAGGACAGAGAGTAGGCACACTGTTTTAGTTACCGCTGTATAGTATGAGGAGCGCAGACAAGTCAGAAAACTGTGATTATTATTTGCTAAACAAATTAACAAAAACATGTTGCAGACTGGCTTACAAATCTTATTGTCAGGGTTTTCCTGTCAATCTCTCTTTCCTCACATATGCACCAACAACAAAAATGGGGGGAAAAAACTCGTAGCATTTTTCATCAAATCATGAGATAAAAATGAAGTAAAGGCACTGTTAAATACATTAAGCCTGGACATCTAAGCAAATAGTCACATATTTTTACTGATTCTTTTCGATGTGTCAAGTATTTCATAATTATAATACACCTCTATATATTTAATTTTTCATTGGTGTAGTGAACTTGGAAATGTACTCCATCCATGCACGTATCAACCATTCTCGTACAGTGTTTCCATGATTACTCACCTTCTGCCTTTGTAGCGAGGTGTCCGGCATGCCCATCTCACGCAGGATCTCCTCTTTCTTGATACCCTCGGCACGCATCTTGTTCTGCAGTGAGGCGACGGAGGGCGGCGACCAGGTGGAGGCGCCGGCCAGCGGGGGCGACGATTCCAGGCTGTGTGAGGCAGAGGTAGAGTGGTCAATACAGGAGAATTGTGGGAGGGCAGAGGTAGAGCAGTCAATACAGGAGAATTGCATGAGGGCAGAGGTAGAGCAGTCAATACAGGGGCATATTTGGGGCAGAGGTAGAGCAGTCAATACAGGGGTATTGTCAGAGGTAGAGCAGTCAATACAGGGGCATTGTGGGACGTTAGAGGTAGAGTGGTCAATACACGGGCATTGGTGGGGCAGAGGTAGAGTGGTCAATACAGGGGTATTGTGGGAGGGGCAGAGGTAGAGTGGTCAATACAGGGGTATTGTGGGAGGGGCAGAGGTAGAGCAGTCAATACAATGGTATTGTTGGAGCTTATGGGTAGAGAGGCCAATATAGGGCCATTGTAATACAACGGAATAAATGTTACTTCAAAGTAACGTGAGGTCGAATCAACCTGTAATAACTATCTAAAAAAAAAAAGAAGAATGTCAGAAAATCAAAGCCATCCGATTTATGCAACTTCTCCCACCGATCAACTGAACCGAAGCAGTTAGACCCACTATTGAGAATGACGCATCAGAGATATGACAGGAAGGTGTGCAGCATGCATTTACCTTCGCCTCGCCTCCTTGCTTGTCTCCTCCTTGTTGCGCGGGCTAAGCAGGCTGGCAGCGAAACTGGGCACGGGTGGTACATTGTCAACAGCGAACAGCCCCGACATGAAGTCTGTCGTCATCTTGTGCTCAGGTGGCGGCAGGATGACGTCAGACAGTTGCTTGTCATCATCCACGATTTGAATCGCCACGACGGCCGCCACCTTCTCACACTCAATCTCCTCCATCGACTTCTGGCGCACGTGTACGGGCGAGCCGAGCGGTGTGGTGGCATCCTCCTGCTCCTCATCCTGCGGCTTCGGGTCTAGCACAGCTGAGAGTTGAGCTTGCTCCTTCGGCTCCGTTGACATGGACTCCTTCGAGGGTGGGTCAGCAGGTGGTGGGCAGGCGGGCAGCGAGGGCGGTGCCTCCGGTTTGAACCGGGAATCGAGCGTGTGCCGAGTCCGGGTGAGGCTCACGTCTGGTGAGGAGTGGCTTGAGGAGTGCCCATTGAGTCCATTCGACCTTGCGGATGAGGCAAGGTTCTCGTCTGACCGGCGCGTGAGACCCGCCAGCCTCTCGCGGCTGGAGGAGATGGTCATGATAGCCGTCGTGGTGGCGTTCTGATGGTTGCTATTGCTGGCATCACTGCTAATGTTTGCTGGGGTGGTCACCTTGGGCGTCCATGTTGCTACCAGCCCGCTGCTGCTGCTACTGTTCGAACTGCCACCTAGCGGGGACCCACTGAGGTTGGCACGTGACGAGTTGAGCTGGTTCAGCAGCGAGCTAGCCTCGTCCAGGTTGGTCACCCCGGGTCGTCCAGACAAGACAAACTCTGCTAATGCGTCCAGCGACCCTTGTGAACCGAGGTGGTCCTCTGTAGTCACATGACCAAGTCTTTGCTCCAATGGCGGTGTCAAAGTGCGTGCAGCCAGAGGTGGCGGTGCCCGACCGTGCTTCGGTGGGACCGGCGGTGGTCCGCCGTGATGGCGGCTTCCGGAAGTTCCACCAGAACTGACCAGCTGCACCTGTCCAGTCTCACTAACCTCTGATTTGCCATCAGTGTCGGCCTTTGTCAGGTTAGTACTTCCGGTTGACGCCGGTGGCGATGAACCAGGTGCTGTTGTTGACCCAGCGTTCACCAGGTGTGGACCGGAAGTGGAGGTGACAACAGGCGGTGTGGTGGTGATGTTGCCGGTCTTCGGGATCTCGTTGCTGTTACTGCGGCGGTAGTTACCATTGAAGCCCTGCCGAGAGTTGTTCTTCTTGGTCATGTAGGACTCATTCGAATACCTGCAACAAGGACGGATCACATTAGTGGTGGTCACCAACTCGATCTCTATCGATTCGTTCATCACAATCTCGCGCATCAACAGATGAGGCAAGAGCCTGCTCACCAACGAGCGCCCAGGTCCACTAGGAGTAGCCATGGAAACGCAACCCCTACCACCCAAACCAGCCCTGGTGAGGACCCCAGTGAGTGAAGGCTTGCTATCATAACGGTGTCAAAACATGGCCTCCATTCAGTATTTAACTCCCTCACACTGTGCCACTGGTCGTCTGAAACTGGGACCCGCGCTCTGCCAAGTGGCCGACTACCAGCCACTGTGTAAATAGACTAATTCTCCTGGAGTTAATCAGTGATCGAGGATTGGGGGTAGGGGGTGGAATGGGACAGTGGGATGGGGAGAGGGAGGTGGAGGGTATGGAGGGTGGGGTGGGTGGGTGCTAGAGAGAAGCGGATGGATGGGGAGAGAGGGGCAGGGGATGGAGGTGGAGGGGATGGAGTGGTAGGGGATTGGCGGGGGAGGAGGGAGGGAAAGGGAAGAGGGAGGGGAGGGGAAGAGGGAGGGAAGGGAAGAGGGGGGAAGGGAAACGGGAGGGGAGGGGGAGAGGGAGCGTGAGAGGGAGAGGGAGAGGGAATGTGAGAGGGAGAGGGAGAGGGATAGGGAGAGGGAGAGGGAGAGGGAGAGGGAGAGGGAGAGGGAGAGGGAAAGGGAAGGTGAGAGGGAGAGGGAGAGGGAGGGGGGAGAGGGAGGGGAGAGGGAGAGGGAGAGGGAGAGGGAGAGGGAAAGGAAGCGGAGTGGAGGGGAGGGGGAGGGGGAATGGGAAGGGCAAATGCAGAACCAAACTTAGCAAATTTATTTTTGTACGATACATTTTGAGGCTTTAGCCCAGAGCTTGATGTTGAATATAGGAATCAGAAAATTATGGGCGGACTTTTCCTTTCCTACCTACTTAGAAATATCACAGTTGTAAACTTTAAAATGCATGAATGCGGAGGAGTATTGCATGATGCATGCACACGTGGTGACAGTGACGTTCAAATGAATGTTCACCATGAATGTTCACTAACTAGTGGGTGACTCACAGTGGGGGTTGTGTTACTAACATATCACCACCACAAGGTGGATTCGTTCAGTTTGTTTGTTTGAGTTTGACACCCTGGCAACACCTAAGGTAATATCAGGACAGGTACCAGCTTGTGACAGTACACACTCATGTTGATTTTATAGTGCTGCCCCACTGGAAGACTTGGCCACCAGCACCATGACCCGATATCCCACTCAATCACATTATACTGATGCTGTGATAACCAGCGCTTGCCCTATCCTAGTAATGCCAAGCGCCAGGTAGTATACATTTTATAAGTCATTGGTTTCACTCAGTTGGGATTCGAACTCCCGACTTTCCACACACGGGAAGCCTGCCTTCTAGATCGATTCGTTCGCTACGTCTGGCTCACAAGGTGGAAATAGACCGGATGTTCAATTTGTATGCAGGATAATCACCACACCAGATTAACATAATCACTCAGTGCCGCTATGAATAAGAACATCCAGACCTGTGGGCAAAGGTTTTCAATGGGGAACAGGGTGGGATCTGATCAATGATTGGCAGGTTAGTGCTGGGTTAGACAAATTGAACAGCTGCACTTTCACAATGTTCGATAGTTTTCAAGGAATACCCTCGCTATACTGCAGTCTATCAGGTAGGAATTCCTCAGCATAGGCCAATTTGTCCATCACGTGACTATTCAAGTATCCCCAATTCTCACGTCAGGATGTGTCCCTGCCCAACACACAAGCTGCGGCTGTGGTGAGGAGTGCGTGTGCGTGTGGGGGGTGGGGGGTGATAAACCAAAGCTGCAGATCTGATCATTGCGCATCACGCAATGGGGTTTGCAGACAAGGAACTCTACCAATTTAAGAGGCACTCTTTCCCAGAGAAGCGGCTACTTTGTCAGTGACAGGTAAACTGTTGGCACTAAGCAGTACCTTACGTCGACGCCCCCGCCGTCTAGGTGGGAGCAAGCACGGCAGCGTCGGGTCTAGGGAGCTACACGCTGGGGTGTAGCTCCCTACACGCTGGGATCGTTACCCCCACACCCCCACAGCCACGGCAGTAGGCTGTGGGGGTGTGGAGGTGTGTGGAGGTGTGTGGAGTAAAACAATGGGAAACAGGCACCATTGTTAGCATGCACACTTTTTGCTCTTTTCACGGGCAGTGCACATGTTGGCAGCCCGAGAGTGTGTGTGTGTGAGTGTGGGTATGTGTGTGGGTATGTGTGTGGGTATGTGTGTGAGTGTGGGTATGTGTGTATGTATGTATTTATGTATGCATGTATGTATGTATGTATGTATTTATGTATGTATGTATGTATGTATGTATGTATGTATGTATGTATGTATGTATGTATGTATGTATGTATGTATGTATGTATTGATACTTGTTGATACCTAGTCTGACGCTCGGCATAAATAGGATAGGGCAAGGACTGGTTAGCTCAGTATCAGGATAATGTGACTGTGTGTGATATCCAGTCATGGTGGCATCAGCCTGGTCTCCCAATGGGGCAGCACTAAAATGTGTCCATGAGTGTACACTGTGACAAGTCGGTACCCATCCTGATATGACCGTATATGTTTCTAGGGTGTAAACAACCATGCATGTATGTGTGTATGTCCGCGTGCATGTATGTGTGTGCATGACAGTATGGGGGTGGTTGAATTGTATGGTGTGACCCATGGCCGTCTCATGTCTGACATCATATTTATATATATGTATCCCCTACGTGTTATGGCTACACAATAATACGCGTCGTATTACAACCTATTTCCTACAATATTCTTAGTATTCCAGCCCATATCTCCAAAGCATACCACACCCAATCCCCACGGTACACCGTCCCAATGTGTACCACCGTTCCCCATACAATCCCAAAAATATGACCGCCCAATCTCCATACTATGCTCGCCCAATCTCCATACTATGCTCGCCCAATCTCCATACTATGCTCGCCCAATCTCCATACTATGCTCGCCCAATCGCCATATCATGCCCACCCAAATCCCCAATATGTTTACCTAATTCCTATTATCCCAGTTAATTGAGATAATATGCTAGGCTAATGCTAATAATACGCTACCATAATTCCCACCAAATGGCTGTCATATATGCACCATTTTCAATGTATGCCCGGCCAAGTGTCGCATGCCCGTCACGGTACTGGTCGTATTCCAGTCTTGTGGCACCCCGCCACTACGGCCCCACCTGGCCGCCACATGCCCCGACACCTGCTAACCACATGCCCACCTCCCCATCGCAATGTGCAGGCAGTCTGTGACAAATTCAACCCCAACAACGAGCAGCTCATCCTACCAGCAGGGAATGTTGGTTGGTTGTTGGAGTTTTACATCCTAGCAACATGTAAGATTATATCAGGATGGGTACCGACCTGTGACAGTGCATACTCATGATGACTTTATAGTGCTGCCCCACTGGGAAATCAGGCCACTGGCGCTATGACCTGATATCCCACTCAGGGACGTTATCCTGACACTGAACTAACCAGTCCTTGCCCTATCCTATTAATGCCGAGCACAAGGCTAGGAAGTGACAAGTATCAATTTTGTAAGTCACTGGTTTGACTCGACCGAGAACCAAACTCCTGACCTTCCACACGCGAGGCTTGCGCTCTACCGATTAGGCCTCCACGACCAGCAGGGAATGTGTCAACAGTACTTGGCCACCGGCAGCCGGTATGTGCATTGCCCGGAATGATGTATGTGTATGTATGTATGTACATGTATATATGTATGTATGTATGTATGTATGTATGTATGTATGTATGTATGTATATATATGTGTGTATATATATATATGTATACACATATATATATATATATATATATATATATATATATAATATATGAGTTCATGTGGTACATCGGTTACCTACAGCTCGTCGCGGTCATGTCTCTGCTTAACACATTCAGCACAGCACTGGCTATATAAATAAGCTGTTTACACACACTCAACCTTGGGGTTTAACCTCTAGTGTCACTTTCCAACAATGCGCATCACGTGGTACATTGCGATTCACTGCAGCCTAGCTCGCAACCCACGTTTCCACAAACCTTGAGTGCCACTTAAAATTACATAGTCCGATGAAAACATTAAGTTTTTCAAAAGCAAGACACTTATTCCTACTTGTTAAGTATATGTTTCTACATAGAAGGGCATATCAAGTCAATGTAATACAAGCCTGTTACTGCTGAAGGCTATGTGGTCAAAGTTTTGACAAATTAATTTTGAATGTTTACACTTCAAATACACTTAGTCATTTTAAAGCAATGTTACTTCAGACTAACGTAAGGCAGAATATAATTATAACAGTCAATCTGATGTTCTCTGTGGCGGAGCGGTTAGAGTGTCTGACATTTTTCTAGGTCAGATTCCTAATCTGAAGGTCGGTGGTTCGATTCCCTGTGCCCCCCTCTTCCAATTTGGATTTCCACTGCTGTGTATAACTTACAGCGTCATCAAAGGCCAGTAGCTCTTATACCATGTCTATGTGGTGTGGGAGGTTAAAAATCCCTTGGGTCGGTAAAAGTGTAGTCTCGGGCTTTCTATCGACAAACTGTCTAATAGGGTGAAAACAAGGCTATTCAGACTTATCCATGATATACAGTATAAATCTTCAAGAACAAAAAAGAGAAAAAAAATCTAATAATATATTTATCTCAGAAAATAGCAGAAACTGAAAACCTTCGGATTGTGCAAGTTTAAAGTTTCATAGTCCGATGATGCTTTTGAGTTTCTGCCATTTTCTGAGATAAATCGTTGTAATCTACTTTATTTCAGTTGGAAGTAAATTTGATTTTAAATGGCTAACTTTGGAGATATTTGATGTCAAAACACGCCAAAACTATGACACCATAGACTTCGGTAGTAACAGGCTCTATCAAATTGACTTATTACGACCTTCTATGCACCAACAAATGCATACTAAGGGCACCAGTATCTAAGTTGAATATGTAGCATCAAATCTTGATAAGTGTTTTGGTTTTGAAAATTTGATGTTTTCATCGGACTATGCAACTTTGAGATATTTTCTTACAGGACGCTTCAGTACGGAGTGCGTAATAGAGGTTGCCCAGGCAGCGCACATGAAGCCTATATATAGGCAGTGTAAGTGGGATGTGTAGTTTATGTAAATGAGGTATGCAGTCAATCTGATTGAGTAAATAGAATGAGCATGCATTGCAAGGAGATAATGTAGACATGTCAGTAGGCAGCGTAGAAACACAATAAGGGGCGTGTAAAGAGTAGAAAGTTGGTAGTAGTTTTACGTCCTGGCAACATCCAAGGTCATATCAGGACGGGTACCGACTTGTGACAGTGTACACTCATGATGACTTCATAGTGCTGCCCCACTGGGAGAACAGGCCGTCGGCACCATGACCCGATATCCCACACAGTGATACTGTGCTAACCAGCCCTTGCCCTACCCTGTTAATGCCAACCACCAGGCTAGGTAGCCACAAGTATCAATTTTATAAGGCTGAGTGCCATGCTAGATAGCCACAAGTATCAATTTTATAAGGCTGAGCGCCATGCTAGGTAGCCACAAGTATCAATTTTATAAGGCCGAGCGCCATGCTAGGTAGCCACAAGTATCAATTTTATAAGGCTGAGCGCCATGCTAGGTAGCCACAAGTATCAATTTTATAAGGCTGAGTGCCATGCTAGGTAGCCACAAGTATCAATTTTATAAGGCTGAGCGCCATGCTAGGTAGCCACAAGTATCAATTTTATAAGGCTGAGTGCCATGTTAGGTAGCCACAATTATCAATTTTATAAGGCTGAGCGCCATGCTAGGTAGCCACAAGAATCACTTTTATAAGGCTGAGCGCCATGCTAGGTAGCCACAAGTATCAATTTTATAAGGCTGAGCGCCATGTTAGGTAGCCACAATTATCAATTTTATAAGGCTGAGCGCCATGCTAGGTAGCCACAAGAATCACTTTTATAAGGCTGAGCGCCATGCTAGGTAGCCACAAGTATCAATTTTATAAGGCTGAGCGCCATGCTAGGTAGCCACAAGAATCACTTTTATAAGGCTGAGCGCCATGCTAGGTAGCCACAAGTATCAATTTTATACGGCTGAGCGCCATGTTAGGTAGCCACAATTATCAATTTTATAAGGCTGAGCGCCATGCTAGGTAGCCACAAGAATCAATTTTATAAGGCTGAGCGCCATGCTAGGTAGCCACAAGTATCAATTTTATAAGGCTGAGCGCCATGCTAGGTAGCCACAAGTATCAATTTTATAAGGCTGAGCGCCATGCTAGGTAGCCACAAGTATCAATTTTATAAGGCTGAGCGCCATGCTAGGTAGCCACAAGTATCAATTTTATAAATCATTGATTTGACTCGACCGGGAATCGACCTCTTGACCTTCCGAACAGGAAGCCTGCGCTCAACCGATTAGCCACAGCGTCTGGTAACTGGCTATATAGGTGAGTCCTTTGGTTCAAACAAAAATGCGATTGTTTCATCGGATTGTGCCACTTGAAGTTGAAGACAGTGAACACGATGCGCTACACGGAGGTCAGTCACGTAGCCGGACTGACACGTGACAGGGGTCAGGGGTCATCCCGGCTTAGCGACCCTCCTCCTCCAGGGCGTGGGCACGTGTCTCTCCCGCTAGGTGCTCAGCGGTGCGAGCACCAGCCTTCTTGGAGGGTCGGCCATTTTTTAGTGCCCTTTCAGAATTGGGGCCCTCCCGGGTTGTTACTTTAAGGGGCTGTCACATTACGACGCATCACGCCAACAGATGCCGACGTATGTGATTTTTGGCCGCTACATCGGGACACGTTGTTATGCGTTAAATGTGCATTAGGCGCTCGTTGGTTCATCGAGATACGGCGTCACGCGTTGGCAAAGTTTTGTGCATGCACAAAACTTTGGACGTATGACAAAGTTTGATGTGTGGATTTTACACTGGCCGTACATTATGTATACGTTAGCCGTCTGTTGATGTATGTTAGACGTAGGTTAGACAAATGTTGTTCACTACATTGCACTACATTGCACTATATTGACCTACTTTAAAGGCAGTGGGAACGTACAGTCTGCATACTGACAACGTATGGATAACATACGTCTAACGTAGGTCTAATATACGTTTAGCGTTTCTCCAGCGTGTCTTGACATATGTAATATATGAGGTGTAGTTCTGGCAATTGAATAACATATATAATGTTCACCGGCGTTCTGCGAATGTAGCGTGAGTGTAATTCGAGCATTTTTTGCCAGGAGGCACGTTAGCCATACATTGGCCATACGCTATGTAAATGGTATGTATACGTCCAACTTTGCCCCTCGCGCTGAAAAGTTTGACGCTTCTCGATGTAAAAAAGTGATTTTACACGTTGGCCACGCGCTTGCGAGATACGTCACAATGGGCCTTTAACTTTAAGAGACGTTGCCGTACTGCAGTCGTGTTGCTTTTATCGAATCGTAATGTGCTGTAACTGGAAGTAGCGCAATGTAGCGTAAGGCAACGCAACGTAGACTAGCGTCGCACACAGTAGCGTAGCGTAACACAACATAACATACCTTAAGGTAACGCAAAGTAGCGTAACGATTTCGACTTCTAACGACCTAAGGTAACGTTTTGGGCGTTTTTGTTGTTTGTGTGGTAAATGGTTATTTGAGCAGCGTCCATTTCAAATTCGTATCCAATCCAGCCAGTTTGTTGGGGTTTACGTCCTAACAACAACTAAGGGCGCATGAGGACGGGCACCGACTGGTGAGAGAGAGTGCGTACGCATTGGAACTTTATAACACTATCCCACTGTGAGAGACAAGGCTGTCGGTGTAGTAAGTTGAAAACACTACCCCACAAAAACACTACGGTAGTGTTTTGAACCTACCTTCAACCTAGTTGAAGGTAGGTTCAAAACACTACTGTGGCCACGCTCAAAACACTATCATTAAGTTCAAAACACTACCCCTAAGTTCAAAACACTACTCTAAAAGAAATGTTATAAATGCTGCATATTAAGTTTCATTTCTAGTAGCGTGATGCAGTATGCAGTAAGGTGGGGCAGTAGGGGTTGTTGTTGTTGTTGATGGTTGTTTTATGTCCTAGCAACATCTAAGGTCATATTACTATTTATTAGGGCGGGCACCGACTTGTGACAGTGCACACTAATGGATACCGCGTTATGGTGCAGTCCCACTCGGACGTGTGCGCTGTTACAAGTTGGTGCACATCCTGGTATGGCCTAGGGTCTTACTGGGGTGTAAAACTACACCAACCACCCAGCCTCCCCGGGCCCTCTCAGAGGACTGTGGTTGGACTCTTAGGCTGCCTTTTTCCTTCCTACCCCCCTCCCCTCTACCCCTCAATTCCTCTGATCACTACACACCGGAAGCCAACTCCCGACCACATGGGACTGCTTTAGGCCCATTCAGTGCTGCAGCTTTGCAGCCTTCAGCGCACCAATGCGACTGAAAACTCCCCAAAACAACAACAACAAACACTCGGACGTTTCTTTTTAGCGAGACGTCGGGAAGCGTTACGCGCGTGTTCCAATATTATGGCGACGTCAGAAGCACGTCGACATCGCTGGAATAACGTTATGCGAACACTAGGCAAACGGTTGCTTTGTTGTTTTACACCCTAGCTACATCTAAGGTCATATGATGACGCCACGCCAAACTTTTACCACGACATCATGCTACTGCCATGTCATGTGTTTTGAACTTGGGTAGTGTTTTCAATGTACGTAGGGGTAGTGTTTTGAACTTAACGGTAGTGTTTTGAACCTAAGCTCAAAACACTATGGTAGTGTTTTGAACCTAGGTTCAAAACACTACCGTAGTGTTCTGAACGGGGTAGTGTTTTGAACGTCCTACACCGGCACCAGGAGCCAGTATAATACTCAGCCACATTATCCTGATACTGAGATAACCAGCCCTTGTCCTATTCTATCAATGCTGAGCAGCAGGCTATGGATGTAGTGACAACTATCAATTTGGCAACCGATTGGCTTGAATTGGCCGGGACTCGAATACCCCAGCAAGGAAGCCATTTTTGTAAGCCATTGGGTTGACTTGGCTGGCATTCAAACTCCTGACCTTCCACATGGGAAGCCTGCGCTCTACCCGATTCGGGCACCACATCCGGTCCATCACCCATACAAGCTTGTTCTGACCAGCAGTTGAGACGAGGTCACATACTTCTGTTCTTTTGGGGGGGGGGGGGGGGGGGGAGCCCCCACCCCACGCCCTCCCCACACCAAATACCTCCTCTTCTCATGGTCGGTGGTACTGGTAGGTCAACTCCTCCAGAGAGCCATGCTCCACACAAAAGTCATCCTGGATAACTATTTGTAGACTTATCAGGAATGAAAGCCATGTCCAATAAAAATTGCGGAAAACTGTTAACCTACAGATTAACTTACAAATCCTCTTCTGGCTGATCTTGGCTCTATTGTATTAGGCCTCTAATTAATCGGTAAATATAGAGAAATGTGGAAATCCGCGAAATCGAGGAGATCTTTCATCACTGACTTTAAAGAAAAAAAAGAGCAAATTACCATCATGAACAAACCATCAACACACCGAACATCCTACACAACTATCAATCTGTTTAAACACATTGAACATTATATAAGACAGACAAAATATCTTGTCAACTCTGAACTTAACTTGTTTTATAAGAGAAAAAATGTAACCCACAACGATTATTTGAGTTGCCCCGAGTATACACCTTCTACTCGGTGCTGCTCCTCATTTTTGCATGAACTACAGTGACTGTTGCTGTACATTATACAGCAGGAGCCACTCCCTTAATTCTACAGGATCGGTGCTGTAACTAATACAGCACTGATCAAACTTATTCTAATAGTAAGATGGCCGGAAGACCAGTGCCCCAGCGCTGACAAATGTCATGTTCAGATGAATAAATACTTTACCCAAAAAAAAACAACAAATGTATCTAGACTATTGCAAGAATGGGCTGCTGTCCACGCCAAAAAACAACAACACAAAAGCTGGCAGGGGAGGGTAACTAATTGTGGTTGTTGAAGGACAAGGCGCACCATTTTTAACACGGGGTCTACCTCCCCGTCCTGATATGACCCTAGATGTTGCTAGGACGTAAAACAACAACAAACAGACAACAAACAAACAACCTTATGGCTGGCATTTAGAGTAGGGCGTGAAGGGTGGCAATGGTGAAAACTGACCCCTATACAGGAGTGAGCAGAAGAAAGTGTGTGCCATTTGTCGGCGGCTAATTGTAGTCGGCGGGGCGCGGGAGGTGCTGGACTCTTCTGCACTCAAGGCGTCACTTCCAACTGACTGGTATGGCAGATGTGTAATACACTCACCAGGCCACCACCTCAGTACACCTGTGTAGAACGGTAGGCGCAGATTGCCTGTAGTTTCATCCCGCACTCGTATGGCACTGCATCTAAGTTATAGTGAATTCTTAATGGGACTCCAGTGTGAGGGTGACCTCCTCATCTTAAAGTTGCATAGTCCGATGGTTTAGAATTACTGTATTTTTTTCTGAGATAAATATATTAGATCGATCACTAGTATCTACTTTACATTAGTTCAAAGTTCCTTTTATTTTAAATGGTAAACTTTTTAGATATTTTGAGTGCAAACATGGAAAATTAGTTTTGGCAAGCTTGCCAAAACTCGGACACCATAGACTTCTGCAGTAACAGGTTCTCTTAGATTGACTCAGTATTCCCTTCTACGCAGAAACAAATGCTCAATAAGTGCATCAGTATCCAAGTTAGATATGTAAAATCAAATCTAGATGATTGGTTTGGTTTTGAAAATTTGATATTTCATCGGACTATGCAGCTTTAGCTTCATACACTACTCGGTTAGCTGTTAAACCTACCTGGCGAACCATCTATTTAACTGTCTATCAATTCTATTGGTGAGGCAGCAGTAATATTTAATCTGATGCGCAATATATTAAAGTTTCATGGTCCGATGATTTTGGGTTTCTGTAATTTTCTGAGGTAAATATATATATATGCAGTAAAACCTCTCTAAATCGACGGACCATGGGAACTTTAAGTTTAAGTGGCCCATATAGGGAGGTGGGAGGTTTAGAGAGTTAGAATATCCATACAATAAAACGATCGGTATAGGGCAGTGGTCGATCCGTGGAGGAGTCGGTATAGAGAGGTTTTACTGTAGATTGATAGTTATAACCTACCTTACTTTAGTTTGAAGTAACTGTTTCTTTAAGTGGGTAAGTTTTGAGATATTTGAAGTGCAAACATGTTAAATTAATTTTGGCAAGCACACCAAAGCTCTGACATCATATGCTTCTGAGGTAGTTCTATAAATTGCCTCAGTATTCCCTTCTATGTGGCGATAAATGTTTAATAAGTACACCTAAGGTAGAATCAAATCTAGATAATTTTGATTTTGAAAATTTGATGCTTCATCGGACTATGCAGCTTTAAAGGCGGGCATAAATTGCCAGCAACTTGTGTAGTTTCATCTCACTCTCGTATGGTACTGCATCTAAAATACTAGTAATAGTGAATTCTTAATGGCCCTCCAGTGTGGCTCCACCCACCCAGCCCCATCACCTTCCTCCGACTCCAAAACATATTCAGTCAGCTATTAATCCTACCTGGTGAAGCAGCCAGCGTATAAAGCACAGGATTGTTTGTATGTTTGTTTTTGTTTTACGTCCTAGCAACCTCTAAGGTCATATCAGGATGGGTACCGACTTGTGACAGTGCGCACTCATGGCGACTTTATAGTGCTGCCCCACTGGAAGACCAGGCCACCAGCACCATGACCTGATATCCCACTCAGTCACAGTATCCTGGCACTGAGCCAACAAGTCCTTGTCCTATCCTAATAATGCCGAGCGCCAGGCTAAGAAGCGACAAGTATCAATTTTTAAGTCATTCGTTTGACTCGACCAGGGTTCGAACCCACGACCCCACGATCTACCAACACGGGAGACGGATGCTCTAACTCATTCGGCCATCCCGTCTGGTATATTGCACAGGAAATAACCATCCAAAGCACGCCGTCCTCCACAACCATATATTTAACTGTCTAACAATTCTATTGGTGAGGCAGCAGTAGCATTTAATCTGATGGATTGCATATTATTTTAACTAGTAATTCCACACGGTGAAACATGTAGTGACTATTTCAATCATACACTTTTACTGGCTCCTCCATTCACCAATCACAGTTTGTCTCAAACTTGTCAATTCTTTTCATATTGATTGATTGATTGATTGATTGATTGATTTGTAGTTGTTTTACCCCATGCCAGCAGCAAAGGTCAAATTCACGGCGAGAAGTGCTAAACTTGTATTCTCTTAATAAAAGTTCTTTTATCATGACATGATCTGTTTCATTATGATTGCACTAGAATCCTCTGGATGACACAGAGAGGTTTGCTTGTTTGTTGTTGTTTTACGTCCTAGCAACATCTAAGGTCATATCAGGACGGGACACAGAGAGGAGGGAACGGTGAAGTTACAGAGGTTATAACTAAAATAAGGCAGTCAAAACCCTTCAAATTTACTGTAGAGAACCCTAAATAGATCTGATACAACCCCTGGTTTAAAAATCCACAATTCATATCATAACTGATAATATCAAGAGTGGCGTTGTTCCACGTTAGTCCCTTTGGAATGAATGTGACACTTATATGGCCATGCTGCTTTTATATTAACTATTTAATCAATTAGCTTAATATATACAGTAAAACCACCTCCACAGATCGACCACTCCCCTATATCGACTGCTTTATTTGGGTCCCAAATGATCACCCACCATTGTACCAATTTTTAAAAAAACTCGCTAAACTGACCACCTCCCTAAAAGGACCATTTAAAGTCAGTCCCATGGTCGGTCGATTTAGATAGGTTTTTCATTCATCGTAATTGTATTTTTAGTTAAACCCAATAAAATGGAGCCCCCCCCCCCCCCCACACACACACATTATTTAATGAAGCATTCCATTCCACTTGAGGTGGGGAAGCAGGGAATGGAGAACTAGGAATTTCACAAATTGATCTGTTGGCATGAATGTATGTGTAGGTAATATGTGTGCATTCCTGCTGTCCATATCTGTCCACATTATCACTGTATACTGATGCCCTGAGGGAATTCAAACAGAGAGGAACTAAGACCGCCCAAACCGTGGGTTTGTATTCCCTGTACATCTTATCTTATCTGCGCATGTACTATATATAGAATTCGTTATTTCTACTCACGGAGATTGGTCTGATTGGATCAACAAATCTCAGGTTCCTTCATGTGGTTCGCATTCGTTTATTGCGAGGGTAGAGGCTTTTACATCCTAACAACATTTAAGATCATATCGGGGCGCCCAACTGACGCGGTGCGCAGGGTGACTTTTCGCACATTGCTCACTTGACATTTTACATAGTCAGGTCAGAATATCACAGACTACGACATTTACCAGCCCAACATTGTCTGAACTAAATGTGCTCACTGAAATGGAGGCAGAGGTACCTTTTTGCACGGAGTGCGGTTAGACGTGGTAAGAATACACTTCGTTTTCTTTTCTTTTAGAAATATAAGCACAGTGAATTCTACTCATAATGGACACCATTAGGAGGATAGACCGCGCCAATTATTGTCACCCAACTGTTAGTACTTAGATTGCCGCCAGGTGGCGAGTAGCTCTTGCTTTCAGGATAGTCAGCGAGGCTGTACACCCACACACGCGCACACTCACACGCAGGCGCACAAAATGGGCGCCACAACGATACCAGCACCAGGTAGGGAAACACACCTGGTGGACGGCAGGCTGCGGAGACCCCGGTCCACCTGCCACACAGCCCGCCCTGCCCCGCCCCGCCCCGCCCGTCCCCCGCCCCGGCCCGGCCCGGCTCGGCCCGGCCACGCCCCGGCCCGGCCCGGCCCGGCCCGGCCCGGCCCGCCACGGCCCGGCCCGCCCCCCCTTCAGCTGGTGTCTGCGGCAGGCTTGACACAGTTGGACCCGGTCTCTACAGCCATCTTGGAAGGCATTGCATGACATTGACACCGGTGTTGTTCAGAAAGGAGAGGGATGAGATGTGATGAGATGGGATGAGATGGGATGAGATGGGATGGGATGAGATGGGAGGGGGGAGGGGAGGGGAGGGGAGGGAGGGAGGGGAGGGGACTTTAGGAGGGGACGTGAGGGAGGGGACTTTAGGGAGGGGACGTGAGGGGAGGGGACGTGAGGGGAGGGGACGTGAGGGGAGGGGACGTGAGGGGAGGGGGACATGAGGGGAAGGGACGTGAGAGGAGGGAAGGGACGTGGGAGGGGGATATGATGGGAGGGGAGGGGAGGGGAGGGGAGGGGAGGGAAGGGAAGGGAGGGGAGGGGACTTTAGGGAGGGGACGTGAGGGGAGGGGACTTTAGGGAGGGGACGTGAGGGGAGGGGACGTGAGGGGAGGGGACGTGAGGGGAGGGGACGTGAGAGGAGGGGACGTGAGGGGAGGGGACGTGAGGGGAGGGGGGGACGTGAGGGGAAGGGACGTGAGAGGAGGGAAGGGACGTGGGAGGAGGGAAGGGACGTGAGGGGAGAGAGGGGACGTGAGGGGAGAGAGGGGACATGAGGGGAGCCTAGGGGACGTGAGGGAAGGGGACAGGACGTGAGGGAAGGGGACGGGACGTGAGGGAAGGGAAGGGAGGATGGGGAGGGAGGAGGGGAGGAGAAGGAATGAGGGCGGTGTGGAACGAAATAGAGATGCAATGGAGGAAAGGAGGAGGGGGGGGGGAGAGGAGAGGGAAGGGATTGGATGATATCGGAAGGGAGAGAGGAAGGGAGAGAAAGAGGGGAAGAGATAGGAAGAGAGCGGAAGATTGGAAGAGGGAGAAAGAGGGAGAAAGAGGGAGAAAGAGAGAGTGAAAAGAGTAAGAGGGGTGTGGAAGGAAGGAAAAGAGAATGGAAGGGAAAAAAAGAAAGGTGAGATGAGAGGAGAGGCGAAGGGAGGGAGGGCCGGTGTGATTTGGGGGCTATCAGATTCACACAAAGAGAAGGAGGCACTGATTGATACATTTCTTTGGGAGTCATCAGACACTTATTACAATGTTTTAACAGAAAGGGTTGGAAAGTGTGTAGGATAAGATGCTTCAATTATATCGTTCTAGAACGGAAGGTGAAGTTGGTTCGGCTGGAACTACCTCTTATTCCACACGGGAACCGGCATGTGGAGGGAGGGTAACGGCGGTAATGGCTCGGGCGTGAGGTAACATCTGACAATTTATGTTTGCCGTGGCTCAAAAAGCAGAAAGAAGAAAACTACACGGTCTGGAAGTGCTCATCTCAGAAGGGCTGCCGGTTAATAGATTACCATGCCGACTGTGTTAACTTGCGACTAGCAGGGCGATAAGCAGGGCGAAATAGGCGCTGACTTTCAGCCAATCAGCGAGCTACATTGCCGCTTCTAGGGAGGTGGCTGGCCAATCAGAGGCCATTAAAATCGGCGTTCCACACCATACATCTAGCCATTGTGAAAATAGGAGGAGTGGAGAGGAGGGAGGAGTGGAGAGGAGGGATGGGGATGAGGGATGGGGAATGGGGGATGGGGCGACATGAAACGAAAATTGTATAGGTGGGTGAAGGTTTGTGTTTGTTTGTTGTTTTACGTCCTAGCAACATCTAAGGTCATATCAGGACGATACTGAATGAGGCATACCTATATCATATCTGTCAGTTCAATTTTAGTGAAAGTATCAGCATTGTAGTTGGATACAACTTCATATACATGTCAGCGAATATCCAGGACTAAATCCAATTCTAATTTAACTTCCGTTGTAAAGGTTGGTTATTGGAGTTTCACGTCCTGGCAATATCGAAGGTCATATCAGAACGGGGGGCCTTTGTAAAGGGATGGGTATAATCTGGGATGTCAGTATAATCTGAATGGTACTACATCTAGATTGACACAAAGGACAAAAGTTCTAATGAAATCCACCTATACCTAGGCTGATCCACATTGAGCTTACACCTAATTAAAAGTAATAGTAAAACAACTATCTAAAAAAGAATGTACAAGAATTATTTGGTGTGGCACATTGTCAGGCCTGGTCCTTCGCATCACTGAGATAAATTAAACTTTTAATTAACTATAACAGGATTTTATATCATCAAGCCAATAAGCCACACCGTGTACAGCATAAGAGGACTGGTGCTGAGTGTACCTTCCTTACCAACTTGTTGATGCTCCAATGCAAGTGCTGCTTAAAGTTGCATAGCCCGATGGTTTTGAGTTTCTTATCATTTTCTGAGATAAATATATTAGGTTGATCATTATAATCTACCTTATTTTCGTTTAAAGTAACTTTTATTATCAATGGTTTACTGCCGAGATATATGAAGTGCAAATGTGCTAAATTAATTTGGGAAAGCACACCAAAACTCTGGCACCATAGCCTTCTGCAGTAACAGATTCTATTAAATTGCCTCAATATTCCCTTCTGTGTGGTGACAAATGTTTAATAAGTGAACTAGTATCTAAATTAGATATGTATCATCAAATCTAGTTAATTGTTTTGGTTTTGAAAATTTTATATTTTCATCGGACTATGCAGCTTTAATTCGCTGTCAGCATGACTAATCACATAAGCCCCCTCAGCAGTATTTATTCAACTCCAGGCCAGTCTTCTTGTTCTTCTTTTTCTGGGGTGACCAAGTCCCGGGAGCTTTGGAACAGATCGCCTTCTGTTTGGCACTTCCAAAGTTATCCAGAACTCACAACACGGAATTTACATCAGCTGCTTCCAGTCATTCATTCAGTCAACCAGGGCTGTACCTAAGGTGTCTGTGTGTGTGTGGGGGGGGGGGGGAGGGTGAGGATGTGCATGTGTGAAAGGAGGGTGGGGGAGGATGGGGAGGATGTGTATGTGTATGTGTGGAAGTGTAGGTGGGAGGTGACGTGAGGGTCTGCGAGGTTCTGTGCACACACTCAGGTATACCCTTAGTTTTAAACGTGGTTTTATTTATACTGATGATAGAAGAAACTGATCTCAACAAATTGTTATATTTCATCACCCCTTTTGTGCGCATGCGTGGGAATATGCGTCTGTGTGGGTGTACAAGTTTGTATCACCAGTATGGCGCGAGAAGAATTTGGTGAAGATCTCACATTTCTGCGTCCTGATATGACCTTAGATGTTGTCAGGACATACAACTCCAATAACCAACCAACCAACCACATTTTTGCATGTGGTATATATAATAGATACAGTACAATATATATATATATATATATATATATATATATATATATATATATATATATATATATATATATATATATATATATCCATAAACTATCCAATCTTTATATGAGTACATGTCATGTAATGCATTATGTGAATATAGATTATATTATTGTTCTCACTGTCGTAGCTAAGGCTTATATATACATATACTAGTAATAGTATTCAATCTGTATGTAAGTATTCAATCTGTATGTGAATGTAAACATGGTATTTTTCTCTACCTCATTTCAAAATGCTACTCTTCTAGCATAACTGTATATTCACAGCCAGACCAGGCATGTAGTTGATATTGAGTGTACTCTAGTTCCGTCGTCAGCCACAGCGGCGCCAACTGCGAGTGGAAATACCACCACTAATACTCCTACTAAAATGATAAATATGCATATTATGCACGCGCTCACAGGTGTGCGCATGGCAGTACGGGAGTATGTACTGTTCAGCCTACGGGCGGGGAATGTCTTATGGATGTGTACGATATGAAGAGGAGGGGGTGAAGAAAGACGAGGAGTGGCAGGAGAGGGGTAGGTGGGAGTGGGTGGGGGTGTGAGGGAGTGTGAGGGAGTAGGGAGGAGGGACTGGGGAGGAGGGACTGAGAAGGAGGGACTGAGTAGGAGTGAGTGAGTAGGAGGGGGAGAGTAGGAGGGGAGAGGAAGTGAGTGGGAGGGGAGGGGAAAGGGAGTGGAGGGGAGCAGGGGGGGGGAGAGGGGGAGCGAGTGGGAGTGTGAGGGAGCAGGATGAAGTGGGATGAAGTGTGAGGGAGTGGAATTAAGTGGAGTGAGAGGGAAGAAGTGGGAGTGAGTGTGAGGGAGTGGGATGGCGTGTGAGGAGGTGTGAGGGAGGGTGAGGGAGTGGGTGGAAGTGGGAACGAGTGGAAGGGGGGGGGGGGCGAAGGATAGGGATGGTGAGAGGGGGTGAGGATGAGGGATAGGGAAGAGCTGGAGGAAGGGAAGCATATGAGAAGGGGGAGGGAGAGGGATGGAGGGGGAGGGCGTGGAATGGGACACGGTAGGGGGAAAGGAAGAGGGAGGGGCAGGTAGAGAGGGAGGGAGAGGGAGGGGGTGGAAGGGAGATGGAGAGGGAGGAAGGAGAAGGGAGAAACAGGGAAGGGAGAGACAGGGAAGGGAGGGACAGGGAAGGGAGAGGCAGGGAAGCGAGAGGCGGGGAAGGGAGAGGCAGGGAAGGGAGAGGCGGGGAAGGGAGAGGCGGGGAAGGGAGAGGCGGGGAAGGGAGAGGCGGAGAAGGGAGAGGCGGAGAAGGCAGAGGCAGGGAAGGGAGAGACGGGGAAGTGAGAGACGGGGAGGGGAGACAGGGAAGGGATAGGTGGGGAATGAAGAGACAGGGAAGGGAGAGACAGGGAAGGGAGAGGCGGGGAAGGGACAGACAGGGAAGGGAGAGAGAGGGAAGGGAGAGGTGGGGAAGGGAGATATGGAAGGGAGAGGCAGGGAAGGGAGAGACAGAGAAGGGAGAGGCGGGGAAGGGAGGGTCGGGGAAGGGAGAGACAGGGAAGGGAGAGGCAGGGAAGGGAGAGGCGGGGAAGGGAGAGCTGGGAAGGGAGAGACAGGGAAGGGAGAGGCGGGGAAGGGAGAGCCAGGGAAGGGAGAGGCGGAGAAGGGCGAGACAGAAGGGAGAGGCGGGGAAGGGAGGGTCGGGGAAGGGAGACACAGGGAAGGGAGAGACAGAGAGGGAGAGACAGAGAGGGAGAGGTCGGGGAAGGGAGAGTGGGGATGGGAGAGACAGGGAAGGGAGAGGCTGGGAAGGGAGAGCCAGGGAAGGGAGAGGCGGGGAAGGGCGAGACGGGGAAGGGCGAGACGGGAAAGGGACATACAGGGAAGGGAGAGGTGGGGAAGGGAGAGATGGGGAAGGGAGAGACAGGGAAGGGAGAGAGAGGGAACGGAGAGGTGGGGAAGGGAGAGACAGGTAAGGGAGAGACGTGTAAGGGAGAGGCGGGGAAGGGAGAGACAGAGAAGGGAGAGGCGGGTAAGGGAGAGCTGGGGAAGGGAGCTACAGGGAAGGGAGAGGCGGGGAAGGGAGAGACGGGGAAGGGAGAGGTGGGGAAGGGAGAGACAGGGAAGGGAGAGACAGGGAAGGGATAGGCGGGGAAGGGAGAGCCAGGGAAGGGAGAGGATGGGAAGGGATAGACCGGGAAGGGAGAGACTTGGAAGGGAGAAAAGGGGAAGGGAGAAAAGGGGAAGGGAGAGACGGGGAAGGGAGAGCCAGGGAGTGGGCAGATAGAGGAATGGAGACTATAGGGATGGATGGATGGATGGATGGATGGATGGATGTAGGGATAGAGGGATGGAGGAAGGGGGGGGGGGGGCGGAGAAGGAGAAAGGTTGGGGAGGTGCGCGTTCTGCGCCCCCAGCTAATGGAGGTGGCCGGGTATTGGGTCTGACAGTGAGGCCTTTACGAAGCCTACACACGCGGCATACACAGGCGTCCGGGGGGCAAGTAGCGGGATATATGGACGCACACTTTGTTGATGGATCATGTCCTGCCAGTCCGCCTGCCGGTCAGACTCTCTGCTTCATGTAGGCTGACTATAATTAGTATCAATGTACATCAGTAGCCGTAGGAAATAACCACACCTCCCAAAACCTTGCCTACACTCGCAGGAGCTTATCCTGAAGAGGGGGGGGGGGCACTTGTTGGTGGTTTACAGCCTAGCAACATCAAAGGTCACATTGAGACTGGTCAAGTTGTGGTTCATCTAGGCTGACTATCGCTGTACATCGGTAGCGATAGGAACTAACCATATCTCCCAAAACTACGCCTACACTCGCAATAGCTTACCATCAGGTTAGCTTATTGGTGGTTTATAGCCTAACAACTTCAAAGGTGACATTGAGAAGACTTACCGAATTAGGATTCACTCATGGCCATTGAGTTAACCCCGTTACCAGTGACCCGTTTCCTACAGACCGTATCGGGCGCAGTAGCAGAATCGGGGCAGAATCGGTGGCAAAATTGGTTTCGGTTTGCGGTCGAATCAAACCAAAGACTTATCAAATTGATACTTGTCGATTCCTAGCCAGGCGCCCAGCATTAATAGGACCGGGCAAAGACTGGTCAACTCAGTGTCAGGATAATGTGACTGAGTGGGATATCAGGTCATGGTGTCAGTGGCCTGATTTCCCAGTGGGGAAGCACTATAAAGTCACAATGAGCGCACACTGTCACAAGTCGGTACCCGTTCTCATATTTGTTGGGTGGTAAATATGTTTATTCTGCTGAGTATGACCTTAGATGTTGCCAGGATGTACAACTCCAACAACCAACCAACCAGCGACCATACATCAAGCTTGGAGAGTGGTGTTAAAAACATTGCTTAGACGACACAGATGGACCTGGGTGCTGCTTTTAATCTTCCTGCTTGTAGCACCGAGTACTCAACATCCGGGCAATGCAGTGACCCGCGAGCCGGGATCTCGTGAGATGTGCCGTTGCCACTTGCCACTTCCCACCTGGACTTCCGGTTGGCTTCTCCCCAGAGAGGCGCCCGGCAGGGCGCGCGGTCCGCCACCAATCACACCGCTGAGGTGTGAGTGCTGCATGAGTTACTCATGGGCCGGTTTATATTTCCTCCCAGAATCCCAATAAACAAAAGTCCCAATAAACAAACGTCTGACATGTGACTTTAGTAACAAGTAAGGTCATATCAGGATGGATGCCGAATTATGAGAGTACATATTGATGGCCTGTTTATAGTGCTGCTCCACTAGCATTGTAACCCGATATCCCACTCAGTCACGTTATCGTATTAATTATTATTCAGCCCAATAGTGGCTAATAGTAATACCAAGTGCCAGGTTAGGTTCCAACAAGTGTCAATTTTCAAAATCATTTGACTCGATCAGGGTTCAAACCCACGAGCTCCTACATAGGAAGCCAGCTAGCCAGCACTCTTATCAATTCAGCGGGAGTTACTGGTTATGACATCGGTCAGTCAAAGTAAACCAGCACTATAAAACCGAGAGTGTGCACTGCCACAATACAATAACTGTCCACACATGGCAGGAGTTCATGGATCCCAATTAATCAATGAACCACCCAAATTGGCGTGTTTAATGTTGCCTAGAACTAGAAGGAGACAACAGTTTCGAATTTTAATTGACCAAAGAAGACCCAATAGATAACAACTACTTTTATGTTTATCCAGCAGGAAGGGAAACCTGTCCATTAGAAGCTAGAGCCAATGCATTATATCACCAGGTATGGTAGAGTGTCGAGGGAGAAGTTGCTACCCGAGTAGACTGCAGACTGTATCAGTTGCCCAGCAGGTGTAATACAACGGCACATTCATCTTCATATCCACATTCCGCTCGCCCACTGCCAGTGACGCCTAACTCCCCAATGCATTGCCCGCAACTAACTGAATCAGCGCCACTGTGGGGCGGCGGACTGATTTGGAACTACTGCGCAAGATAACTGACCTGATGCCCCGAGCGGAGGTAGGTGTCGCCACCCTGCTCTGCCGCTAGGTGGCCGCCCGCTGGTAGCCGGCGATAACCGAGATACCGGCCGGGATCGACGGGCGGCTGACGGGGGCCGGCGGAGGGAAGATAGGTGAGAGGCCGGGAGGTAGTTGGTGTGTTGCACCTGAGATTCCAGCGCCGATTTGAGGTGTGAGGAGGTAGGGGGGAGGGAGGGTAAGGCGGAAGGGGTTGAAGGGGTTGAAGGGGGGGGGGGGGGGGTCCCTGCCGCGAAAGGCAGAAAGACGATATTCCGGAGTGGAGAGAGGGAATGCTCCCGTCACATTCAACAAACATCGGAAGGTTAGAGCATCCGCTTTTCAGGAAGGAATACATCCGAACCTGGGTTCTATTCCCAGCTAAGTCAAACCGAAGACATTGAAAATTGGGGAAGAAAAACAAGCAGGTGTGGTGATATGAATTTGGCTGTTGTTAATGTCCCAAATTGCAATCACTGACTGATGCAATTTGAATTCCAAGAGGGAGGCCAACACAGTTGGAAATAACTGTTCTCATCCGAACACTGAAGCTAAAACTTCACAAGTCGTGGGAAGCATTGCATTTTCTAAACCAAAACAAATGCCTATATTTGCCCATGTATATCCAATTTAGGTGCTATAGTGCAGCTATGAACCTGTTATTGTTGCATAGACGGAATATTGGCTCAATGTAATAACAACTATCCTTGCTTGAGGCCTTCGTGTCCAGCATATTGATGTGCATGCCAAAATTAATGTCTTTTCACTTTAAACATCTACCTCCAAATTAAACATTCACAAGGAAAGTTATTTCAAATTACAGTACAGCAGATCATAATGATCAATCTGATTTATTTATCTTAAAGAAATATGGTTGACAATCAAAACCTCTGGATTTTGCAACTAAACCAATGGGCGGCATCAGAGAATACACGGTTTTGGAAAGAGAAAAGAGAAATAAATGTACATTGATGAAGGAGGAGGTGGTGGGCCTGATGGGGAGGGTGACCTCTGTAGAGTTTCCTTGAACAAATGGCATGACGCCGCAGCAGGATATCAGGCAATTACGTCCCGTTTCCTACAGACAGTTTGCCTTAGAAGCAGTGAGTAAATAGCGCAATACAGGCACAGCTAGAACCTGGTGCCCCTCACCACACACACACAGACACACACAAAGTCACACACACACACACACACCTCACTCCAACTCCCATGCAACCTTCTGTTGGGGGACTACACAGTACTAGTTAAGGCATCAAGCTTAGCAGCCATGGTAATAGCCATAACCAGCTAAAAGCGAGCTAGCAGATGTAAACAGAATGTACTTGAGTTATAATAGTCGAGGATTGGCATATAACCGTTGACATAACATTTACCCTTAGGTGCAGTGGTAATGTGCCTGCCCGTCCTACCCTTATTGTTTAAAAACCAGACTAACTGTAGCCTGCCTCTTCATTCTAAACTAAATGTGATCACGCATGTCAACCAATCAAAGGAATTATCGTGGAAGTGTTATGAACATTTAATTCACGCTTGTATTATTTTATTAATGGTTTTATGACTGAAATAGGTTCATAATGTGGATAATGAATGCGCATATAGCACCAAGAGTTGGTTGGTTGTTGGAGTTTTACGTCCTGGCAACATCTCAGGATGGGTACCGACTTGTGACAGTGCGCACTGATGGCGACTTTATAGTGCTGACCCACTGGGAGACCAGGCCGCCAGCACCATGACCTGATATCACAAGTCACATTATACAAGTATAACAACCCCGAATATCCCATATCGGCAGTATGACACAAAATGTCTGACGTCGTCATTCTAGAGGTGAGGCGTGAGATTGGGGTGGAGTTGCGAACGGCAAGGTGCATCTGTCGGAGGACAAGGTGAGTGAGTGTGTGAGTGTGTGTGAGTGTGTGGGGTGGGGGCAGGGCAGGGCATTGAGAGCGGTTGTCAGCAGTGACCCACAAATATTAACACAGTTTGATATGGGGAACCGTAGGTGTCGACCCACATAATAGACAGTTATATTAACAGGTGTGTTTATTTATCCCTAAACACACCCGGCCAAGGAGCGAGTAGCCGAGGCCCTAGTCACGTGTGCGATACCAAGTTGCATACAGCTGGCCAGACAGCAACTCAATGCATGATATTCACATGCATGCGCTGTGGCAACGGTCCCACAACCGTACTGTTCATCGTCGCCATCAGATGTTGCATGCATAGTGAATATTGTGTATTAATAGTGACTGACAAGTTTGCTACCCCCCTTAAATTTTCAAAAGGGTCCAAACATGAAAATTGTATTTTGCTTGGAAGCTCCAATAACCCAAAAGCAATATACTTTTGACATTTTCAAAATATCCCAAAATTTGACTGACATACGTGCATTTGAAAGTTAGTAATTTCCATAGCTTTTGTATGCATTGTGGCAACGGTCCCACAACCGTAGTGTTTGTCATCGCCATCAGATGTTGCATGCGTTGTGAATATTGTGTATTTTAGGCCTTTCTATGATCTTTTCAACTCAGAAATTCAATTCAAAGTCCCAAGAATTGACGCACTATGATAGATAGTCAAATATGGAAGGCTTTCATCAGCTTTCTCTATTTTATTTTTCTAAGTCAACAGAAGCCACTATAAACCTTAGATGGAGCCAGAACGTCAAACCCCAAAATATAGAGCATTGCTATATTAAATATTTACCCTGCACTAGCTAATAATCCAGCGACCCCCATATGCAGATAGTCATGTAGAAATCCACACACAGAAACACTAAATTATTCAGTAGATATCAAACAGCATACATTGTTGTTTGCTTGCTTATTAGAGTTGTACGTCCTGGAAGCATCTATGGTCATATCAGGACAACTATCAACTTCTGACAGAGCACACTCATGGTAACTTTATAGTGCTTCCCTAATGGGAGACCAGGCCACCAGCACCATGACCTGATTTCTCACCCAGTCACATTATCCTGATACTGAGCTAACCAGTCCTTGCCCTATCCTCGTAATGCTGAGTGCCAGGGTAGATAGTTACATGTATCAATTTATGTAAGTCATCGGTTTGACTCGACCGGGAATAAAACTGCCAATTCGGCCACCACATGCGGACAAAGAGTATACATGTCACAGAATAACAATAACATAGACCCCTCTACGAAGAGAGCACCTTAAACAGGGGGATTCCAGGAATGACCAGACAGACAATCAATCAGATAGCCAGACAGACAGGCAGACAGACATACAGGCAGGCAGACAGACATGCAGACAGACATGCAGACATGCATACATCCAAATAGCCAGGCAGACAGACAGGCAAGCAGGCAGACAGGCAGACAATCAAGCAGATAGCCAGACAGACCGGCAGACAGGCAGGCATACAGCCATACAGACAGACAGACAGCCAGGCAGACATATAGGCAGGCAGACAGGCAGACAGACAGCCAAACATACAGGCAGACATACATGCAAGCAGGCAGATAGCCAGACAGACAAGCAGGCATACAGTCATATAGACAGCCAGACAGACAACCAGACAGACAGCCAGCCAGCCAAACAACAGGCAGACAGACAGACAGGCAAGCAGGCAGACAGACAACCAGGGAGACAGCCAGCCAAGCAGGCAGGCAGACAGACAGACATACAGGAAGAGATACAGCCAGCCAGCCAGCCAGCCATGGCACCAACTTCACAGACACATTCTGGAGGGGTGAGGGGGAGGGGGGAGGGGTAGGGGAGGAAGGGTGTTGATAACTTATAAATTAGTCAACACAGTTTTCAGCTGGGCTCGGCACTGGTACATGGACGGTTCTTAACACTGGCATAAAAGTCATCTAACGCCCGGACACCGGGTGTGGAGAGATGCACCCCGACCCAGGTACCCACCTACCACACAGCTCCGGAGGCCGGCGTGAGGAAATATTCTGACTTCTATCATAATGTAACTCCCCAGTCACTTCATTATGCATAATAATGGGATCCCCTATAATAGTGCACTGTAGGTCAATGGATCCTTATTGTGAGTTAGGGATATGTGAGTTAGGGGATATGTTGACTGTTTATAATAAAATATTATTTAAAGACATATGTGTAGCAACTCATTTTAATGTAGATTGATGTATATGAGTGTATGTATATCAATTATCATAGAAGATGGTTTGCTTGAAATAAAAATGTGTTTTTTTAAACCAAAAGTAACAATAAATTCTTATTAGAAAAGAATTAAACATTGACAAGAAGAAACTTGGGGGGAGTCACATTGTGTATGTTACGACGTAACATAAATAATTCACAATACGACAACGAGTGTGACGGTGGCCATATACATACATACCAACATACATACCAACATAGATAAACATACACACCAACATACACACATACCAACAACATAGATACACATACACACCAATGTATACGTACATACCAACATACATACACACACACTGTAATACATAGACATGCATACATACATCCATACATCCATAGACACATTCTCAATAAATAGCGGCCATATTTACTTAGTTGCCAGGTGTTCTATGTCGGTGGGTGGCGGTTCACAAGTGTGCCCCTTTGAGCAGACTTACATTCTTTTAGAGTCCTGCTATTACTTCCTGGGAGGGTGACGCTTCGGTCCGAGTTGCTCGCATCAACACCAGCCCCGCCCCGCCCCGCCCCGCCCCGCCCCACCAACCCCCACCCCACCCTCGAAGCCCCACATTACTCCACCCCACCCCACTAACCCCCCACCCCCGCCCCACAAGCCACCATCACGCCCCGCCCCGCCCCACCAACCCCCACCCCACCCCTCAAACACCCACCCCACCCCACTCCAACCCACTCGATACCCCCGTCCTCCAGCCCCGCCCACCCACCCCCCATCCAACCCAGTTCACACGCGCGCACACCACCTACCGGTCCACGTCGACCCACACAACTAGTACAACGTTCATATTACCCGGCCTGCCCGTCCCCACATACTTCACCCTCCCCCCCCCCCGCCTCACGAACTCACCTATCCGCTTTCCCGCCCGTCCAACCTCACCCCACCCATACACCTCACCTCACCCCACCCCGCCCCGCCCGGCCCGCCCCAACCCACTCAGCTCCGCCCCGCCCCGCCCCGCCCCGCCCCGCCCCGCCCCGCCCCGCCCCGCCCCGCCCCGCCTCGCCTCTCATCCCATCACCCGCCCTCCAGCAGTAGCGGCACATCTGTCAGGGGAGGAGAGTGGGGAGTCATTTTAAAAACATTTCTTCCAGGAGCGCCGGAGGAGGAAGAAAGACTGAGGAAGGGGTTGTAAAAAGCTTTGCATCTCTCCTCACCACCCTAGCTGTCCTATGAATACACACAACAGACAGGGATGGGGGTGGACTGAAGAGCAAGTCTTCCCTCGAAGTTAGGTTAGTTAGTGGTGGTTGCTTAACGCTGTGTTGGCAGCAAAGGTCATAATCACAGTGACAAGTGTTGTATTATTATCGGGGCCATCGCTTTTACACATAATGTAAAAGTACACAATCACCTATGTGTCAAGGGACACTTTTGAACTACACACAGGAGGATCGAGATAAAAGATTCACCTGGTACATGGGTGAACGACAATGTTGTCTAAATACGGGCGAAAATAGATTTAGTATGGAACATGAAGTAGAAACTCTGGTTCCATGATCAAATGGCTACATATATTGGCACAGATTTGGTGAAATGGGAGAGAATGCAAAAAGACAAGATGGCGGCCAGAGAACGCTGTCGATTTCACTTTTAAATTGCATTAAAGTATATGTTTTATTATATTTTCCAACTCAAAAGTAACGGGTAAATATGAAGACATCTACAAAGAATAAATGTTGCTTCTTAGACTGTGAAATTAGGCTCTCATTTCATTAACCCGCTTTTTCGACCATTTGTATATAGGGTTGGTATTCACCCGTGTATTGCGAGTACCAGGTGAATCCTGTATATAAGGAGGGTCATGCTTTCTGTGGTGTAGACATAGGAGGGTGATATTTTCTGTGACTACACACATGAGGGTCATGCTTACTGTGGCATACACAAAGCTGGGTCATCCCAGTCGAGCTGGTTTGAACAAAACCAAACATTTCTCGCCGTGAATATGGCCTAAGTTGCCGACACGGCGTAAAGCAACCACCAATCAATCAATGAATCAATCAATCCCAGTCGAGTCAAACCAATGACTTAAAAATGTACACTTGTTGCTTCCTAGCCAAGTGCTCAGCATTAATAGGATAGGGCAAGGACTGGTTTGCTCAGTGTCAGGATAATGTGGCTGTGTGGGATAGCAGGTTATGGTGCTGGTGGTCTGGTCTCCCATTGGGGCAGCAATATAAAGTCACCATGAGTGTGCATTGTCACAAGTCGGTACCCGTCCTGATATGATCATAAAATAGTTAGATGTTGCTAGGATATAAAACAACAACAAACAAAACAATCAAAGGCTGTGGTGTGTGCTGTCCTGTCTGTAGGAAAGTTCATATAAAAGACCCCTTGCTGCTTATCGGAAAGAGTAGCCTATGTGGCGACAGTGGGTTTCCTACAATGAAATGTGTCAGAATGACCATATGTTTGACATCCAATAGCCAATGTTACAAAAATCAATGTGCTCTAGCGGTGTCGTTAAATAAAAAAAGCTTGACTTCATGTCAATGACCAGCACCAGCCCGGCCTGCAGTTTGTTACATTATGGTGACCAGCGCAGGGTGCGGCCCCTGATCGGAATATGGCCTGATCACACCCCATAACCAGGTCAATTGGCCGGATGATGCACAGATAATGACCACTCTGGCATGTCCGCCTCCACCTAACGGCCACCGGGTCAGTTCTAACGCGCATGCGCATACTGTCCTGACCCACAGACACGCCAGGCCCGGCCGTCAGAATGACCGCGGTGTGAAGCGGCCATGTGTAATTAAATCAGCCGGCACCTGATTAACATAACCAATAGACGGCATTTAATGTGGGGAGAGGGAAGTAAAGCTTGTTTTATTTAACGATGCCTCTAGAGCACATTGATTTTCATATCATTGGCTATTGGACGTAAAACATACGGTAATTCTGACATATTTCTTTGGAGGAAACCTGCTGCCACCACACAAGCTACTCGTTCTGATAAGCAGCAAGGGGTCTTTTATATGCACTTTCCAACAGACAGGACAGCACACACCACAGCCTTTGATGAACCAGTTGTGGACCACTGGTTGGAACAGAAATAGCCCAAACTGCAAATGGGTCCACTGAGCAGGATCGATTGGATCACCCACACCTTTAGAGGTGGACACGCTACCGCCTGAGCTACGTCCCGCTCCCCTGCATTTAATGGGAGACCCGATTTAGTTTCAGCTCAAGTCAATGGCTACCAATTGATTGATATTTGACTTTCTTTTGCAGTCTGTTCGAAATATCTAAGGTTAAATCAAATAGATCCTGACTTGTGACTGATACTACGTGATAGTTCAAAGACGATTTATAGTGCTGCCACATTGAGATCCCATATTGATATCATACTGCGTTGCATTATACTCTCCATGAGTCAGTCAGTCATTGTCTTCGCTTAGTAATGTCAAATGTTATTGAGGCATTGAAATGTCAGTTTTGCTTGATTGCTTGATTGGTGGTTTCTTTACACCGTGTTGGCAGCACAGGCCATATTCATGGTGAGAATTGCTTGTTTATATTCAACCATCGCTTTTACAGAATGCAATTGGGTCAATAGACGCTATGAATTTAAAAAGATCATAAATATATAATGTGTGGCCAAGTGCCAGTTATGTTGTTGAAAGTCTTTGGATTAATTCAACCGGAACCGGAAATATGCGTTTTGACTGGTCCTTTACACGCTCCCTGGCCCGACCACTCCCCGACACCCAGCTACCAGTACAACCCACACACCTCATAGTGTATATTGGCATCAGCGGGGAACATGTCGGGTCTAGGCGACGCCGCTAGTTCCGGGCGGAAGTGACCCGCGGTGGCCCAGTGCGCATGCGCCCGGTCATGCGCAGTTCGCCTGATTAGTGAAGACATGCGCAGTCCGCCTTCTCTGTACAACCTCTTAGTCTTAGCAAAAGTAAACAAGGCACTTGAGTTAATGCTCTTTTCAGTAGTCGCAATCGCGTCCACTAGTTGGCACACTGAGATGGGTAGGAGGAGCAGCTCAAACTGTCTAGTAAATAACTAAGAAAGTAAGTAAGTAACAAAATAATTTAGGAACTAAGTAACTAACTACCTAAGTAAGTAACTAGCTAAGCAACTAATTAATTACCTAACTATGTGACTGGTTGCTTGCTTGTTTTCGTCCACAGTGTCCAGCATCTATGTACCTAATTAGAAACTAAGTAACTGAACAACTAAGTAATTAACTAAGTAACTACGTAACTAAGGACCTAAGTAAGTAACTGACTTACCAACTACTTAAGTACCTAACGAAGTAACTAATTAGGTAACGAACTAAATAACTACGTAACTATCCAGCTATCCATGTAAAACATGAATGTACTAACACTGAACTATAAACAACGCCGTCAATATTTAACTGATATCTACAGTCTTACTATTAAACGTCTTGTCTTGAACTGCCATGTTTAGGGAAGAAGCAGAGCACATCAGCTCTCTGTGCATGCTACTCAACGAGGCCTTTTGTACTACCTATCTGATCTATTAAAAAAATCACAACAGAAATAGAATGAATCCGGCTCGCTTTCCCTGAAGGCAAAACAGGCTACTGTGCTTCCCAGGACGAGGTTTTTTCTAAATGTTCTCAGATTAGTCTTGTTGCATTAAGAGGACTTATGAGAGTGCTCTGTTGGACAGATGAAGTAGGGAGCATTACCACAATGCAGCAATTAAACATAACCCGAGCTACTCAGAATTGGCAGGTAAAAAAGGTTGTAATCATTGGCAGAGAAATTGAGGTTTCTACTATAACTGTATGCTGTGGTTGAATAGAGACAGCTGCAAGTTCACCTAGATGAATTGATGTAATTTTCAACCACCAATATGATTTTGTTCAACTGGATCGATAGCAGAAGCCGTGTCCCTATTTGGACCAAGGTGAGCGGCAACTCAAATCTTTGTAGAGGATTAACTAGTATAGTTTACAATGCTGTTCGTAGGTTCTTTAGCAAACAGAGCAACATGCCACAAGCACAAAACATAGAGGGTGAGTATCGCTCAGTTGCTGGCTTGTCTTTCTCCAGGTATTTGTTGTTCCTGTTTTTACTGAACTTCACCGTCTCTGTGTGCATCTTCTTTAGAACAGCTCCGCAGTTCCGTCTCGAGTTAGTTGCTTGGTAATCAAGTGAGGGGATGTAGAAGTAGAGTCGAGGCTAAAAGTATTCCCTGCTGGGTTATACTGAGACAGGCCGCTGGTGGTGGTGTCTGGCATCGGGCTGAGACTTGGTCAGGCAGATCATATACCCCGTCCATAACCTGATGGTGTCCGACAGCCCCCTCCCCGCCCCCACCCCCACCCCCACCCCACCTTCACCCCCTCCTCAGTACCACAAGACTGACTGATTTAGTGATTGGCTGATTACTTGGTGGTTATTTTACACCATGTCAGCAGCAACGGTCATATTTAGACTGAGAAGTGTTTACATGTATGTACATCTTATCTGGTTTGTTTCCACGGAAAACTAAAGGGTGCAATGAATTGACTAAAAAGGACAAATGAGAGTTACAGAACATGCATAAATACGCCATTAATAGGACAATCTGTAGCTAACATAAGGGGTATAACCTTTATTTTAAAGTGAAAAGAGGAGATACTGTTAAACTTAAAGCGGTGGGGAGGGGGGAGGAGGAGAAGAGGGGAGGGGAGTGTTGAGGAGGGGAGAAGGGACAATGGGACAGAGTAGGGGGGATAATAGGGAAAGATAAGATGGAAAGATAGAGGGGGAAGAGGAAACAGATTAGAGGAGTGGAAGGGAGGAGAGAGAGAGATAGAGAGGAGAGAGAATGGGATTGGATTGGAAGGGAACGGAAGAGAAGGGGAGTGGGGAGGGGAGGGGAAGGAAGGGAAGGGAAGTGAAGGGGGGTTAAGGGGAGGGAAGGGAGTGAAGGGGAGGGAAGGGGAGGGAAGGGGGGGGGGGGAAGGGAGTGAAGGGGAGGGAATAGAAGGGGATGGAAGGGAAGGGGGATGGAAGGGAAGGGGGATGGAAGGGAAGGGGGATGGAAGGGAAGGGAATGGAAGGGAATGGGGAGGGAGGGAAGGGAGGGAGGGAAGGGGGGGAGGGAGGGAACGGAAGGGGGGAGGGATTGGGGGAGGGAACGGAAGGGAAGGGAACTGAAGGGGAGGGGAGGGGAGGGGAGGGAAGGGAAGGGAAGGGAATGGAAGGTTAGGGGGGAGGGGAGGATCTAAGGAGAGGATGGGGATCTATGGAGATGATGGGGAGTTATGGAGGTGAGGGTCGAGTTATGGAGGGGATCGGATGAGTTGAGTGGGACTATGTTGACTCAAAATGGCTTCCTGCTGGTAAAGAAAAGACTGCCGATCCATTGTATTCCTGATAGTAGCCTCCACACCCCACTTCTCCCTCAATACAGGGTCCCGACATACACACACACGCACACACACATACATACATACAGACACACACACACCCTGCCGACATGATCTAGATCCCAGAGGTGGCGCTGCAGTCTGCACCCAGGTCATGTGCACTGCTGCGACATGCACGCCGCCATGTCAATGTGTGGGCGGCACACCGTCCCACAGCAACACAACACGTGCAGGGTGTGTGTGCGTGTGCGTGTGTGGGAATGCTTAGGGGGACTTAGGGTGGGAGGGGGGGGGGGGGGGGTCAGCCCTGGAACCTCCACAAATACACATACACATACATGCACACACTAAAGTCAGGTTTCTTCAGTTGGGTGGTTGTTGCAGTTTTACATCCTGGCAACATCTACAGTCATACAATGATGTGTGCCGGCTTGTGGCTGTGCACCCTCATGGCGACATTATAGTGCTGCCCCACTGGGAAATCAGGCTGCTGGTGCCATGAGCCGATATCCCACTGAATCACATTATCCTGACACTGAGCTAACTAATCCTTTCCATATCCTATTAATGCTGGGCACCAGGCTCGGAAGCAACAAGTGTCAATTTTATAAGTCATTTGTTTGACTAGACTGGGAACAGAACTCCTGATCTCCCATGCACACCCGAGGCTCGCACTCTATCGATTCGGTAACCGCACTTGGTCGGTTGCTTCAGAGAGAAGCCACAGCACGAAATACCCCCCAAGCTACACACATTCTGTGCACAACAACCAGACTGACATTTCACCTTGACTACTAGTAGTGTTTTATAAATCGGTCGATGACGTGGGTAGTAAGTTGTATGTGTGTGTGTATTATGTGACCCGGTGATATGGGCGGGCTCCAGTGCCTGTAGCCTAACACCCACCACCTCCCACCCCCACCTCTCACCCCAACCCTTTAGGGATGGCGGATGGTAACGGTAGGGAGTATGGGGTAGGCAAAGGGGGATATGTGGTAGGGATATGGGATAGTGATATGGGATAGTGATATGGGATAGTGATATGGGATAGTGATATGGGGAGGGATATGGGGAGGGATATGGGGGAGGGATATGGGGTAGGGATATATGGTAGGGATATGGGGGAGGGATATGGGGTACGGATATGGGGCACGGATATAGGGTAGGGATATCGGGTAGGGATATGGGGTAGGGATATGGGATAGAAAATAGGGAGATGAGGATAATGGCGGATGGAAAGAAGAGGAGGAAGAGAAAGAGGAACAGCAGGAGAAGCAGGAAGGATGAGGCGGATAAGGAGGAGGAAACGGAGAAGGACGATGAGGAGGAGGAGGAGGAGGAAGAGGAGGAGGAGGAGGAGGAGGAGGAGGAGGAGAACGAGGAGAATGGGGTGAAGACGGAAAAGGAGAAGAAGGAAACGGGCATGAAATAGATAGAGAAGGAGAAGGAGATTTGTTTGTTTGTTGTTTGTTTACGTCCTAGCAACATCTATGGTCATATCAGGACGGATACCGACTTGTGACAGTGCATACTGATAGCGACTTTATAGGGCTGCCCCACTGGGAGACCAGGCCACCAGCACCATGACCTAATATCCGACTCAGTCACATTATCCTGACACTGAGCCAACCAGAACTTGCCCTATCCTAATAATGGCGAGCGGCTGGCTAGGAAGCCGCAAGTATCACTTTTTAAGTCATTGGTTTGAATCGACCAGGTTTCGAACCCACGATCTACCAACACGGGTAACGGACGCTCTAACTCATTCGGCCATCCCGGCTGGCCAGGAGAAGAAGTAGAAAGAGGAGAAGGAGGAGGAATAGAAGGAGAAGGAGGAGAAGCGGGAGAAGGAGAAGGAGAAGGAGAAGGAATAGAAGGAGCAATTGAAGGTGAATTAGAAGGAGGTGAAAGGATGATGATACTGATGATGATACTGATGATGATACTGATGATGATACTGATGATGATGAGAAGGAGGTGGTACAGGTAGTGGGGAGCGTGACAGTCTGATGACCCTGATCCCGCCCGACAGGCTGAGGGTGGAGTGTGTTTGTGTTTGGGCATTTTCTTACACATAAACATCAACACGGCGAGGCGCATCGCGTTTCTTTTATTTCCCACCGGGGGCGCCTCCATACCCTCCCCCCCCCCCCCACCCGATGCCCACTCGCTACCCCGCTTTATTCAACCTGATGCGCCACCTACCAACAGCAAGCTGTCAACATCATCCGTACAATATGTAACCATGCGTTCTAGATCTACGTATTTGCCTTTGCCTTGCCCCCCCCCCCCATCCCCACCCACACCACACCCACACTTACCCCCAAGGCCGCTTTACCGATGTGGCAATGTAAATTACATTGCCATTTTGTAATGAAAAGTACCTTTGAGGTATTTTTTCCCCTTTTCTAAGTATCACTGCTTTGAAACTGGATGGGTTTTTGTGTAACTAGGTGTCAGCCAGTTAAAGCGGTTCCATCCGTCAACACAGAGATGGGAGGTACACAGTGAATATGTTACTTATTCCCGGGAGTCAAACCAATAACTTACAACATTGATATTTTTTTGCTTCCTAGCTTGGTGCTCGACATTAATGACATTGATAGGACAAGGACTGGTTAGCTCAGTGTCAGGATAATATGGCGGTGGGATTTCGGGTCATGGTGCTGATGTCTTGATTTCCCAGGGGGGCAGCACTATAAAGTCGCTATGAGCGTGGACTGCCACAAGTCGGTACCCATCCGAGACCATGCCAAATGACAATTATTGATTATCCAAATGGTTTTGTGTATGTATGCAGGGGGGGGGGGGGGTTCAAATCACATTTGTTAACTAATGGTGCTGTCACACTATGACATATCTCGCCGGCACGCCACCAACGCGCGAAATCACTTTTTAACGTCGAGACACGTCAAACTTTTCGTCGCGGTGGGAAAAGTTTGACGTAGTGGTAGCGTGCGGCCGACGTTGTGGTAGCGTATATCGACGCATGAAAAAAACCACAAAAAAGGTAGGTGCAATGTTTGCGAACGAGCCTCATGCACATGCGATGTGTGCATAGCGATTGCATAACGTTATTCCAGCGCTCTGCTAGCGACCGGCCGACGTGTTACACGACGTATGAGAGCGCGTGATCGCTCACTGTAATTAGAAAAAAAGTCAACCTAAGACAACGTCACAACAACATTCCCCCAACGCGCATCTAACATTATCTCGATGTGCCCCTAATGTCGCCATAACGTTGGCACCCGCGCGTTGTCACACGTCGAAAGTTTTGCGCAAGCACAAAACTTGGCCGACCCCCTGACGCATGCCACCGAAAGTCGCCGTAGATCAATGTATACCAACGCGCGCATAATGCGCGCGTAACGTGACAGCACCATAAGCAATGTGACAGCACCATAAGCAGTGGGCAGATCAATCTCAGACAATTGGTCTTCCCCATTTCACTCCTCCTTGCTATGTCCTAGTACTGCAGAGCACCAAGCTATATTGTGATAAGTATCATTTTAAAAGTTATTAATGACCCTAATGAGAGGGTGAGTTGAGAAGAACCCAGAGTTCGAATCCCACGACATCCCCCCCAGGCAGCATTCTCAACGCATCACAAATGTAAATTATATAATGGAGACAAATGACATTTACTGAGGGGGGGGGGGGGGACCAGTTAGCAGTCTGCATTCACTGAACAAAGTCTATCCTTTACTGACTGCAGTTCACCCGCCTGGCCGGCATATTACTGACTTTCTCTGTAGAAGTGAATCTTCCACGTATCCAAAAAGGGGGGGGGGGGGGGGCACATTCTTTGGTTTCCTTTCTGTGTCATACATATTATACATATTAAAAACCTTAACACAGAGGAACAGATTTAAAAAAGCGCAGGGCACACTGACTCATCTCACGTGACCAGTGGCCATGACAGCATCAGGTGACAGCTGGGTACAGTGCGGCTTTTAGGGCGAGCTCTTGTTGGTACAGTGCGGCCTTAAGGGCTGGGCAAACTGACAAAACACCTGTTACCTGTTCAGATTCACGTCCTTTTCACTCCCATTGCCAACAGTAGTCTCAAAAAGCTTCACTTGTTATAGTTATAGTATGCGGTATTGTTGGCTAACGCTTGTGAACTTGGATTTTCCTCTTTAAAAAAAGAATTATAAACGTTCGTTTAACATGAAAATGAAACAAGAGTTTTGTAGAAAAAACCCTGGAAAAAGGTGCTTTTAAATGGGTATTATGCACAGTGCCTATTCACTCAGGGTAGTTAAATCTAAATTAACTAGAAAATGATTGCGGGAGCGAGGGAGGGGGGGGGGGAGGGAGGGAGGGAGGGAGGGAGGGAGGGAGGGAGGGAGAGGGGGGGAGAGGAGGGAAGGAGGGAGAGGAGGGAGGAGAGAGGAGGGAGGGAGGAGGGAGGGGGAGAGGAGGGAGGGAGAGGGAGGGTGGGGGGAGGAAGGGAGGGGGGAGGGGGGTGGGGAAGGAAGGGAGGGAGGGAGGGAAGGAAGGAGGGGGGGAGCGGTATGTGTGGAAAGGGGACCCGTCAGAAACCTGTTGACTTGCCGCCCGTGTGTGTGGGGGGGGGGGGGGGGGGGGTGGGGGGGGGGGGGGGGGGGGGGGGGGGGGGGGGGGGGTTCATGTGTAGTGTCAGGTTGGAGTAATGGCGCGTTATGTGTGCAAAAGGGACCAGACACCTCTCCAGTAAGTGCGAGGCAAGCCTGAAGTATAGCCATCCGTAAGGTATACACCCCTGCACTTATCCTCACTCATTTAACAATGCCAGTGCCTCTCAACGGAGAATAAGGTATCACAACGGAGAATAAGATATCATAATGGTGAATAAGGTATCACAACGGAGAATAAGGTATCATAACGGGGAATAATATCTCACAACTGTTAATAATATCCCCCAACAGGTAATACTATCTCACAGCGGAGAGTAGAGCGTGTTAGGTCTTACAGGGAAGAACAAGGTCTCACAACGGAGAATAAGGTATCTCACTAAAGAATAAAATCCGACAACGGAGAATAAGGTCTCACAACGGAGAATAAGGTCTCACAACGGAGAATAAGGTCTCACAACGGAGAACGGAGTTTCACAGAGGACAATATGCTCTCACAATGGAGAATACGGTCTCACAACGGTGAATAAGGTCTCACAACGGAGAACGGAGTTTCACAAAGGAGAATAAGGTCTCACAATGGAGAATAAGGTCTCACAACGGAGAATAAGGTCTCACAACAGAGAATAAGGTCTCACAACGGAGAACGGAGTTTCACAGAGGAGAATATGCTCTCACAATGGAGAATAAGGTCTCACAACGGAGAATAAGGTCTCACAACGGAGAACGGAGTTTCACAAAGGAGAATATGCTCTCACAATGGAGAATAAGGTCTCACAACGGAGAATAAGGTGTCACAGTGGAATACAGCTGAGAATCAGGTCAAAGTGTGATGAGTAAAGTCTAGCAGTGGCATATGAAAAATATCACAATGGGAAAAGATTTCTAACGGCGGTGGATAAGACCATACTATAGGAAGTAAGGTCTCACAATTGGAAATACGGTACATATCGGGAAAAGAAATACATATCATAACCCGACATAAAGTCTCACAACAGGCAATACATAGGCTCTCAAAATGGGAAACAGTAAGGCGAATTGTCTCAGTGTGAATAGCTGTTGTATGATCAAAGCTTCAGGTCACATGATTGGTATTATGTATTCCCATGAATATGCAGGCAACTGTTACTTAACCCCAAAGACCACACAAATTGCGATGCGATATGCCCTAGATAAAGGATTCACCCAGTACTCACAGTACATGGATGAAGACCAGCCATATATAAAAACGGTCGAAAAATCGGGCTAATGAACTGAGTCTTTATGAGAGCCTAATTTCCCAATCTAAGAAGCAACATTTATTCTTTGTATATGTCTTCATATTTACCCGCTACCTTTGAGTTGAAAAATATAATAAAATATCAAGTTTAATAAGATTTAAAAGTAAAATCGACAGCGTTCTAGCGCCGCCATCTTGTATTTTGGCATTCTCGCACATTTCACCAACTCTGTGCCTATATTCATAGCCATTTGCTCCTGGAATCACAGTTTCTACTTCATGTTCCATACAAAAGCTATTTTCGCCCATATTTATACTACTTTGTCATTCACCCGTGAACTACAAGGGTGAATCTTTTATCTAGATATGCCCATACCCCAAGTAGTACTGTTGGTAGACCATGGGATTGTGGGTTCGAACCCTGGTCGAGTCAAACCAATGACTTAAAAATTGATAGGTGTCACTTCCTAGCCAGGCACTCTGCATTATTAGGATAGGGCAAGGAGTGGTTGGCTCAGTTTGTTTGTTTGTTGTTGTTTTACATCCTAGCAACATCTAAGGTCATATCAGTGTCAGGATAATGTGACTGAGTGGGATATCAGGTCATGGTGCTGGCTGCCTGGTCTCCCAGTGGGGTAACACTACAAAGTCGCCATGAGTGCGACTGTCACAAGTCGGTACCCATCCTGATATGACCTTAGATATTGCTAGGACGTAAACTAACAACAAACAAATAAACCAAGTAGTACAGGTGGGGACACACAACACAGATTTCTCCTACCCCCCACTCCCCACCTGGGCAACAATGCCCGCCTTGTATTCACCGGGAACCCTGGGAAGCCAGGGAGCGTTGCAAGGCGGTGAGTGTCGACGACACCAACAAGGGTCAACACGCAGAGATGGGTAGAACGGTAACCGGCGGCACACACAATGAATCAGTGTCCACCTGTAATAACAGGGTCAGCCCGGCAGCGCTTTTCCAGGCATTTTGAGTGGAACTTCTGGTTTGTGGGGGGACACATTACATACACATATACACACATATATATACACATGTATATCTGTGCATACAGATATACACATATATATATATATATGGCAGTGTGGCAGGTTATATCCTTAAATGACAATGGACAGTATTGCATACAACAGGTTTAGCGCCAAATGGCAGGATGAGTTGTTTAGGTTGGGGGAGGGACTTCCAGTAAAAGTTAGTGTTTTGACATTTGGAAGAGCATTTTAGACACACACGAAGGTTGCTTGAGATACTGACAGTGTCAGTGTCAGTGACAGTGGATGTGACAGTGACAGTGACAGTGACAGTGACAGTGACAGTGACAGTGACAGTGACAGTGACAGTGACGGCTGGGTGCTTGTGGACGACATGAAGCGACATGCATCCAGTGCATGAAACAACTAGCTCACACTTACTCGACACACCTGTAGACGCAGGCCATCGTGGCCGAATGCCGGGCCCACCGCTGACTCCTGTAGCTCGACCCCGCCGTGGAGGAGGCCCTACCCACCCGCCCCGCAGCCGACTGCGGCGCCGCGTCCCGGCAGCGGGCGCTGAGGGCGGCGGTGTTATTGGCGGTGGCGGCGGCGGCGGTGGTGGTGGTGGTGTTGGCGGTGGCGGCGGGGGTGCCCGGGGCTGCGGTCGGGGTGGGGGTGACCGCGGGGTGCTGCGGCATGCCGGACTGGAGGAGGGGGATATCCGGGGAGGGCAGCGGCGCGCCGCTTCTCGGGCCGGCCGCGCTCCACTGGGGACGGGCGCAGCTGCCCGTCCCGATCATCAAGACGGCCCCCGTCGTCGGGCCGGGGAGCGCCCTGTACACCCGGCCGCCTCCCGGGGGCGGAGCGGGGGCGGGGGCGGGGCAGGGTCACACAAATTCTCAAATTAGTTTCCTTGCCGCTCCTTTGCGGGTCTCTCAGTCTCAATCAAGGCCGGGAATACCACAGTAGTAATTGGTGAAGACACACTGCAAAAGTTTGGATTTGACCGCTGCTCCTTTAAGGTTTAAGAAAAGCCACACCCTTCAAACAGGGATCTCAACGCCCCCACCCAAAAAAAAACACACAAAACCAATTGGAAAGCCTGAATTAATCAGGGCAGTAACTACACAAGATAATATAATCCTTCAGTAATGTCCTCCAGGACTGAGGTAACAACATCGCCGAGCCAATCCCACCCAAGGTAAACACACACACAGATGGGTGTACCGCTGGGTCATTGTTAGAAGGTTCACAACTGTGCCGGGGCCGGGTGCGGGGGTGGAGAGGGATTGACACATTGCCAACCGGGGGCTGCGGCTTCTGCTTGCCGTCTGGCAGTCTGAGGCGGGTCACCTCCTCCTTCAGTCTCACGCCCTGCTCGGTGTCCTCTCTGCGCATGTCACGCTGATGGTAGTGTAAGGGCCATATCTCAGCAGGACAATAAATCACCGCAAAATGTCACCTGGATCTATCGGCTGCGTGCCACAGGGAGCAATGTGGCCTACGTGTAGTGGGGGAAGGGCGTTGGTTGTGCTGGCAGGGGTGTTACCACCAGCACCTGATTGTTGACAGTCAGTGCGTGTTATTTGGTTGTGCTGATCAGTTAGGTAAAGGGGTGTGGATTGATGAGGGCCACACAGTGGTGTGGTGGTGGTCGTCGTCGTGGGGGGGGGGGGGGGGGGGGTGAGGTTGTTGGGGTATTGTTGGGTGGGGGGGGGGGTGACGTAGTGGTGATGTGATGGTGTAGTGGTAGGCTAGTGTAGTGTGGTGGTGGTGTGTTGTTGTTGCGGTGGTGTAATGTTGGTGGTATGTAAGGTGGTTGGGGTATGTTGAGGTGGTGGGGGTATGATGATGGTGGTAGGTTGTGTGGTGGTGGTGTGATGGTGGTAGGTTGTGTGGGGGTGGTGGTGGTTGTGGTATGTAGGCGGTACGGTCGGGTGGTGGCGGCGGTTTGTGCAGTTGGGTGGGGTTATCTCCGTTGGTGCGTGGATACTTGGTGGCATGTGTAATGGGGGCTATTTGAATGAGGCTCAGCAGGGTCCACTTGGGTTGAGATCTGAGGCTCCTTATGACATGTGCCGGTACGTCGCGCTATGTACTGATGTTAATAGGTGGGGTTCGGTCGGTGATGGTATGTGGCATTATGCGGTGACATGTGGTGATATGTGGTGATATGGGGTGGTAATGTCTGGTGTTGTGTGGTACTCTGTGGTGTGGTATGGAGTGCTCAGTGCTGTGATATGTAGTGTCCTCAAATGTGGTATGAGGTGTGGTATGTGATTGGTATGTACCGCTCTGTGTTGTGGAGGTGTACCGCTCTGTGCTGTGGAGGTGTACCGGTGTATGGTGTGGTATGTACCGTTCTGTGATGTGGTATGTACCGTTCTGTGATGTGGTTTGTACCGCTATGTGATGTGGTATGTACCGCTATGTGATGTGGTATGTACCGATGGGTTGTGGTATGTACCGATGGGTTGTGGTATGTACCGCTCTGTGAGGTGGTATGTACCGATCTGTGGTGCCCAGTTGTGATGCTACTATGTGGCGCTTAATGCTGACAAACTGTGGACACAAACCCTCACTCGCAGGTCACTGAATAAATCCGGGAACAGTTGACAAGTCTTGTGCCGCTAGAGGCGCATCCTTCCCTACACCGCCATGCTCCCGCAGCCAACTCGCACAACTCCGACACCACCACAACCCGCACGCACACCTCCAGGCAGCGGCCCGCTGAGCGTGGAGCAGGGGGTGGGCCGGGAGGGTGTGGCGCGTCCTACCACTGCTGACTCATCTGACAAAACCAAACACCGCCATCCCCCTCCAGGAGGCAACATCCCTCCACAGACACACACCTACATAAATCAGTTTCCTCCTCAGGTCAAAAACTGAACAGTAATCGCTACACTTGAACTTGAAGTCTATCAAGATGGCTGTATCCAGGTCAGTGTGTCGGCCTATCCCACAGGTACACACACAGGTGGTCCAGTCAAGCAGCGCGCCCCTCCTCCTCCTCCTCTTCGCGCCCAGCGCTCCACGGCGACTACGCTGCGTGCTCGCTAGGTGCCGGAGGTAGGGGACCGTACAGAGGGCGCCGCCTGGCGCCTGTCTGCCGTGGCCCGGGCGCACTTTCCGGCTTGGCGGAGTGCTAGTTGCTGATGCCCGGCATTGTGGGGGAGCGCGGGGGTCGGCGCAAGGTGTTCACGCCCGGCCACTGCTGGCCCGACGCCGGTCAGCACGGCCCGGCGTCGGCCCTCACCTCCAACAGCACACACACTATATATGTATGTGGATTGATATTTTATGGTTTCCAACAATGCAATGCAAACAGTTTTTTTAATACAAGCCCATTGTCCATAATTGGCTGGTCTCGCCGACCGTGTCGCCAGTGCGTAATCAAGTTCAGCTGTGCGTCTAATGCTAGGTACACACCTACCGTATACGATTCGCGCACTAAAAATCGCGAACCGACCCGACCCGCTTAAAACTGAAAACGGGCCGATTCAATTTTCGAATCGCGAATCGCAATCGTAAGGAAGCAGTTTTAGCCCTAAAAAGTTGTGAATCGCAATCGGTAGGTGTGCTAGGGGAGTGCACACCTCATGATTTTTGGGTAGTTTTAGATCGTATACGGTGGGTGGGTGCGGAAAAACGGTAGGTGTGTACCTAGCATAAGGGACTGGCATCGGTGGCATTGCTCTTAATCGGCCGACACCAATGTCGCTAATGTTCTATAAAATGTAATATATATATAAATGATATATGTATAATTATATATTATATGATATTTGTATTTTTTATCGGTACCGTGACTGAGTGACTGAGTGAGTGCTGGAGGAAAGGAGGGATATTCCGACTTATTATACTCCTATAATGGCTTATACAGCATTTATATATAGCGGCAAACTTCGGGGCCGCCGTCGTCTTAAAGCGGAGATATCCCACAGGAGCAGCTCTGTACACTCAGTGCGCATGTAGGTGGTGAGCAGCTGACACGACCCCTGGCGGGCGCTCCTCCCACACGTCCCGCCACCCCTTCTAAGTTCTAGCCTCCTCCCACCCACTGAAGTTCTTCCGGGCCCTTTCCCTGTTTGCTTCTTTGTCCGCCCGTCGGCTTCCCTAATCCATGGTACCGTGGCATTAGAGTCCTTCAATTCCTTCACCTGGCGTCGGCTCTGGTAGGCGGTAGTGTTGCGACCAACCGCCAGGTGTTCTGGCTACTCCGGACCTGCTCAAACACCTGGTGGTGGCCGCCAGCATCAACGTCCAGACTGCGTCTGCCACATCCGGCTGCTGCAGCTGTTGCCGGCGCTGGCGGCGTTGCCGGGGTGTGAATGGAAAGCACATCTGTGTCCCAATTCTCGCCTCCACTTGAGCTGCTCAAGTTTGTCACCTGATGCTGAGGAGGGGATGGAGGGGGGGCGGAGGGAGGAGGGAGGAGGGAGGAGGGAGGAGGGAGGGAGAATGGAGGGAGGAGGGAGGAGGGAGGGAGGAGGGAGGAAGGAAGGAGGTAGGGAGGAGGGAGGGAGGGAGGAGGGAGGGAGGGAGGAGGGAGGGAGGAGGGTGGGTTGTCGTCGCCGCCGTGGGCGCTTCCTGAAAGGTTGTGCTACCAGTTTACAATAACAACTATGTGGTTGGGTGAATAAACCTTGGGGAGGGCGGGCGGTTTGTTTCCCCTCAAGGGAGGCGTGTGGGGGAGGGGGGGGGGGGGGATACTTGGCCCTTTAACGAATAGTTCAAGGTTTCCGGCGAGCAGCTAAAAAAATTCCCGGTCCACTGCTAAAAAGGTTTCCGGCTAACAGCTCAAGGTTCCTGGTTAGATGTTCCTAGTGAGATGTTCCCGGCGAGCAGCTCAAGAAGTTCCCGGTTAGCAGCTCAAGGGATTCCCGGCGAGCTGCTCAAGATGCCCCCGGCGAGCAGCTCAAGAAGTTCCCGCTGAGCAGCTCAAGGGATTCCCGGCGAGCTGCTCAAGATGCTCCGGGCGAACAGTTCAAGACGTTCCCGGTGAACAGCTTTCCCCTCCATCCAACCCGACCCTCAACCGTCACAACAGTTTCTGTAACCCGCCACTCTGCGCATCTGCCTCGAGCAACTAAAACATCAAACTGTGCTGCACCTCTGACTCTTAGTCACCCCCTCCTCCGCCATATGTGGTGCGTTGCAACATGCAAGCAGTCCATAGCGTACTGGCTACGGCTATTCTCGCATTCTCGTCTAAAAGGCCAACATTCCATTAAATTTGCATAGTCCGATGGTTTTGAATTTCTGCCATTTTTCTGAGATAAATATATTTAATTGGTTGGTATAACCTACCTTACTTTAGTTTGAAGTAACTTTCATTTTGAATGGCTAACTTTTGAGATATCTGAAGTGCAAACATCCTAAATTGATTTTGGCAAGCATGCCAAAACTCTCACCATAGGCCTATGCAGTAACAGGTTTGGTTAAATTGACTCAGTATGCCCTTCTAAATGGCAACACATGTTTAATAAGTGCACCAATATCTAAGGTAGATATGTAGAATAAAATCTAGGTGAATGTTTTGTTTTGAAAATTTGATACTTCATCGGACTATGCAGCTTTAAGGTATCCTAATCGGTATGTTGATGACCGACAATGGGACGCACAGCCTGTTGAGCTTCTATGCGATTTACCTAAGCGATGTGTGTATGTATGTATGTATGTATGTATGTATGTATGTATGTATGTATGTATGTATGTATGTATGTATGTATGTATGTATGTATGTATGTATGTATGTATGTATGTATGTATGTATGTATGTATGTATGTATGTATGCATGTATACATGTATGTATGTATGTATGTATGGACATGCATGGCTGAACATCGGAGATAAAAGTAACGCTGAATCTGTTGCAGTTACTCAGTTAGAGCTATCACAACTTTTGAAGCAGTTTAGCAAAACTCCTAACAAATCATTGAACTTGTCTATAGATCATGCGAACTGAGCCTAGTTCTCCCACAAGAGTAGTTCTTGCCACTGTCGTCAGAGGGCCGGTTGGTGTTGAAAATCCTACCTTAAGACCTTTTGCACAAATCATGAGGCACAGTTAATCTCTTCACCCACTGACACCAGAGGGCGGGTTGGTGGTGGAAATTGAATAGTACTCTTCCGTTCAGGCACACACACACTCATACGGGGGATGGGGTCGGTGTGAGTGGCTCCACCTAGTGGGCTCAGCGTGTACCACTCCGCCCGAATTCCTGTCTTACAAGTTACAGGTGGTGTCGTCGCCAGCCCCACCGTCCCGACAGGTGACGCCTCTGGCTCGCCGTGTAATTCGCCTTGTTGCCGCTGGGCGGTGCTTTGTAACGGATTGTGACAACAGCAAGCTGCTGGGGTGAGCGAAGTGTCTGTGTGATGACAGGTACACGTGTACTTACGGAGAGGGAGCTGGGTGAGAAGATAGGGGGCGGGGGGGGGGGCGGGGTTGAGGGAAGGGGGATGGGGTTGTCCTGGCAACGTGTATGGAGGGAAGGGGTTTTAAGGGTTGAGATGTGGTCAGCCGTCAGCATCATCGCCATGGACATACACGAAAACGTGGAGGACTTTGGTTACTCACCCTTGGGTTAGGTTCGAGACTAACTCTCCCTCGGAGACACATAGCCAATATGTACAGAGACCATAACACACACATGTCCTGTCCGCATTTTCTTTATTAAATTAGTTTTAAAGAAAGATTTTTTTTTTAATAAAAAATAAAAAGACACCGTAAAACTGAGATTAACCCACCAGTTGTATGAGAATTAGTAGAAACCGCTATCGCAACATGACCGTCCATTGCTCCCTGCGCCCTTCCTCCTCTAGGAGAAGTGGTGGTGGTGGTGTGGTGGTGGTGGTGGTGGGGGGGGGGGGGGTGCATGGAGGACTGCTGAGGAAATATTACACGCCCCCTCCACAGCTTCACTCACTGTAACACCCTCAGCATACCAATACCCCACCAACACACACCTCCCTGCCAACACACACCTGATCCCTCTAGACGCATCAGTCTTACTCACTCCCTCCCTAGATACACACTCCTCCCGAGTCACCGCAACACCATGGCCTCTGCCAGGTCCTCCAGGCCCGGCTGGTGGACCTGGCAGTGGGTGGTGATGGGGGAGAGGGTGGTGGTACTGGTAAGCAGTGAGCAAGAAAGGTGATGGTGAAAGGTGAGAGTGAGAGGTGATGGTGAAAGGTGAGAGTGAGGGTGAAGGTGAAGGTGAGAGTGAGGGTGAGGGTGAAGGTGAATGTGAGAGTCAGTAAGAGGTGAGGATGAGAGGAGAGGATGAGAGGAGAGGGTGAGACGTAAGGGTGAAAGGTGAAGGTGAGAGGTAAAGGTGAACTGTAAGGGTGAAAGGTAAGGGTGAAAGGTAAGGATGAAAGGAAAGGATGAGGTGTGGATGAGAGCGGGTGAGGGTGAGTGTGAATATGGGTAAGGGTGAAAGCGAGAGTGAGAGCAAGTGTTAGTTAGTGAGAATGAGGGTGAGAGCGAGTGAGAGGGTGAGGGCGAGTGAGAGGGTGTGAGGGCGAAGGTAAGAGGGTTGGTTGGTTGGTTGGTAGAGTCCTGGGAATATTTAAGGTCATATCAGGACAACGTTAGAGCGAGGGTGCGTGAGAGTTATCGTGAGTGAGAATGACGTTGAGAACAAGGGTGAGAGTGGGTGAGTGTGAGAGTGGGTGAAGGTGAGAGTGGGTGAGGGTGAAGGTGAGAGTGGGTGAGGGTGAGAGTGAGAGCCAGGTTGTGTGAGAGTGAGGTTGAGGGTGAGAGGGAGAGTGAGTGGGAATAGGAGGTGTGATGAGTGGTGGTGGTGGTGGTGGTGGTGGTGGTGGTGGTGGTCAGAGGTGAGGGGCATGGGGCCCCTGGGAATGTAAATACAGGGATCATCAGTCGAGACACACGTAGACACAACAGTCTCCCAAAGTGGTTCCCATGGAAACCACCCCAGAGAGAGGGGGCGGGGGGTGAGTAGTGGGTGTGGCTACACGATAAGACTCCCGTGTGGCTGGGCAGTGTGTGCAGTGTGTGCAGTGTGTGCAGTGTGTGCAGTGTGTGCAGTGTGTGCAGCGTGTACAATGTTATGCTGGTTATGCGGCCAGCTTGCTAACATTGTCGGGATCAGGTTGGGGTTTGTATTGAGTTATTGATCGCCTTCCTGAGGCTGCCCGGTATGCCGCATCACACTGTGTAATGCAAATCCACTCTCTCTATAACCAAGTATCTGATAGGAGAGTGGCAGAAGTGCAAGAAGCCCCCCCCCCCCCGCCCCCCGCCCAAGGATGGATAGAAATGTGCTCAATCACAATAAGCATTGTCTATATAATCAAGTATCTGCTCGGAGAGTGACAGAGGTACAACACCCACACAACAAGGACTGAAATGGTCTCCATCATAATAAGAGCTGTCTATATAATCAAGAATCTCCTAGGAGTGACAGAGGTACAAAACTCACACAACAAGGACAGAAATGGTCTCCAAGACAATATATGTATTGTCTATATAGACAAGTATATGTTAGGAGAGCGACAGGGATGCAAGACCCACACAACAACGACTGAAATGGTTTCCAAAACAATAAGCATTTTCTATACAACCAAGTATCTGTTAGGAGAGTGACAGATGTGCAAGAACTCCTCAAAGCAAGGACAGAAATGAACTGCAGCATCACAAGCATTGTCTATATAACCAATTATCAGTTAGGAGACTGACAGGGGTGCAAGAATCACCCCCCCCCCCCGCAAGCAAGGACCTAAATACTCTCCAGCACGATAAGCAGGAACTCAATGTCTATATAACCAAGTATCTGTTAGGAGACAAAGACAGAGGTGCAAGAACCCTCCTCCCCCGCAGGCAAGGACAGAAAGGAACTAGGACAAATGGTCTGCAGCACAATAAGTATGAGTTCACTGTCTATATAAGCAAGTATCTGTTATGAGAGTGAAAGAAGTATAAAACCCTCTAAGCAAGACCAAGAATGGTCTGGAGCACAGGAAGCATGAGTTCACTATCTATATAACCAAGTAGCTGTTCCGAGAGTGACAGGTGCACGAACCGACAAAGCAGTTTTATTCAGACAAATGGTCCCCAGGAGATACAACAGGAGTTCACTGTGTATACAATCAACTCCCGGCCAGGAGAGTGGCAAAGGTGCAAAGGCCCTGTAGTGTTTGTGTGTGTGGTTTTTGTTGCTGTGTTTGTAACCAATGGTGAACAACGTCAGATTCTACTTAAGTTTTTACTAAATAGGTCAGATGTGACTAGTCAAACAAAATAACAGTAACAATGATGACTAAACCGATGTATATATGCACAAACATAAACATATGCGCAGAAGAAGGAACTGTTCAATGCACTGTCTTTGAGGGTGCAGGGTAGCACAGTAACCTTTTTCCCCCACTTGCCCAATCGGGCAAGAGACTGAATTTGCTATTGTCCCGTGTAGAAAAACTACTTGCCCGAGCCCAAGTCAGCCAATGGAAACTGAAATCTGCCCCATCTCTTTATAATATACATAAACGATCTTGAAAAATGGTTGCAAACCGAATGCCTCCAACTATATGCAGATGACACAGTCATATATGCAAATGACACCACAGAAGAGGGGCTGGTAATAACTAAACTAAACAAGCTCCTACTAAAACAGGACGAGGGGTGTGAGTCCAACAAAATAACCATCAACACAAGCAAGTCAAAAGCAGTTCTCTTCTCACATAAACAAATGCCAGAAAGAAAACTACACTGTAAGCTAGGAAACCAAACACTAGAAAATCTAGACCATTACAAATACCTAGGCCTTGAGTTGGACAGCCAACTAAACTACAACCTATGTATAGACAAAATTGTCCAAAAGGTAAACCACAAACTGTGGCTATTTGCAAAGCTAAGAGACTACATGACACAATAAATGTCACTAAAAATCTTCAAGGGCATGGTGCTCCCCTATGGAGATGTAAACTACATGGGTGCGAAAAAAGAACTTCTATAAAAACTGCAAAGACTTCAGAACAGAGCCCTGGAAATCTGCCTCAGAGTAGACGAAGCTGCACCCCACCTATGACATACACAAAAGAACCAAAGTAAAACTGCTAGAAAATAGGAGAATAATTCATCTGAAAACATTAGTATACAGCTATAGTCAAGACAATAAACTCCTAACAAAACCAGAAAGGGCTACTAGAGCAAATAATGCGCCACTACTAAAGCAGACCAGAAGCCAAATAAAAGAAGCACGCTGGAAATGCCAAAGTGTGGAATGCCCAAACAGTAAAGGAACGACAAATTCCTGACCTAAAACGATACAAAAAATATCTATGCAAAATAAGGCTAGGGGCATGTGATATGTCACAGCCCACCAGCCCAATGGAAGGTAACCATGTCAAAAGTAGCCAGATAGCACACCACACAGCTACGTACAAGCCTATGATATATAAATAGGAGTAGGCTAGTCTAGTAGTAAGAGTAGAAAAAATAAAACACATATATGCCAAGAAAATAAAAATAAATTAACATAGTTTACTAACCAGACCAACCAACTATCTATCTGCTGCTGAAATGCAGGCAATCAAATACCTTATCAGCAGCTACTGTATGATAAGATAACACTGACACTACAGCTGGCCAGCATTGAAAACAAGCCTGAATACCCAGGCTTATATGCTATGGACAGTATAAATACAGCCTCAATAAAAAAAATAAAGATAAAAAAAAGATCAGAAAAATAATGACTTGCCAATTCGGGCAGGTCACCGAGAACTTCACCTGCCCGGCTGATTAAACTAGGTGCCAATGGAAACCGGACAGTCCTTATTTTGCTACCCTGGCCCAGTGTGTATGCAAACTAAAGGAACATTACGCCTAGAGTGGGATTCGAACCCACACTTCTTGCCATTCCGGGGCTAACATCCTAGCCATTTGACTATAGTCTAAACTCCTTGCTTCACTCCCACTAACCACCATCACCTAGTCTATGTGGCGCCTTGCCTGAGAGGTCAGTGCACTTATCAGGCACATATTTGGTTATACAAAGGGCGAAGTCATTAGTCAGGGCAGTGTTCTGGTTCCATTAGACTATAGCTCACATTCTTCTGCGGGAACATCGTGGCTGTGCATTAAAAGCTACAAATAAACATATGATAGAAGTTACACTTCTGGTCCTTACACCGTCACTTTAATATGGATCTTCCAAGTTTCACTGACCCCCCCCCCCCATCTCCCCAGGAAAGACTGCAGCTGTGTGACCCATCACACCGGGTCGCAGCTTTAACTTGCACACAGGAAGTTGGGGGTGGTGCCACACTTATTATTCACCACAGTAAAACCTCTTTAACCGACCACCGTCACAGATCGACCACTCCCCTATATCGATCGCTTTATTTGGGTCCCAGCAATACCATTGTAAGCATATTCCAACTCCCTAAACCGACCACCTCTGTAAATGGACCACTTAAAGTCGGTCCCATAGTCGGTCAATTTTGAGAGGTTTTACTGTATATGCTTTAAACTCAGTTTGTACATATAACCACGTGTTCCTGATGATCAGACTCGGTCTTAAACTTACGTAGAATGCGGGAGAATATTTTAGATAAAATTCCACTTTGGGCTATTGTCAAAGTATCAAATTTTCAAAACCAAACGCAATTATAGTAGGCATTTGATTATGACACTTACATGATTGCACTTAATTAAGCATTTGTTTATGTGCAATAGAAAGGCACTTCTGAGTCAATTTCACAGAACCTGTTTACTGCAGAAGTCTATGGTGTCAGAGTGTTGGCAAGCTTGCCAAAACTAATTTTCCATGTTTGCACTCAAAATATCTCAAAAGTTTACCATTTAAAATAAAAGTAACTTTGAACTAATGTAAAGTAGATACTAGTGATCCATCTCATATATTTATCTCAGAAAAAATACAGAAATTGAAAACCATCAGAATATGCAACTGTAAACTTAAGTAGAAAGCAGTAGAATATTTTAGATAAAATTCCACTTTGGGCTAATGTCAAAGTCATCTGAACTTTAACAGGGCTTACATTTTTTTAGGAATATATGCATTGTTTAATTATAGTTGCATGATTCGATAGTTTTGCTTTTCTGCCCTATTTCTACAGATAAATAATATATGAGGGTAATCACTATAATTAATATAAGGAACGATACTTTAGCTTGAAGGAATTAACTTCACAGATTTGTCAAGAGAACACCTGCAAAACCATGTAGAACCGGAGCAGGAAACTGCAATAAATATTAAATGAGCGCACCCGTATCTTAAAGCCGCACAGTCTGATGAAAACATCAAATTTCCAAAAAAATACTAAACCATTAACTAGATTTGATTCTATATGTATGACTTAGACACTAATGCACTTATAAGGCATGTGTTGCCCCACATAAGGGAATACTGAGTCACTTTAATAGAACCAGTTACCACAGAAGCCATTTTGTGTGCTTGCCAAAATTAATTTTCCGTCATTACACTTCAAATATCTCAAGTTAGCCATGTAAAATAAAAGTGACTTCAAGGTAAAGTAAGATAGATTATAACGATCAACCTACTAATAATATATTTATTTCAGAAAATGACAGAACTCAAAACCATCGGACTGTGCAACTTTAAGTTAGATATGTAGGATTAAATCCAGTTCATTGTTTTCGTTGAGAAAATTAGATTTTTTGTTTGTTTGTTTGTTTCTTGTTTTACGTCCTAGCAACATCTAAGGTCATATCAGGACGGATACCGACTTGTGACAGTGCACAATCATGGCGACTTTATAGTGCTGTCCCACTGGGAAACCAGGCCACTGGCACCATGACCCGATTTCCCACTCAGTCACATTATCCTGACAAAGAGCCAACCAGTCCTTGCCCTATCCTAATAATGCCGAGTGCCAGGCTAGGAAGCAACAAGTATAAATTCTTAAGTCATTGGTTTGACTCGACCAGGGTTCGCACCCACGACCCCACGATCTACCAGCACGGGAGACACTGTCTGGTCCGAGAAAAGTTGATGTTTTCATCGGACTATGCAGCTTCAACTACCAGTTACACATTATAAGGCCCTAACATTTCCACCTACTATATAGGGTATGCACCGATGTCACGCTAAGCGGAAGTGCGGCCATTGCGGCGATAGTAACCACAATAATAACACACTGTCACAGTGCAAACTGAATGGCTATGAGCAATCTTCCTCCAGAAAAGGTTAAATATCTCTGAAACTACACCACTTAGAAACAAACTGATTGGAATACACATAGGAAACATGTTTACCAAAAAGATTATATTAAATTGATACGGTTAGGGTTATGGATTTCTATTAAATTTGAATAAAACTGGCGTTTTGCACTGCGCGTACCGGCAAACTGCCCGCGAAGGGTAAAATCGGCAATGCTATGTCTATGTGGAGCATTTATTTTTGTAAAATAAATTTAAAAGCTTTCATTGGATCGATTAAAAATATCTTAATGCGCGATTGAAGAGGAAGATCTGAAGTATTTAATGTAACCTAAGAGCAATTTACGCTGAAAGTATTAAAAACAGAGGTAATAGTGAAAGTTGGGATATTCTGAGTGTCAGTGCCAGTGCATTGTCAATGGCCGTGAGCAATCTTCATACAGAAAAAGTGAAATATCTCTAAAACTACACCACTTAGAAACAAACTGCTTGGTACACATATAGAAAACATATTCAACGAATAGATTATATTAAATTTATAAGGTTAGGGTTCCGGAATTCTATTAATTTTGAATGAAATACACGTTTTCCACTGCGCGTACAGCCAAACTCTATGGGATGTTTACTGGTTGATATCGCCACAATGGCCGCGCATCCGGTTCGTGTCGTCACGTGAATACCCTATATTGCCAACTAGTCATACTACCCTGAAAATGGCACTGCGCATGCGCACACTCCATCACGAGCTGCTCAGCATCCACACACACCTCAGGGGAAGCATGCACTCATTCTCCACACACTGACAGCGCGCTTCAACCACACACCCTGTGAATACCAAAGATGTGTTTGGAGAGTGTTCACGCAGGGTTAGGCCCCCATGGCACATTCTCTCCCATGAGAACATCTCGCCTGGAAACTATTTATAGATCACCTTTGCCCCCCCCCCCCTTCACCTCGGTCCCCATCACACTCCCTCTCCATTCCTCCCCTTCCACCAAATAGGCAGAGATATATTGCTGAATGGAGCATTATCATTAACACTAATAACAGGCTAAGATTAATGAGGACACTCTGCCGTTTGCAATGTATTAAATTTCGCAATGTATTACATTTCGAGGTGCGCACCAAAATTAATTTCTCATTCTTTCAATCGTAATATATTCAGAATGAACCCATTAAAATATAATTCACTTCAAGCTAGAGCAAAGTAGATAATAATAATTTGTTTAAAGGAGGGGAAAAAAGAATAAGAAGAGTAAGAGTAAGAGTAAGAATAAGAATAAGAATAAGAAGAATAAGAAGAAGAAGAAGAATAAGAAGAAGAAGAATATGAAGAAGAATTAACTCAATATGTTTATCTTTAAAAAAAAAAGATTGCCAGAAACTCTAAACCATCGGACTGTTGTGCAACTTTAAATAGGAGTCCAGTGTTCTGTAAGTATTAACACAGCAGTAAGGAGGAACATGCTGAAGTTCTTATCAGGATTCAAATGTATGCCAGCACTGCACGGTGGGCTCCCCATTAATTGCTCCGATACACCCCCATTACCCCCGTGCACTGGTACCGGCAGTGTGGAGCCAACTACAGGGCCTGGTTCCTAATCTCCTAATCGCCAACACAGCCTCACCGGCCGCTCACCCCTGGGTACATTTAGGCGCCAGGCCCCGGATGCTGCGAGCTGGTGCCTGGCAGATAGCACATCGTTAGCTGACCCCGGGCGTGTTTTGTAGGAATTACTGCAGCGCAAGTTCTCACCAGCCCAAGCACAAACACAAACACAAACACGCAGGCATTACATGGCAGCCTCATTTCCATCTTATCCCCCTCCACCCGCTTATCGCCCAACCCATCACACCCCCTCCCTCCTCCACCCACCCATCACCCGCCCCCAGGTATCTGGTGTAAACGTATCCAGTAATCTGGGTACCTTATGCCTAGTACACACCTCCCGTTTACGATTCGCGCACTAAAACTCGCGACTCAACCCGACCCGCTTAAAACTGAAAACGCACCGATTCATTTTTCGAATCGCGAATCGCAATCGGGCCCTTTTAGCCCTAAAAACTGAGTTTTATACGCGAATCGCAATCGCTAGGTGTGCGCGGGGAGCGCACACCTAGCAAGTTTTGTGCGTGAAACGGGCAGTTTTCGATCGTATACGGGAGGTGTGTGCGCACAAACGGTAGGTGTGTACCAGGCATAACACAACTCAACGCCCCTCTTCTCTCCCTCCCTGCTTTAGTTTTCAGCACCCAAATTCACAAAGAAAATGTGAAATTCATGCAAAATACACTTCATGGTATAATGAGCCTGTCTCAAAAGGTGATAACTCTTTTTTTGTTTGTCAATAGTAACGATTGACACAAAACAGCACAGAAACGGTTACACTGAAACCGCAAGGACATTTGCTTCAAATCAATATGTATTCTATTGGGATTATGAAACACCATGTAAAAAACTAATCAGGTTATCCTGAGCAAATGCAAAAGCAGATAGTATGTTGATCGTTACAATGGAGAAAGTCTTGTCCCATATTGCTTTGCACCTTTTGAGACAGTCTCATATATCAGGTATGAAAGTGGTCTCTGGCAAAAAAAGCGGAAATGTGGATATTCTCCCAAAGGCTTAGCATTGTCAGGGAATCACGGAAAATTCCCGGAAGTCGGGTTTCATAAATATTGGTATACGCTGACTGTGCTGCGGTGCTTGAAGCAGGTACTAGTAGTGTATGCTGATAGTGGTGCGGCATTAAGCAACTATTAGTACGATATACACTTATAGTGCTGCGTCGTTTGAACAACGTATTACTCTTATTAGGGAAAATCCCGGAAATCCGCGAAAACGCGGAGATCTTTCATTCCTGATATATATAACCCTAGTGAATCCCCCCTGGAAGATGACTATGGATGAATTTCGCTGCCTGTGGAGGAAACTGGACTGGACGATGCCTATTCACTCAGCTATGTATTAATTTGGCTTAATTAAAGCTGCATAGTCCGATGAAAGTATCAAATTTTCAAAAGCAAAATAATGATCTAGATTTGATTCTACATATTCAACTTGGTATATACTGATACACTTATTAAAGTTGCATAGTCCGATGGTTTAGAATTTCTGTATTTTTTCTGAGATAAATATATGAGATCGATCACTAGTATCTATCTACTTTACATTAGTTCAAAGTTACTTTTATTTTAAATGGTAACCTTTTTAGATATTTTGAGTGCAAACATGGAAAATTAGTTTTGGCAACCTTGCCAAAACTCTGACACCATAGACTTCTGCAGTAACAGGTTCTGCTGAATTGATTCAGTATTGCCTTCTACGCAGAAACAAATGCTTAATAAGGGCATCAGTATGTATGTCAAATCAAATCTAGATAATTGGTTTGGTTTTGAAAATTTGATATTTCATCGGACTCTGCAGTTTTAAGGACTTGTCACCACATAGAAGGGGATGCTGAGGCAATTTAATAGAACCTGTTACTGCAGAAGCCTATGGTGTCAGAGTTTTAGCACGCTTCCCAACATTCATTTTCTCTGTTTGCACTTCAAATATCTCGAAAGTTAGCCATTTAACATAAAAGTGGCTTAAAACTAAAGTAAGATAGATTATAACCATCAGCCTAATATATGTATCTCAGAAAATGACAGAAACTCAAAACCATCGGACCATGCAACTTTAATAGCAACAATTAAAGTAAGAACTTCGACATAATTAATCGTCAGATTGTAAGTAAAACTTCTAGTTGGTGTGCGGTGAACTACCAGTAGAGGCGGAAAGATTTCATTACAGCTGAAGGCACATTGTTTGTGAAAATCATATAACTACTAATATATCTTTCAGGCAGAGTCCGAATTACCGCATTTAAGAATATAATTAATATGCATGATCCGTTGTGATTTTTTGTTGTAGTTAAATAGGATAGCTGGACACTTATTAACTCCACATCGTTTAAATCTGGCGTAGCTTTTCTTTCATAAATAGCTAATTTGGGCGATAGTTATCAGGCATACACAATGACTGTGTATATTAGTTTAATACTTTTGCTACGTTAAGTATTTCACGTCGCCATTGGGTAAACCTCCAAAGAAATCATTAATGAGTGCATCACTATCAGTCTTAGATAGAGTCTAGCTCAGTGTTTGGCTTCGAAATTGCTCAGTTACACCGGATTGTACAAGATTTGTTTAATTCTAACTGAGCTGACACAGCCGTGGTCGTGGGAGGGGAGGAGGGGAGAGTCTCGGCACCAGCATCCACCATCCACTCACATCACAGAGGAGGGGGGGGGGGGCAGGGGGGAAGGGCAGGGCATGGGTGGGAGGGAGAAGGGGAAAGGAGAAGGGTGAAGAGGAGGAAGAGTAGGAAGAGCAGCAGAATTAGTAGAATGAGAAGGCAGGAGGAAGAGGAACGGGAGAAGGAATGAAGAGAGAGAAGGAAGAAGAGAAGAAAGAGGGACAGAAAGAGGAGGAAGAGAAGGACGAAATGGTGACATTAAAAAGGCAAGAGGATGAAAAGAAAGAAGAGGGAAAGAAGGAAGAGAAGAAGGGTGATGAAGAGGAAGAGTGTGAAGAGCTGGGAGACAATGATGATGTAGATGAGGATGAAGAGGATGAGAAAAGAAGAGGACAGAGGAAGTGGGTTGGCTGGTTGTTGGAGGTTTACGTACTGGCAACATCTAAGGTCATATCAGGACATGGAGGAAGTGTGTGAAGAGGAGGGGAATGAAGAGGAAGAGAAAAAGAAGGGGGAAGAGAGGAAGTGGAGGAAGAGAAGAGGAGAGGAGAAAGAGGAAGAGGCAGGAGTGGGGGACATGTGATGGAGGAGGGGGTGGTAGGAGGCACATGGATGAGGGTAAGTGAGTGACATTTGAACAGATACCAGAGGTGTGAAGATAGGAACGAAGACCCTACAGATAAGCAACTCCCACCCACACATGCACGTGCACACGCGCCTGCAAATGAACAAAAACACTTTGGCACAATTATACTTATAGAAATTCAACTACATGAGCAAAACAAATAAGTTACCGAGCTATATTTGTGTACAATTCAGGGATCCCCTGCTACTATACACATCGTCAGAGCTGCTCTCACGTCGGGGTAACACGCTCTCCTCGGCTGGTTTGCATATAAATTAAACCGGTGGTACGAGTGGGTGATCTGAGGGAATGATCCGTGCGGCGAGAGCAGCAGAGCCTTTGTAGATGAGCTGGGGTTGGGTGCGGGGGTGAGGGGGGGCGGGCTTATTTTGTAAGCAATGAGCAATTCAAACCCTGCAAATAAACTGAGGTTAGGTTGGGGTGGAGTGGGGTGGAGTTACAGCGTTAGGTTGACCTATTTGTGAGGTCAGTCCTTTGTGGGGGCCCATACCTGTGACCTTTTTGGTTTTAGGCACCCCCGATCACACTGCTCCGATAACTTATCCCCATCACACAGGCACAAGTAGAATACAGACCAGAATTACAAAGAGCCAGACAGTACATCTGAATGCGTCAATGTAAAACACCTGAATATCTGCGCAATATTCTGTCCCTCAAACAGTCATGACAAACTCAGCTATTATTAATATTACATGGACCTATGACTAGAGTCAAATCATGTGACAAGTGTGCCTTGTATGTCTAGCAGGTCCACCATTATGGGATAGGTTGTCAGAGGATATAACGAAAGCAGCATTTCTTGAGAAATTTAGATCAGTCCTCCCAACTCCCCTGTTTGGTTTCTCCTGTTCTCCAACTATTTAGCCAAGTTGTTGATTGGTTGTTGGAATCTTACGTTCTGGCAACATTTAAGGTCGTATCAGGACAGGTACCGACTTGTGACAGCGCGCACTCAATTCACCAATGTGTAAATATATTATGTCATGCTTTTATTGTACATCACCTAAGAATGGCTCCCCTACCGAGAATACCATTAAATTTACATTTGCATAATATTGATTTAATTATACAGTGCCTTAGAATTGTTCTTGTTAATGAGCACAATATTCCTAATAACAGCATCCAAAGTAGAATAAGGTAGTATTCGATTTACATTATTATTATTATTATTATTAATCACTCCTGCTGGTTTATCCATAAACACACCTGGCAATAGTTTATAGAAGCCGAGCCAGTAGTATCAACTGAAACACTTCCAGTCATCAGTCATCCACACATGTTTCTTCTGATTCATACCCAACCAAATGGATGCGTGGGGACGGGAGGGGAGGGGAGGGGAGGTCATACCTCTCAAGTCGGTGACGTTATGAACGATATATGCTCGCAGGTATATTTATTTATTTATTTATATATCTATCTATCTATCCGCCCACCTCCTCTTCCCGTCTCCCCCATGTTGCTCCAGTAGCTGTGTGTTTGTGTGTGTTTGTGTGTGTTTGTGTGTGTGTGTGTGTATGTGTGTGTGTGTGTGTATGTGTGTGTGTGGGGGGGGGGGGCGTTCTGTATTTTTCTCTGCTCTTATCTCATCCTCCCCCTGCGCTGGTGATAGATGTTCAGATGTGCCCGGAGCATATGGCCCGGCGGGCAGCCTCTGCTCTCCTATCTCGTCTCATCCACGCTCACATCCACTCACGTCTGGCCGGCAACCAACGACGTCGGGTCACTGCACACGGCTGACGCAGACTCTGCAGCCGACACTCACCACGGGAGGGCACAGAAAAAACGACAGCGCATCATCCAGGCCAAACTCCCCACAGGACCAGTCAGAGTAATACGAGTCATGTCAACGGACAGTTGGATAAACATACTATATCCACATGTATAGTATATTTATAATAGTAATGAAATACATTTCATTGAATGATGGGAACAGATATTCTAAATATATGTATATATAATCTGGTTTTATATGATGATTATATATGATTTTAATCTGGTCCCATCATCCAATGTCATATATGTATATATATATATATATATATATATATTATATATATATATATATATATATATATATATATATATATTATACACTCACACGTAATGCATATATGAACATGATAATGATTGACAAATGTTATGTTTGTTAATTGATTAACTGGCAGTCAGCCTCATTCTGGGTCCGTGCCACATCTAGGTCAGTGCTAAGTGGTGCTAATTGCTTTGTGTAATTCATGCCGGCGCTGCCAGGGCCAGGAGTAGACTGGGGGAAGGGGGGGGGGGAGCGAGGAGGGAGGGGCTGCGTTGATTTTGTGGCTGGCCGTCTCGGTCCACTGAGCAGGGCGTGCCGGTGTCGCGGTTTAGATTCTCCATGGGTTTAGAGTCTACACTCGGGGTTCTGCGCTTGCACGTATTCAATTAACACGACCCGGGCGACTCAGGTCACCCGAGTTGGTAGAAATTCAAATAGAACAGCACGAGTGGAGTTGACAAAAACGCGTGCTGTGTACAAAAACGTCCTGACCCCAGTAACCCACCTTGGCTGGGGTTGGCTAGGAGCGATGACGTCACATCTGTGCGTTAAAAAGTTGCTCGGGTCACCCCGAGTAGACTAATCGAATACGTTGAAATGCCGTTCGATTTTGACGCATGCGCAGAACCCCCAGTGTAGACTCTAAACCCACTGAGAATTTAAACCACGACAGCTGGCAATATGCCGCATTGCAACTCGGGAAAACTGCTGGAGCTCTCGCTTGGCACAAGTTCAACATGGTGCACTGTCTGATTAGGGCAGGCACACTAACTTTCTAGAGTATCTTCTCTATATAACAGGTTGGTTATTACAATCTACGTTATTACAAACTACCGTATTTAGTTTGAAATAAATTATTTTACGTGGCTAAATTTGGAGATATTTGAAGTGAAGTCATGAGAATTAATTTTGGTATGCACGTCTAAATTGTGGGTAGGATAGGCTTCGGCACTAATAGAGTTTATTAAAACTATATGCAGCAACAACCCATGCTTCCACAGTCCGATGATTTAGAATTTCTGCCATTTATTGATTATTTCCTGGAGGTGATGAACATGGGAAATATTGCGCCTAGAGCGGGAATCGAACCGACATCTCTTTCATTCCAGGCCAGTGTGCTAACCAATACACCTCCTAGGCTCCCATGGTGCTTGGCATTAATAGGATAGGATAATGACTGGTTAAGGCCCTGTCACATTACGGCGTATGGCAGGAGCGTATTGAAAACCTACGTAGGTCCTGCGCGTGCCTGCCTATGATGACTCAGCGTATGAGTAGTGTATGGGCCATACGCTCTCATAGGTCGAGATTTTTTTAGCATGCACAAAAAAATGTGGACGGACGGATTTATGAAAGCGTATGGCGGCGTATGCCTCATAAGCCGGCATCTGGTGGCGTATGAGTAGCGTATGAGTAGCGTATGAGTAGCGTATGAGTAGCGTATACAGTGTATGCCGACATATATGACGTAACGCCTACGCCGCCATACGCTCCCGCAAAAAATCCTAATGTGACAGCCCCTTTAGCACAATATGATGACAATGTGACTATGTGGGATACCGGGTAATGGTGCCAGTAGCCTGGTGTCCAAGTGAGCAGGAGGAGTGGTAGAGAGTGCGCACTGTCAAAAGTCAGTACCCATCCTGATAGTACCTTAGATGTTGCTAGGATGTATACAATTTTTGTTTAAATCGGACTACATGTATATAGTGGAGCTGCTGTGGCTGGGGGCTCCAACATCAGTATTCAGTAAGTTGGTGTCCGGTGTTGCGGTTTCAGCTGACTGCCGTTTTCAGCTGACTGCATAGACTCAAACTCAAGGCATTGTCAATGCTCATGAGCAATCTTCATACAGAAAAAGTGAAATCTCTCTAAAACCACACCACCTATTAACAAATCGCTTGGTACACATATAGGAAACATGTTTACCAAAAACATTACATTAAAATTATACGGTTAGGGTTCTTGATTTCTATTCATTTTGAATAAAACTAATGTTTTGCACTGCGCGTACCATCAAACTCAAGGCATTGTCAATGGTCGTGAGCAATCTTCATACAGAAAATACAGGAAAAGTGACATATCTCTAAAACCACACCACCTAGAAACAAATCGCTTGGTACACATATAGAAAACATCTTTACCAAAAACATTATATTAAATGTATAAGGTTAGTGACGATGCTGTTAGATTTTGATGTATTCGCATGAAACTGACAGTCAGCTGAAAACGGCAGTCAGCTGAAACCGCGACTCCGGTCTCCTGGTTGAACTGAACCCAGCTGGATCTCATGGCGGGGCCACTCCTTCCGATGGTTCATGCCGGTGTCGCGGTTTAGATTATCGGTGGGTTCAGATTCTACGCTCGGGGTTGTGCGCATGCACGGTCGCCGGGCGACTCGGTTCACCCGAGTTGCTAGAAACTCAAATAGAACACCGCAAGTGGAGTTGACAAAAACCTGTGCTGTGGGCAAACAGTGCCGATCCCAGTACCCTACCGCTTGGCTGGGGTTGGCTCGGCGCGATGACGTCACATTTGTGCTGGTACCGTCCTGTAGCAGTACAAGTCCTATGTGTGTGTTTTTTTAATTTCGTTTTTTTAATAAACCAGATTAATGAAAATGAAATTGAAATATAACTAAACTATGCAATCAAAAACTGCTTTAAATACTATTTTCCTGTAGTTATATCGGCTATGTAAAAAAAAAAAAAAAAAAATTTCCACTCCGAGCGTGGAGAAGCGTATTCGATTATTCAACCCGAGTCTGTAGGATGTGTGGGTCACCTGAGTTGATTAATCGAATACGCCCAATCTGGCGAAAATGCCGTTCGATTTTGATGCTGCGTAGAAACCCCAAGTAGAATCTAAATCCACTGAGAATGTAAACCGCGACACCGGCACCTGTCCACCCCAGCTACCCCTATCCCCACCCCACACACACAACCTTTCGACATGCACCACCTGGGATGGGAAATGCCCGCCCGCGCATAGTCTAGTTACCGCAGCGCACACTAGGCGGTGCGGTTGTCGCGCGGTGCTTAAAGTGGCACCACCTGGTGTATTGAGGGCGAGCTATTTTAATGCGTGATCCGACCTTCCGCGCGCCACCTGCCGGCTCGACGAGGCGCCTTGGACGTGAACCATGGAAAAGCCACGTGACCTCTTTTAATGCCACAGCAGCAGGTTGGTTGGTTGGTGGAGTTTTACGTCCTGGCAACAACTATGATAATAACAGGATGGGTACCGACTTGTTACAGTGCACACTCATGGCGATTTTTATAGTGCTGCCCCACTGGGAAATCAGGCCGCTGGCACCGTGCTCTAATATCCCACTCAGTCCCATTATCCTGACACTGACCCAACCATTCCTTGTTCTATCCTAATAATGCCAAGCGCCAGGCTAGGAAGTGACAAGTATCAATTTTTAAGTCATTGGTTTGACTCGCCCAGGTTCGAACCCGTGGGTTCGAATCATACAATCTAACAAAAAGGGAAACGGACATCCAACTCATTCGGTCATCCCGTCTGGTCGCACCATGTGTTAGTGGTAGCTGCCCGCAGGTTTGGGTGACTGACGAGGTGGCCCTTCCTGTCGGCGGACTTCAGAAAAAGCGCATCGCAACACTAGATTAGTAGATATAACTTTTAAACCTGAAGATACGTTACCATTATTTAATGCCTACCACCCCTGCCTGTGTGTGAGTGATGGGAGGAGGGGGGAGAGGGGGGGGGGGGTTCCACCCACACCCACTCTCGCACCCACACCCACTCACACCCTCAAACATACACCCATACCGGTACACAATATCCTCTCAGAAATATATCCTCAGACAATACAGGTATGCATTTACTATTTAGATCGTGACAAAAATTAACAAGTCTAGTTTAACTTTTAGATCCAGAGGAAGAGGAAGTTATTTTATTTGATTGTATTCACGTTCATTTTACACATAATTATATCCACTCACGCACTCACTCACTCACTCACTAACCCACCCACTCACACACTCACTCACCCCCCCCCCCCACCCTCCACACACACACACTTCCACATGGGAGCGGGATGCGAAGCGAAGTGGGGGCGGTCGAGATGCTCACGCCACTGTGGCCCCCTGGTGGGAGGCGGCGGAACTACTCGCGCCCGGGTGCGTTCCCCGCATTCCGCCCAATCTGGACGCCTGGTCGTAGGAGTGGGGCCGTAATGCGCGCCGACACGACGCGTGCAAGCACGGCCTTTCACATGTTTACAAGCTACCGTCGTTTATTTAGCGGTCCCCAAAATAGACTAAGCATAGTGGCAGTTGTATCCGAAGGGATTTACATTTTCAAAAGCTGGTTATTCCATAAACGCAACTTATTTTATTTGGAGGGGGTAGTAGATCAGTTGATTAATGGCGGTGGTATTTGATATAATGTCAAATATTTGCTAGGATGATTTCATTGCAATCTACATTGGAACTAAATATATGGCAAGAACCATGCCAAGTTTGCTCATCAGGGGGGGGGGGGGGTGCTTCCTAATCTTAAAGTGAGTTTCAAATATAGGGCCTACAGTGAAGGACATGGGTAGGAAGGACTAGGAGGGGGCACCAACTTCAACTTCCGGTGTGTAAGCGGAAGTTGCGCAGGAAAATTCTAGTTAACAGCTTCAGCCTTTCTTGAGGGGCCAATGGAACTCGGAATAGCGGCATTAATCATTATTTCAAACCTTCACTCCATGCCAATAATGGGTATTCCACTGGTTCCCAATAGCCGTCCACTACCGGTGAAATTGATCGATGAATATTTAGCGCAGGCCCTAGACACCTACATCCCTCCCCCTACCGCCACCGCCCCGCCCCCACCCCGCCCTCCTTCCTGCCTCCCACACTTACCGCTGCGTCTGCTATTTATAGACACCCCCCCCCCACACACACACACACTTGTCTTCGCAAATCCGTCAAGACTGGAAAATGCTTTCAAGTGAAAGATAGTTTAGAGTTCTATTTCAATTCGGTTGCAGTGTACGGAGTCGGAGTTTGGGGAGTTCTATTTGCGTACCTAGAAGTCATGTGGAGTGGAGTACTGTGTGAGTGTGAGTGTGAGTGCTTTTTGTTAGTTAGTTTTGTTTGTTTCTTGTTGTTTTACGTCCTAGCAACATCTAAGATCATATCAGGACGGGCGCACCCATGGCGACTTTATAGTGCTGCCCCACTGGGAGACCAGGCCCCCTAGCACCATGACCTGATATCCCACTCAGTCACATTATCCGGACAGTGAGCCAACCAGTCCTTTCCCTATCCTAATTTTTGGTGTAGTTGTTTGAATTTTACGTCCTTGCAACATCTAAGGTCATCTCAGGACGGGTACCGACTTGTGACAGTGCGCAGTCATGGCGATTTTATAGGTCTGCCCCACTGGGACTGGGAGACCAGTCGACCAACACCATGACCTGATACCCCACTCAGTCAGATCATCCTGACACTCGCCAACCAGTCCTTGCCCAATCCTAATATTCCCAGAGCCTGGATAGAAAGCGACAAGTATCAATTTTGTAAGTCATTGGTTTGCTTCGACCGGGAATTGAACTCCCGACCTTCCGCATGGAAGGCCTGCGCTCTAGCGATTCGGCCACGGCGTCCGGTACGTTGGTGTGAGTGTGAGTGTGAGTGTGGGTGTGAGTGTGAATGGTGGGGATGGGGTGGTGTGGGGCAGGGTGGGGTGGGGTGGGGTGCGGGGGGTGGGGTGGGGTGCGGGACGTGGGCCGCTCAGCTCAGTTCGTCGCGCACCCCACCTAGCGGACTGCAGCGGCATGTAACCTCCGCCAAGGTCAAGGTCTCTCGCCCGCACTCATGCGCAACTGAACAGCGCCCTCATTTAGCCGGACAGGCCACTATTCACCTGCCTGGGAGACCACCCACACAACCCTCCTCCACGACACGGCTACCACGCTGCCCGCCATGTAAACGATGTGCCTGTTTGTTTTGCTTTATTGGGGCCTTACATCCGAGTTACATCCGAGTCACATCTAAGGTCATATAGCAAATCTCAGTGATGACTTGTATTCCCGAGCCACCGGCCCAACTTGTTTGTTGTTTTACATCCTAGCAGCATCTAAGGTCATATGAGGATGGGAACCGACTAGTGACAGTCCGTATTCCTGGTGACTTTATAGTACTGCCCCACTGGGAGACCAGGCTGCCAGCACCATGACCCGATATCCCACACAGTCACATTATACTGTGCTCATCAGTCCTTGCTCTATCCTATTAATGTTGAGAGTGAAGCTAGAAAGCGACAAGTATAAATTGTGTAAGTCATTGGTTTGACTTGACCAGGAATCAAACTTAGGATCTTCTACACGGCAGGCTTGCGCTCTACAGATTTGGCCACCGACCTGATATCCCACATCGTCATATTTATTAACTAGTTACTAGAGGACAGGGCTACTAACAACCTCACTTTAATAGTATCAGAAGGCTGGGTTATGGACACGAAAAGCGGGCTCTCTACACACTAGTCCAGCCGGTTCGGTCAGTGGTGCAAGTGCGCAGTCATCTGAGGTCACTGATTGAAAAGTGCCAGCTCTCCTTTAAACCGACGAATTGCTCAATTCACGGATACCATAAATTAACTACATATTTAATTAGAATAATATCAAAGATACCTCTGAACATCAAATTAAATAAAATTAATATTAAAAACACATATTGCGTTGAAAATATCGGGAGCCTAATGGCGTTGTAACGTGGGGGGTCTAGTAAGGGGGACTTCAGTGTGCTAGCGTTGTAACGGTGGAAACCCACAGGGATAACCTTAAGACCTTCTCCGCGAACCAGATATTCCCCAGAGGGTATTTGTGGTAGAGTGCGTGACTGCTGCACTGATGTAGACTGACAGGCGCGTCTGGGTCTCCAGCCGCGCCCATATCCCTCCGTAGGAAGGGCTGGCAGCGACAGAAGCGCACTGAGACTAGGATCGGCACCGCCGCCAGTTGGTGGCGCCACCTAGTGGTTTGTGTCTGAACTAAATCGATGTTAGGCAAGATTGGTTGGTTGTTGGGAGATTTACGTCCTGGCAACATATATGGTCATGTTTGTTTGTTGTTTTACGTCCCAGCAACATCTAGGGTCATATCAGGACGGGTACCGAATTGTGACAGTGCGCACTCATGGCGACTTCATAGTGCACTGGGAGATGAGGCTGCCAGTACCATGACCTGATATCCCACTTAGTCACATTATCCTGACACTGAGCCAACCAGTCCTTGCTCTATCTTAATAATGCTGAGCACCTGGCTAAGAAGTGACACGTATAATTTTTTAAGTCATTAGTTTGACTCGACTTGTGGGTTCAAATCGCACGATCTACTATTAAGTACTAAAACGGGAGACAGACGTTCAACACATTCAGCCATCCTGTTTGGTCACTAGTACTAGTAGTAATAATACTTGTGACCTATAACACACTTCTGTTCAATACGGGTATTCCCATTAGGGACTGGCACCACTCCCACCCCTATTCCTATTCCCTATCCTGCCTTTGAACAACGAGGGAGAACGATCTGGTAATGTAATGGTTACGATCTATGTTAAACTTAAAGGGCGCTGTAGAAATTTCATTACAGTTTAATATCCACATTGATACTGCTAGTGCTACTGGGCAAGCTAGACCCTGCCCTGTCGAATTAATGCCAAGCCCCGGGCAAAGTGGTGGCAATTTTGTAAGTCACTGATTTTACTCGCCCGGGGTTTGAACCCATCCCCTCCCACCCTGAAAACCAGTCAGCGAGCGCTCTTACCGATTCTCCCACCCTGTCTAGTCTGGTGACTGAAATAAACACTAAAACCTACTGAACACACACACAGTTACAAAGCTACAACTTACAAGGAAGGCTAATGTCATAAAATGGACGGTCACTTACTTTTGTGGAGACACTTCAGGCTCGTCATCAATTGACATCCGCTTCCGCGCGTCCTCTTCCGGTTCCACCGGAAGTGGCGGCGGCGAAGATTCTGGTGGTGGAAATGGCTGCTTCTCCAGCGTCTCATCATCATCATCGACATCGTCATCGACGTCATCGTCGTCGTCCACAGGGGGTGGCAGCGTCGGCGGCGGGGGGATCTGGACGCGGGGTGCCGCGGCGTGGTCCCGGGGCGAGCTGCGGTTGTGGTCGGGCGGCGCCGCGTGGTGGCGCTGCTGTCGGTTGTTGAGCTGGTCACGGTCCCGTGGAGCCGCTACCGGCGCGGTGTCGACGGGCCGCGGAGCAAGGTTCGTCAGGGACTGAGACTGCGGCATGTGGGGCGGCAGGTGGCGCTGGGCCGGGCTGCTGGTGTCGGTGTTGTTGTTGTTGTTGTGGCTGTGGCTGTGACTGTGGCTGTGGTTGTTCTGGTGAAGGTTGTGTTGTTGATTATGCTGTGTCTTTTGCTGCTGCTGCACTTGGCTGTGCATATGTTGCAGATGGTGTGTTGATTGTTGTTGTTGTAGGTGTTGTTGATGTTGATGGTTGATATGTTGATGTTGCTGTGCATTATTATGTTGCTGTGGTGAGTGTTGCTGTGGGTGTTGAATGTGTTGTTGAGAGTGTTGTTGGGCATGCTGTTGTGAATGTTGCACGTGCTGTTGTGGATGTTGCAGGCCGTGGTGTTGCCCGTGATGCTGCCCGTGCTGCAGCCCTTGCTGCTTTTCCAGATGCCCAGCAGACAGGTGCATGACGTCCATTTTGTGCGGCTTCTCGCGAGCTTCTCGCGCCGACTTGGTGCCGTCGGGGTACCCATGGCCGTCCACACCCACACCCAGCCCCAGCTCGGGCACGGCTCCGGGCCCGGCGCCGGCGGACCGCGGCAGGGGCTGCAGCGGGGTGACGGCCTCCTGCGGCACGAGCGGCCGGTCGACGGGGCGCGACATGGCGACGCCCTGCTTCACGTCGGCCAGTGCCTTGGACTGCAGCCGGGTGGCGCCGACCCCGACCCCGCTCTGGGCGGTGAACTGCCGGCGGGTCTGCTGCCGGAGCTGGTCGGCGTAGTGGTCGGGCTGCGGCGTGTTGAAGTCCGTCAGCACAGCGCCGCCCCCGAACGGCGACGTCGGCGCCGGGGCCGGAGCCGGGGCCGGAGCCGGAGCCGGTGTGACGGCGGAGGAGATGGTGGACGGCGGGGTGGGCGGCGGCCGGAACTTGTGCTCGGCGGGGCCCGGGGCAACAGGGCGCGGCTCCGCCTGGCGGTAGTTGCGAGGGGGGAGGACGGGCGGGGGCGGCGAGCCATCGTTCTCCGTGTAGGCCTTGTTAGTCGTCACCAGGTACTTCTGGCCGAATTCGGACGACGCTGGCGACTTGGTAGGAGAGGAACTTCCGCTGGAGCTGGAATGATAGGAAGGAGGCGTGAAATTATACTTGATGTTTTTAGAATAGCTTTGTTTTGGCACAGTGTATGTGTATACATATTATATTGTATATGTGATTATTTTATACACACATATAATAGATGAAATGAAAGAATAGAACACCAGAAAAACATACCATTCCACACGCCCCTCAAGAGCATGTGAATTCAATGCTATTTCAAGGCTGTTTAAAAAAAAAGAATTCAATACTATTTTCATTTGGATTTAAGGAAAAACAACAATAGCAATGACGATTTCGGACTAATTTAGATCAGTGGGGACAATTTAATGGCATCTTAGGCTTTTCAAGACTAATTACCCCCCCCAAAAAGGATAAATTCAAGGCTATTCAAGGCTGTTCGTGGCCTGGATATGGAGTAAATGAAGTTCAAGACTTCTCATCACTTTCCAGGTCCCATACGGACCCTGACTCAACCCATTATATTACATATATATATATATTTATATAATATATAAATTTATATTATTATAAAATGAGAACAATGCAACAGAGTCAATGCATTTTTCACACAGGGTGTGTGGTTCTGTGGCATATATTATACCCTAGCTCAGGAATACACGTCTCCAACAACAACACCAACAACGGGGAAATCATCGGAAATCCGATGAAACCCGGAAATTCCTCATCCATCTAACAGACCTAGATTTGAACGTATGATAATGCCATGCACAATTACATAGAATCAAAAACTCCACATCTATTGCCAAACAATGGCCAACACATTCGTTAAAGAAACGATACCATACTGGAAAACACACATTGGTCATATTACTCGTTGATACAGCAAAAGCGCGGAAATCTGACTTTCTGTTGTTCGGCGTTGTTCGGATAGTAAGATCTAAGAATCTGAGAGGAAATGACCTATCTGACCAATAAAAGAAAACATCGGAAATCCGACGAAACCTGGAAATTCCTCATCCATCTAACTCACCTAGATTTAAACGTATGATACAAGGTACACCCTGTGGTCATCATAATGCCATGCACAATTACATAGAATCAAAAACTCCACATCTATTGCCAAACAATGGCCAACACATTCATTAAAGAAACGATACCATACTGGAAAACACACATTGGTCGTATTACTCAGTGATACATTGCCAACACTGTAGCACAACTTTTACAGCGACACCGAGTCCCTATTAAAAAAAACATCCTTTTCTTTTGTACACATCATTGCAATGCACACAACTGACATTATTTGGACAGGCCATTCTCATTGGCATTTATCCTGAACGTGGGGCAAGATCCCTTTGAGGACGGAGAAGATTGTTATCGACATTTCCCCAGGATAATCACGATATCAATGTGTACCACCCCACCCCCCTCCGCCAACACACACATCCAGGAAGAAGGAGAGTGACGGACCCTTGTGAATGTTATCTTGGGGAATTATATTGCCCGGAACTGACGATAACCGGATTGTCCAGGCTCTCCGTATGGATGTGTGGGTGTGAGGTGTGCTTTGTCAATTTTTCAGAAGCAGGAGAGAGACTGACTGCCGGGTAGTGTGCATGACCACAGGTGGTGGCGCTGGGGTGGCAGGACGGGGCAACGGGGAAGTCGCGTTGGGAATAATATTAGTCGAAATAACAGAGGAATAATCGTGATAATATTATGAGAGAGCTCCGCCCCTTTTATATACGTATAATACATTATACTCTCTATATATATCTTGGTGTTTCCAACCCTTGTGGTTGTCTGGTGCTTTTGAATTTGGTATTTATCTCAACTTAGATGTTTATGTAAGCGTTAAATAGTACAACTTACAAGTATTATACAGCAACATATTTTCTCACACATAGTCATTCGTAGCTAAATTCACCTGCAGTGATGCGTAGATGATTGGTTGGTTGTTGGAGTTTTATGTCCTGGCAACATGTACGAAGGTCTTATCAGGACGGGTACCGACTTGTGACTGCGCACACTCATGGTGACTTTATAGTGCTACCCCACAAGGAAATCAGGCCGCCGGCACCACGACCCGATATCCCACTCAGTCACATTATCCTGGAACTGAGCAAACAAGTACCAATTTTGTAAGTCATTTGTTTGACTCGACAGGGAATCGAACTCCCGACATTCCACACCGGAAGCCTGCGCTCTACCAACTGGGCCACCGCGTCCGGTGTCATGCGTAGAAATGTCAACAAAAGATCCGGTAAAGTTGAAGTACACACGCTTACAGGGAGTCGCATGTACTAATCTTGTCATGCTCCAGTGCGTCACGGACTGGTAAATAAATATATGTAACAGCTGTGAATAGGAAGGCAGGAACACCGGTACATGCCGGCGGTCAGCAGATGTGGTAGGGTGTGTGTTGTGGTGTGTGTGTGTGTGTGTGTGTGGTGTGTGTGTGTGGTGTGTGTTGTGGTGTGTGTTGTGATGTGTGTGGTGTGATGTGTATGTTGTGATGTGTGTGTTGTGACATGTGATGTGTGTGTGTTGTGTGATGTGTGTGCTAGTAAGCCTACTACAGTATAACCCCGTTAATCCAAACTTGAAGGGACCCTAGACATTTGTTTGGATTAACCGATCATTGTTTTAACCGAGCTTTGGCTTTGTCTTTGACTTGGCTTTGTCAAAAACATGGGTGCATTATGAATGTAATATACAGTGTATGTGGACACGTTGATTATTGTTCTTTTATGTATATACAGTATAACCCCATTAAACCAAGCTCAGTTAAACCAAACAATCGGTTAATCCAAACCTTTTTCAACGGCCCGGCAAAATACTACCATTTATCATATAAAAAAATTCTCAGATGACCTTATAACCACGTGAAAGTTTGGTTTAACCATACCGGAAGTGGCATGGGGAAGGACAATTTTGTTTGGATTAACTGATACTTTGGATTAACCGACTTTGGGTTAACTAACTTTTTTAGATGATAAATGGTTGTATTTTGCCGGGCCGTGACTAGTGACACCACTGAGACTCATGACTGCAAAACTACTGACTCTATTGAGACCACTGATCCAAACAAGAGTAGCAAGATAATTAAGATACTGAAACTATCAAGACTATTTAGATTATCGAGACTAGGGTGACCTGCGAGAGTTGATTGATTGATTGATTGATTGATTGGTGGTTGCTTTACGCCGTGTCGGCAGCATAGTCCATATTCAAGGCGATCCTGCGAGAGTAGTAATACTATGGAGATTAGCGAGACTGGCTAGACGATATTGTCATTCACTCCTACACAGAGTAGGGATTTGTTTGTTTGTTGTTTTACGTCCTAGCAACATCTAAGGTCATATCAGGACGGGTACCGACTTGTGATAGTGTGCACTCATGGCGAGTTTATAGTGCTGTCCAACAGGGAAACCAAGCCACTGGCACCATGACCCAATATCCCACTCAGTCACATTATCCTGACACTGAGCTAACCAGTCATTGTCCTATCCTAATAATGCCGAGCGCCAGGCTAGGAAGCGACAAGTATCAATTTTTAAGTCATTGGTTTGACTCGAACAGGGCTCGAACCCACGACCCTAAGATCTACCAGCACGGGAGACGGCAGAGTAGGGATGAGTGACAACATCGTCTAAATCTGGGCGAAAATAAGTGGGATTCCTGGTTCCAGTATCTACTGGCTACTTATATCGGCACAGAGTTAGTGAAATGGGAGAGAATGCAAAAATACAAGATGGCAACCACAAAATGCTGTCGATTTCACTTTTAAAGTCGATTAAACTACATAGTTTTATAATATTCTTCAGATCAAGAGTAGCGAGTAAATGTGAAGATGTATATTAAGAATATATTTTGCTTCTTAAATTAAGAATTTATGTGCTGACTTTATTTACCTTTTGCTCACAGTCCAATGCAAAGTAGGTCAACTTCGCAACAACCTCTTAATTTACAGCACACTTGAGTCATCGTCATAGCTGAACACAGATCCATCTGATTAAGAGTGACAGAGACCCCGCTGTACCGCAGAATTAAGTTACTTCCGGTCGCCACATAATGACGTCACATCATGGTGGTTCCCCCATTATATATACATACTCTAGTACTAGTAGTAGTCGTAGTTTTATGGGTAGGCCGAATTGAGTCATGGGCTTGCAGAGTGTGCTGCATTTGTAGGGTTTGTCATCACCGGTGTGGTGGTTTCAGCAGGTTCCCGTGCTCAGGTGTCCCTCGCTTCTGCGCTGCTTCTGCGCATGCGCGGATTTCGCATCAACTCGGGTCACCTGAGCCACTTATTGGCGCATGCGCACATCCTACAAACTCGGGTCGAATAAACGAATACGCTTCTCCCGCGCTCGGGTGGACAATCTTTTTTAATTTTTTTTTATGACCGATAAAAATACAGCAAAATAGGATTTAAAGTATTTTATGATGGCCCAGTTTACCTCTATTTCCATTTAATTAATCTAAGTTATTCTTTTTTTTGCACATGGCACGTGTATTTGTCGACTCCACTCGCCGTGTTCTATTTGAATTTCTGACGACTGGAATGACCCGAGTCGCTCGGGTAGTGTTAATCGATTACGGCCATCCTTATTAGATTCTGACGCATGCGCAGAAGCGAGGGACACCTCTGAGCACGGGAACCCGCTAAAACCACCACACCGGTCTGTGGTGCGCCGTACGCCCAGTGCACCCGGAAACAGGGTGAATAATATATATATATATATATATATATAATGTGTGTGTGTGTGTACGTGATAGGGGCCACCTGTACACAACATCCTCCTATCCAAACATAACCAGGAACTCCTGCTAAATTGTCACCACGTCGCTTTCAAGTTTCACAGGGCCCCCCACATTAGCAATGTAACTTTATTACAGGCATATAATGTCTTCCAGGCTGCTCAAGTAGTCTTCAACATTTGAAGAGGTCAGGTGCAAAAACCGACAAAGCCATTTGAGTTGTTTTTAGTGAAATAGAATTTGTTGTGTTTTCCAATTAAAGTCTATCTATCAATTTCATGTCGCGTACTGCAATATATATGGGATGTGTCAGCTTTGGCAAACAAACTGATTTGATTTCGGATTGATGGCAGCTTCAGCTCAAACGTGGTAGTCATGGTTTCATTTCGGCTCGAATGGCGTTTGTCAGTTTTTGCGCCTGAACTCTTCACTTTCTCACTACGCTTGTTGTTAGTTGAGATTTTACGTCTTAAGCCGTGTTCACACCAGCGCATTAAGTCGCCTCAACTAGTTTGTCTCCTATAGTTCGGCTCACATTTGCTGTGTGGACGCGACCCTAAGGCGGATTAGGGCTGATTCGCCTCAACTAGTTCGCCACATGTAAACCGCGTCGCAAGGACTATAGTATTGATGAAGCGAACTAGCTTGAGTCGGCCTATCTTGCGCGTGTGGACAGTAGTGGTTTACTTGAGGCGGATTAAGCATGTCAGACTATATAATATAATTTGGTCTATGAACCTGCTAGAGGTGCACATATATTTTGTTCATGATTTATTTTAAGGTTTTCACTGCCCAGCAGAAGTTTTGACCATTCCAAACCAATACGATTCAGTCCATACATATCTAGGTCGAACCCACATTCTCTCGTGGTGACGTTGACTAACCGAAACTGGCGCTGGTTAGTATGGACTTGCTCATGCACAGATATCGATTTCCGCCTTAAACCGCTCCGTGTGTGGACACGACACTAGTTCGCCTCCTCTGGTTTGCCTTATCTAGTTCGGCCTAAAGTTGTGGGTGTGAACACGGCTATAGTATGAGATCAACCGAGGATGGGTAGCAACTTGTAATGGTGCGCACTATGTGCTGCCAAAATGGGAGAGAGGGCCACTGGCACCATGAACCCACTTAGTCACTTTATCCCCATTCTGGGAAACCCAGTCATTGTCATATACCTATTATTTCAAGCTGCAGCATCAAATTTTCAAAACCAAAATAATGACTATGCATATCTAACTTAGATATTGATGCACATATTCAGCATTTATTGCCACATAGAAGTGAACAACACTGAGACAATTCGATAGAACCTGTTACTGTTGAAGTCTATGTTGTCGGAGTTTTGGCGTGCTTGCCAAAACTAAGTTTACTTGATTGAATTTCAAATATCTCAAAACATATCCATTTAAAATAAAAGTTACTTCAACCAGAAATAAAGGTAGATTATAACGATTAATTTAATATATTTATCTCAGAAAAATTGCCAAAACGCAAAACGATCGGACTACGCAACTTTAATGCTGAGTGCCATGCATGCCAAGTAGCGACAAGCATACACTTTATAGGTCATTGATTCGACTCAGCTGGGGTTCGAACCTCCCCGGCTAGTTAACTCCCACGCGAATCTTACGTTTTGAACAATGCGTGGATAATGTGGTTTATACTGTAGATACTGTCTGGATACGGTTCTACTTGTGCAGCTCAGCTGGTGATGTATTTGTCGACACCTGACATGGGTGTTATGCGGGGGTTGGGGGGCGTCTAGGTTCATGGAAAGGTCTCACTCCTCACCCGTTATCCCAACACGTGTGCACCAGGGAATGTGCATCCAGTGTGCAAATGTCGTGTGTGTGTGTGTGTGTGTGTGTGTGTGGAGACTAACGAGGCAGTGGGGTGTGGGTAGTGCAGGATGAGTGAGAGAGTGAGTGAGTGTGTGTGTGTGGGGGGAGTGACTATGTGACAGTGTGAGTGAGTGTGAGTGAGTGTGAGTGAGTGAGTGCGTGAGTAAGTGTGTGAGTGAGTGAGTGCGTGAGTGAGTGCGTGAGTGAGTGCGTGAGTGTGAGTGAGTGCGTGTGTTTGTGAGTGAGTGAGTGAGTATGGGAGTGAGTGAATGTTTGCATGAATGTGAGTGTGAATGTGTGTGAGTGAGTGTTTGAGTGAGCATGTGAGTGAGTGTGAGTATGAGTTTGTTAGTGAGTTTGTTACTATGTAGTGCGTTTGTTAGTGAGTTTGTGAGTGAGTGTTTGTTTGTTATCATTTTACGTCCTATCAACATCTAAGGTCATATCAGCACAGGTACTGACTTGTGACAGTGTGCACTCATGGCTGCCCTACTGGGAAACCAGGCCGCCAGCACCATGACCGTATATCCCACTCAGTCACATTATCCTGACACTGAGCCAAATAGTCCTTGCCCTGTCCTAATAATGCCGAGCGCCAGGCTAGAAAGCAATAAGCATCGATTTTTAAGTCATTGATTTGACTCGACCAGGATTCGAACGAACAAAACTCATGGGTTCGGATCTCTCGATCTCCCAAAACAGGACACGGACACTCTACTCATTCGGTCACCCTGTCTGGTCGAGTGAGTGTGTGAGTGAGTGAGTGAGTGAGTGAATGTGTGAGAGTATGAGTTTGTTAGTGAGTTTGTTACTATGTTATTGCGTTTGTTAGTGCGTGAGTGAGTGTATGCGTGTGTGTTTCTGTGGAGAGAGATGCAATGGCCTGGTATGTGTTAGTCAAAAGGGCAAAGGCGACCATGCCAGGTCTGTCCGACAGGGGCGCCACTAAACATTACATTCTATAAGCAGAGACAGCCGGAGCAAGGCTTACATTAAAGATGTGAAAAGCTGATATCCCTAGCTTCATATTCCAGGAGCAGAAGTAATATTGAATCCCAAGAGCCCTAGTTTGTATGGACCCTAGCTAGATTAACAGTGATTTCATAATCACAATGGGACAATGGCAATTAGTATTTCGATTTTGTCACGAACAACTCCACTGATATAATGAAAGGAAAACTAAACAACAGTTTGCTTAAAATTCAGTTTTGCTGAAGATCCTATCACCTTGGGTGTTTTGAATGCATCCACTATTTTCACTTTTCATTACTACATGTTCGACTGGTACCCAGCACTGTTCGTGATCTACTGGGCGATATACTACGATTGTTATATTGCTCTCTGCCCGACTACCTAGTTGCCACAGATACACACATAAACAAATATACACACATAGGCACACATAGAGAGATACACATAGACACACACACACAGACAGAGATACGCACAGACAGAGAGACGCGCACAGAGATACACACACATATAGTTTGAAATATACACATATGCACACAGACACACATAGACACACATATACAGATATGCATAGAGATACACAGCCACACATATACACACAGACATACAGTAGAATTCTCGCCTCTCCCCAACTAGTATGCGGGGTAAACACCAGGGGCCATATGCAGGAAGCGGTGTTATCGAGCCAAAACGCGTTTAGAAGGGATTTCTGGTTTAGCGCCGAAAATTCGGTATGCACGAGTCAGTGATAGGCCTAACACCGTGCGTTTAAGGTCCGCGACACTAACCCCGTTTCATATGACGTTTACGGGCGGTGTTAGCGTAAGGATAGGGCCAAATCTATTAAATCGTATCATATTTAACAGAATTAGATACGCAATAAGTGAAATTTGATTAAATTAACCCTAAATCTGAAGCAATATTAACGGTGCCGTCGTAACGGCGGAGATATTAATACTTATATTTTCGAATCGACGAACGTAAAGTAAACAAATCGCCGTAGCCGCATCGACGTCGCTGTCCATACTGGCAGTGGCGGCGGTTTGTTTACTGAGGTTCGTCGATTCGAAAATATAACCGCTAATATCGCCGCCGTTACGGCCGCAGCGTTAATATTGCTTCGAATTTAGGGTTAATTTCATCAAATTTCACTTATTGCGTATCTAATTCTGTTAAATATGATAGCATTTAATATATTTAAGCCTAATATATGGGTAGAGACCAGAGGGATTTCCCAAATCTATAAATAATTTCACGTTTAGCTAACACTGACCGTTTAGGCGCTCCTGCATACCACTTGACATATTTCGCCCGGTCGGTGTTAGCTATATGCGTTTAAATGCTAAACTCAAACTCGCGTAACACCGCTTCCTGCATATGGCCCCTGGGCCCATATGCATGGAGCGGTGTTAGCGAGCCAAACCGCGTTTCGGGTGGGATTTCTGGTTTAGCGCCGAAAAGTTGGTATGCATGAAGCAGTGTTAGGCCTAACACTGCCCATCTAAACTCGGAAATTCTAACTCTGCTCATAGCAGGTTTACAGCGGTGTTAGTGTCAGGATGGTGCCCAAATCTATTCAATGCTATCATATTTGACAGAATTAAATACGCAATAAGTGAAATTTTATCAATTTAACCCTAAATTCAAAGCAATATTAACCCTCCCCCCGCATTGGCGGCGTTATTCATATTGTCGAATCGACGAATGCAAGCAACCCCTGCTTCGACGTCGATATCCATACTGCCGCATATCAACAAAGCACACATCGCCGCCGCCGCCGCCGAATCGGCGGCTATATATTAGGCCCAAATCTATTAAATGCTGTCATATTTAACAGAATTACATACGCAATAAGTGAAATTTAATCAAATTAACCCTAAAAACGAAGCGATATTAACCCTCCCGCCGCATTGGCGGCGTTATTCATATTGTCCAATCTAGGGATTTCCCAAATCTATAAATACATTCACGTTTAGCTAACACTCACTGTTTAGGCGCCCATGCATACGGCTTGACATAGTTCTCGATGACGCCGATAAACGGTGATAGCTACCCAGTGTTAGAGGCTTAACACCACACGCCGCTAACACTGCTCCATGCATACGGGCCCAGGGGGCGTGTGGGTATGACGCAGTCGTAACCTGGCCGGGCCACAAAGTCAGGTGGAAGTAATGCAGTCCACCTGTGTTTGTGGCCCAATCATAATTGTACACTTGGCATCCGGGGTCGGCCACCAGAACAAGGTGTGCCTCGCGCCATTGTATCCATGGCAATGGCAAAGCAATATGAGCAGAATGTGGGGTATACCCTCCTAGTAGCATCTACTGAATGGTGGCTTAATTATAGTGTCGCCCTACCCGGGGATAAGGCGCGGCCGGTAGTACTAGTACCAGGACATGATATCCCACTCAGTCATATTATCCTGAGACTGTTTAAAAATCGTTGTCCTATCCTAGCAAAGCCAAGTGTGGGCTGAGGTAGCCACAGGTGTGTATTTATTAAAGTAAAAGCTGTGACCCAGTCAGGGATCGATCTACCGATATGGAAAGCAGTGGTGTTAACCACTGGGCCATTAAAGCCCCAGTCACACTACAGCTTGCGACCACTTTACGACCACCTTAGACCAAAGAACCCACACTCACCAGTGACGTCCTTGCGACCAAAACAATGCTTGCTGACTTCTGGGCATCACTGGTGACTGTGGGTTCTTTGGTTTAAAGTGGTCGCAAAGTGGCCGTAAGCTGTAGTGTGACTGGGGTATTAGTCTATTCTTAATCAACATGTGAACAATCAAGTGTTTTCTGGTGTGTTTTTTTTTCGTTTAGTACGGGTTCTCTTCGTATTTGTGGAATGCCTTTTAAAGCTGCATGATCGGGTAAAAGGTTCACGCTTTCTACCCCTAAATAGCTATCTAGAATTGATCATCTACCTTAAACACGCGTGCGCCCACTCAATACGTACATGAGTAAACAAAACTTACGTCCATCAAACAAACATTAACTTAATGTTTTCAAGTCAAACAGCATCCTGATATTACCATATAAGTTGCTAACAAATAAAACCCCAGCAAATAAATCAAATCTCCCAAGTTAACCCCATTAAAATAAACTTAGGCTAACTTCAAACTAGAATATAACAAATCGAACTGAGATATAGGTATCTAAACGCTATCTGACAGAAACTCAATAACAATCGGGTGTATGCAACTTTAATGACCAGACATCGCATATTTCTGTCTACAATAACGTGGTGTCTTTGTAATAATATAAATCGTGTGTATCCAGGTGACGCAGATCCTGGGGCAAGGAGTACAGTAAAACTAAAACCTCACTAACCGACCACCTCCACAGATCGACCACTCCCCCCATATATATCACTTTATTTTGGTCCCAAACAATTTCCCATACAATTATAACATTGTAATAACAACAAAACTCCCTAACCCGACCCCCTCCTTAAATGGACCATTTTAAAGTTGGTCCCATGGTCGGTCGATTTAGAGAGGTTTTACTGTGCACATATTCGAGTGTCTATACTAGACCACTGAATTGTGCTCGTATTTACTTGACCTTTGATAAATTGCGACGGTAAAACAAAAACTAAGAAACAAGAACCAAACAAGAAGAATCATATCCTAGTACATCACCGGGTTATCATGAAGCCGTCTGTCCGGCAAAACATTTCCGTCCGCATTGTGCAACAGTTGTTTTTAATAAAGATGGCTTATTGGATTGTTGAGATTAATGGTTAGGGCAGTACTCCCAGAATAGCAGAAGTGCTGGTTCGAACCCCACTCTAGGCGGTGTTTGTCATTTGTAAAAACGCCCATCACATTATATATGTACGTGTGTAAATATGTGCATATATGGATGTATATGCATATAAAAGCATATGTATGTGCATATATGTACACTACGCATATGTATATATATGCATATTTAGATTATGCATATGTATATATATACATACTTAGAAATATGTCGATATTTATGTATTATATACACACACATATATATATACACATGTATACATACATATACAATACATACATTATATATATAGTTGGAGAAACTAAGCACACCGTTAATTTAGTTAGTTTATTTAATTGCAGAATAATCAGCAATGCATATATAAGGTGAGCGACACGTTATGGCTTGTTTTTAAGACATCTTGCACAGACAGCCAGACACAGACAGACAGACAGACAGACAGACAGACAGACAGACATACAAACACAGAAACAGACAGCCACAGACAGACAGACAGACAGACAGAGATATACAGACAGACAAACAGAAAGAAAGTACGAAAGAAGGAAGGAAAGAAAGAAAGAAAGAAAGAACGAAAATTAGAAGGAAATCAAGAAGGAAGGAAAGAAAGAAAGAAAGAAAGAAAGAAAGAAAGAAAGAAAAGTTACTCTTTCTACTATAAATTCTCTATTTCTTCTGCACACATTTATGGTATAAATGTTATTATTATTAATATTTGACAATTGCTTTTCTCTCCTATTTTGTCTGTTGACTAACTGTTTACTGTGCTGCACAGCCCTGCAGTAGGATTGCACACCCACACATCTAACTTGGTCTCTCTGCACACACAGGCAGCATTCACAACCTTCCTTGACAGTAAACCATGCCAAACACATCTGGTGCACATCCTGAGACTACACCTCAAATCACCTACAGTACCTACAGTATATTGCACAATGCCGGGAAGAGCGCCCTACCCCCACCCCCAGCCCCACCCCCACCACCATCACCACACACATGACTTCCTTTCTAGAACCAGGTTGTTTTATCAGCCACCACGCCGCCACTTTGTCCACATTCCAACTCCAAGCAAGTCTCCCCCTCCCCCCACCCCCCACCCCCATCTGTTCCCCTGCTTTCTCTGTCAGACCATGCTGCCTCCCGCCCCAATCTACCCAAAGCGCAAAGCTCCTCCGATCTCTAGTTGGCGAACTAATTAGAGAATGCGCAAACTATCATGGGCGACTAAATAAGTGGATGACTATACGGGTCCATCTGGGTACACAAACCACACACGATGGTTGGTTGTTTGTTTGTTTGTTGGAGTTGTATATCTTGGCAACATCTAAGGTCAATGACACTGCATACTCATGGTAACTTTGTAGTGCACTCCCACTGGGAAATTAGGCCGCTGGCACCATGAATCGATCTTTCAACTCAGTCATATTATCCTGACACTAAGCTAAACAAGTCCTTGCCCTATCCTATTAATGCCTAGTGCTAAATTAAGAAGTGAAAAGTATAAATTCAATAAGTCATTGGTTTGACTCTCCAAGGAATAAACTCCTGATACACCGCATGGGAGGCTTGCGCTCTACCGATTCTGCCACCGTGCCCGGTCACCCCTGGTGTGTTCAGGAAGATCAGAAGGATGTGTTCCTACAGAGAAGGGCATTCCAAGTCAATGTATTAGAAGCCGTTACTGGTCAAGGATATGGTTGTCCTCATTTTGATTTGCTACCCCAAATTATTTTTATTTGCATATTTCCACTTCAAATATCTCCAAACCTTACTTCAACCTCAAGGAAGGTCAATTAGAACAATCCAAGAAATGCAATAGTCTGCAGTGACCTCTCTGGCATGGAGACACATATACAGGTAGGCGTGGATAGCACCAGGGAGCCAAGGTAGTGTGATGGTTAGCACGCTAGCCCCGGCATGCAAGACGTGTGGGTTCAAATCTCGCTCTAGTATTTACCATCTTCATCACCCGCCCTGAGATTAATATATTTATGTATTTAACCAAATCAAAGATAGAAACTCACAACCATTGGACTATGCAACCGTAAACTAGTGGACAGTTTACATAGGTTTGATTGGTGGTTGTTTTATGCCATGTCGGCAACAACATAAGGCTAGGAAACCCCCACTAAGCCGCACTGCAAGGGGTTATGTGATATGTCACGGCCCACCAGCGGGACGGCCAATGGAAGGTAACAATGCCAAAATTAACCAGATAATACACCAAACAACCATATGAAAGCCTATGATATGTAAATATGAGTAGGCTAGTCTAGTAATAAGAGTAGTAAAAAATAAAATATATATATACCAAGAAAATCCCAAAAAAACTAACATGGACTACTAACCATACTAAGCAACCACTTACCTGCTACTGTAATACAGGCAATCAAACACCTTATCAGCTACTACGGTGTGATAAGATAACTCCACCACTACAGATGGCCAGCATTGAAAACAAGCTCGAGTACTCAAGCTTATATGCTATGGACAGTATAAACACAGCCTCAATAAATAGTAAATTAAAAAAGGGGGGAAAAAGGCCATATTCACGGTGAGAAGTTTCTAACTTGTATTCTGTCCATTTTCGTTTAACCATCACTTTAACAGAGGAAAGCTATAAATACGCAACTTGCTCTCAATGGGCTCCTGTGTGGACCGTGGCTCATGGAGGCCACATGTGGACACTGGCTGGTTATCCCGGTCCTGCGCAGCGCACTATGGGAATATGTGCACGCATACACAACAGTATAGAAATAGGCAACTCCAGCAGACCCCTTTCAATGTTTATAAACATTGTGTATGCGCACACAGCTTGGCTGGAGAACGAAGGCACACTGCCATTGCGTTTGCCGGTACGCGAAGTGCAACACGTCGATTTTATTTTAAATTAATAGAAATACAGAACCCTAACTTTATCAATTCAATATAATCTGTTCGTTGAATATGTTTTCTATTTGTGTTCCAAGCAGTTTGTTTCTAGGTGGTGTGGTTTTAGAGATATTTCACATTTTCTGTATGAAGATTGCTCACAGCCAGTTTGCAGTGTGACAGTGTGTCATCCTGTCGCCAAGCAAGGCGCACACTGACCTAGATACCTATGCTGACGTCATATGAAATAGGTCTATACGGGTTGGCCACCGCCGTATACGTCCTGAGCAGCTCAGTGGAGTATCAGATCCCAGTATATAATAAACATGTTGCTTATGTTACCTGCTCGTTGACACAGGATGGAGCATTGGATCGGTTGGGGTGGGAGGGAGATCAGAGGCAAGATTATGCAGGTTGTATACTATCATGGAATCATAGTCCCTGAGAAAGAAAAGGACAATTAAAAAAAAGGGTGGGTGTGGGTTTATTGATTTAAATTGCTTAACAATTATTATTTATTAAAATTGCTTTAAAATCATCATCACCATCATCATCATATAAGTTTATAACTGCACAATCAGAAGCCCAAATAAGGATTTTATTTTACAGTATAATCATTATCAGCTGACCAAAGTTGACAAAGTAATTAGTTCAGTGTAATAATATCATTATACCAGTGAGATGTATTTTTTCACATGATGCGCCTAGAGGGCCGATACGTACCGGATTGCAATGTACTCACTGGTGGTTGATTGACTAATGTAATTAATTATTTAATTAACATAGCGAGTAATGCTATTACCACGAGGTGTGAAAGCTGTGCGGTGTCTCTGACGGTGTCGGTGTTTCTGTTTGCTGGGAGTGTCTATCTCTCCCAGTGTGTGTATGTTTGCAAGAGGCGTCCCCGGCGAGAGATGGCGAGAGGTACTGGCGTTCGCGCATAATCTCGCGAAACTATTTAAACTGTGAGCGCAAGTGACACCTACGGTACCGTTTTCTATGTCAGCTGGACTGTTCTAATACAAGGTACAAACATAATACATATATACATACATACATACATACATACATGCACACATACATACATGCATGCACACATACATGCATGCACACATACATACACACATTGAGAAGAAGAAGAAGAAGAAGAAGAAGAAGAAGAAGAAGAAAAAGAAGAGTACTTAAAGCATGGACTTTTTAATCGCCGCTAAGTTATACACGCACTCATTTAATTCCTCAGAATATAAATAATTTAAATACTGATAAGATATATTTCTCTGTAAGTATAGCCATGTTATAGCAGCGAATCGGTTAGCATCACATTATCAAGCTATACCCCGGTAATATCTGAACACATCCCAATTTAGTTCACCTAAGAAGTTCGATGACAGTACCTGATAGTTAAGAGAGAGATTAAAAAAAAAAAAAATTGATTTAGAGCTCGACTCGCCCGTTCCGCCGTATTCATTTTGTAACTCATTCATTTGACTCCATCAAGATTCAAACTCCCGACGTTCCTTATGGGAAGCCTGTGGTCTACCGATTAGGCCACCGCGTCCCATCGAACGTGGGCAGGGGGGAGAAAAAAAACAGGGGAGCATAGACTGCATCACGGTTCGGACTGCGCATGCGCTGAAAACGGCCTTGGGGGCAAAGCAAAGGCATACGCCCATTGAGTTTGCTGAGTTTTATTCAAAATTAATAGAAATTCAAAATTAATAGAAATCCAAAACCCTAACCGTATCAATTTAATATAATCTTTTTGTTAAACATGTTTTCTATCTGTGTTCCAAGCGGTTTGTGCCTAGGTGGTGTGGGTTTATCAATATTTTACTTTTTCTGTATGGAGATTATTCACTGCCATTGACAACTAGTCTGAGTGCCTAGATCTTTCTAAATGTAAATGCACATGGCATAAGATGTGCTGATTATATTGATGTAAATGCAATGCTGGATAAAAGATTAATATCTTAATTTACTATATATATATTTTTTAGTTGGTATTCTATGTTTCAAACAAGAGCTGAGATGAGCTGAAACTAGCACATTTCATAGCTGCACCCAGTGTATTAGCATGTGCCATGTGCTTTTGGGGGGTTGTTTTGCTCTGACGCATCCCACAATGCACTGCGCCGCTGGAATCGGGATGTAGTCTATTGTATATTTAATTATTAATATTATATATATAGACAATCCCTGGCGGCAACAGTGGCCACCAATGAAGTCTACACATGTTTCAAATAGGCGACCACTCGCCACCCAGCTCTGCTGACTTCCGCTTTGTAGGTGAAGCTGGACCACCGCCGGGCGGGCGGCAGGTTGTCGGCAGGTTGCCGGGACTCACCTGGTGGCGGTGGGCCGGCGCCGGGAGCTGCCCTTCCTGCGGAGGGACGTGGACGTGGACGTGGACGTGGACGTGGACGTGGACGTGGTGTGGCGCACCGTGTTCACCACGTAGCACTTCCGCTTTCGAAACATGAACATCCGCTTCACGTGGAAGCCACTTCCGGAACCCATCGAGGGGCCAGACGTTGTCGGGGGAGGGGGAGAAACGCCTGCCAGCTTGAGAATCGCAGGCAGGCTGTCTATGAGCCACATGTGTGCACGGGGCGGGGCTGGGCGGGGCGGGGCTGGGCGGGGCGGGGCGGGGCGGGGCGGGGCGGGGCGGGGCGGGGCGGGGCGGGGCGGAGCGGGGCGAGGAGAAGTCCCGGTTCCGCAATCCCCACAGCCGTTACTGTTACCCGAGTCAATCCGGAAGGTATAATATCCGGAAAATATAATATCCTCAAAATAATATCCGCAAGATAATATCCCTAGGAAGACATAAACAAGTAGACAGTTGGTTGGTTGTTGAAGTGTTACCTCCTGGCAACATCTAACTTCTAAGATCATATATCAGGACGGAGCAAGTAGACGGTATCTCCTCGATGGTACCTCCTTGATAGTGTGTAGCTCCAATAACTAGATGTTCAGCATCCAATAACTAGATGTCCATCCTCCAATAACTAGATGTTCAGCCTGCAATAACTCGATGTTCAGCCTCCAATAAGTATATGTTCAGGCTACAATAACTAGATGTTCAGCCTCCAATAACTAGATGTTCAGGCTACAATAACTAGATATTCAGCCTGCAATAACTAGCTGCTCAGCCGGCAGTGGACGTGGTGGTGGGTGGAGGCAGGTGGCGCATTCTGTACCTGTGTTGAGTGGACTCGCCGCGTGTTGTGCGCAGACTCCCCCGCGTACACACTGGTGGTGCTGGCGGTGGTGGCGCGCCGAGCGGCCGCGGGTGGAGAGTGTGACGGCGTTCATAGGTGGCGCTTGTGTCGCCAGTGTGTTTGTTGTGTACAGCTTCTCCTGTCTCGGTGAATAGAACCAGGGCGGGGATATGCACCAAGGATAGGGTGGGTGGGGGAACGGGGGAGAGGGTGGGATGGAGGTGGAAGGGGAGGTGGAAGGGGAGGGGAAGGGAAAGTGGAGGGGAAAGGGGAAAGGGGAAAGGGGAGGGGGAGGGGGAGGTGAGGTGAGGGGAAGGGGGGAGGGAAGGGGAAGGGGAGGGGGAAGGTGAGGGGGAAGGTGAGTGGGGAAGGGGAGGGGAAGGGGAGGGGGAAGGTGAAGGGGGAAGGTGAAGTGGAGTGGGGAAGGTGAGTGGGGAAGGTGAGTGGGGAAGGGGAGGGGGGAAGGGGAGGGGAGAAGAGAGGGGAGGGGTAAGGGGAGGGGGAAGGGGAGGAGGGGGGAGGGGGGGAGTGTGTGACTATGTGTGTGACTGTGTGTGAGAGTGACTAAAATAATGAGTTATGGTTTGAATTTTGTGGTAGTCTTAAGAGAGTGAGAGTGAAAGAGCGAGAGCGTGAGAGAAAGAGTAGAATTAGAGTGTGAGTGAGAGAGAATGAGAGAATGAGAGAGTGTGTGAGAGTGAGTGTGTGAGAGTGAGTGTGTGAGAGTGTGTGAGCGCGTGTGAGATCGGGTGAGGATGAAAGTGTGAGATTGTGGTAGTGTGAGATTTTGCTAGCATGAAATAGTGTAAGAGTGAGAGCATGAAAGAGTGCGAATGTGTGCGGTGTGAGAGTAAGAGAATGTAAGAGAGTGTGGGAGAATGTGAGAGAGTGCGAGAGCATGAACGTGTGTGAGGGTGTGCGGTTTGAGAGAGTGAGAGAGTGTAAGATTGTGGGAGAGTGTGAGAGCCTGTGCGAGGTGGGAAGCAGGGCTCCACTGTACGCCTACATCCACGATGAAACACTGATGCTCGCAGCCTCCCGCGTGGATCCTGGCCCTGAGTTCTATCGGGATCCAGTCCGACTGACGTAAGCAGCCCTGCCGCTGGGAGGGTTGGTTCCTGTGTCACTGTGTTTTATATGTATGGGGTGATGTCGGGGTGTGGGGTTGTGCCAAAGCACGCCGCGGTCAGGTCCAGCCAACAACTACCCTCACCCACCACTATTACGTGTGCAGACCACTTGTCGGGTACATACACAGAGCAGGATCACTGTGGTCACGGACACAGCTGATGCACATCCGCCACAACTATAGGACAATTGCAATCAGCTATACACACTATACTGTAAACAACTGTATTTACTCGCTATACTGTAAACAGCTGTATGCACATACTCTACTGCAATCAACTGTATAAACACAATACTGCACACACACTATACACTGTAATCGGTAGTACACACTCTACTGTAAACAATGTACAGATACTCTTCTGCCATCAACTTTTCAAACACTATACTGCAATCAAATGTACTATTCTAAACTCAACTGTATACACACACTATACTGTATCCGACTATATGCACATAGTATACTGCAATCAACTATACACACACTACTGTAACCAACTGTATACACACTAGACTGCACTCAAATATACACACTATTCTGAAATCAATTCTACACGTTATGAGCAAAATAATAGTATCATATCATATTAATACCGAGTGTCAATCTAGGGAGAAACAAGTATAACCTTTACTTTGAATAACTATTTCAGATGCATACCTAAAGGCAAATGTGAGTAGTTAATGAGCATCATCTGTCTGCCTCCCCTCCCCTCTCCACACATTCCCGCCTCCAACCACTGTACAGTTACCAAGACACATCTCAATGCGTGTACGACTGCAGCCCCTAGCACTAGTAACACTAACAGCAACACGCGCCGGTGACTATTCGGTCTAATATATACGCCACTGTATCTGGTAATGCATACAATTCGTACCTTCTTTATTTCTCTACCCGCTGGTGGCTTATATTCTGTCTCCGCGTGTTGTCGGGAACGGAACTGTTTCCTGATCCCCCCGCCTCTCCCCCCTCCCCCCTCACACACACGTATGCACCTAGAACTTAGAAGGCGCAGCTCCAGGCGGTGGTGTGTGATGACGGTTAGTGGCCTCACGACCCGGGACAGTTATGTTGTCGTGATGCCCGACCTAACAACACAGTAAGAGTGTGATGAAAATAGATCCCTCTGTCAATATACACCATCGCTCTGGCATTGGGGTGAAGGAGGGAGGAGGGAGAGGCGCGGGAGAGGCCGAGGGAGCGGGAGCGGGAGAGGGAGATGGAGAGGGAGAGAGAGCGGGAGAGGGAGAACCAGGGCCATTTCCCCCAATTAGGCCCTGCACCCAGGGGGTCCCGCGCTAGAGTAATCTACTGTAGTCTTGTAAATCATTTCACTAAAACAGACCCTGACTGTGGACCTAAGGGCACTACCACCATAAATGTTCCCAATTGGGTTTCGCAGCTCCTAAGGCGGGGGCTGACTAGAAGATATATACTGTACATGTTGGATGTAGGCAGTATGCAGTAGGCAGTAGGCAGTAGATGCGGCATAGATGTCCATGTAGGGTAGATGGCCGTACACTAGAGGAAGATGGGTTGTTTGGTTGTTACGTCCTGGCAACATCTAAAGTCATATCAGGACGGGTACCGACTTGTGGCAATGCACACTCATGGTTACTTTATAGTGCTGCCCCACTGGGAGACCAAACCATGACTATCCCACTCAGTGACATTATCCTGATACCGAGCTAACCAGTCCTTCCCCTATCCTAATAATGCAGAGCGCCTGGCTAGGAAGCGACGAGTATCAACATTGTACTTGTATGTCATTGGTTTCGACTCAACCGGGAATTAAACTCCCGATTTGGCCACCGTGTCCGGTTCTAGAGGAAGACAAGTTAGGGAGAATACAGTAAAACCTCTCTAACCGACCACCTCTACAGATCGACCACTCCCCTATATCGATCATTTTATTTAGGTTCCAAATGATCGCCCACACAATAAATACCCTTGTAATTATAAAAAAAAATTAAAGTCTCTAAACTGACCACATCCCTAAATGAACCATTTAAAGTCGGTCCCATGGTCGGTGGATTTAGAGAGGTTTTACTGTGCTTCCATGTTCTTCTCTCTTCCCTTCTGTTTCCTCCCCTCCCCCCCCCCCCTCTCTCCCTCCTCCCCGCCTTCAAAAGCCCGACAGCCGGCCAGGTGAGCGCATCATTCCGGAGGCATCACCTGGAGGCATCACCTGGAGAGATCAAAGCAAAGACAAAGTGCGCCTGGCCACGCCGTGAAGGGCCTCCGGGCTGCGGGGAACGTGCACAAACAGCTTGTGACCATCTACGTGGTTAGCAGGGGAACTTCGGTGGTCAGACATATATCTCTGCTTTCCAGTTAACTTATTCAAGTGGACTGGACGCGGTGGCCCAATCGATAGAGCGCAGGCTTCCCGTGTGGAAGGTCGGGAGTTCGAATCCCAGCCGAGTCAAACCAATGACTTACCAAATTGATACTTGTTGCTACCTAGCCTGGCGCTCAGCAGTAATAGGATAGGACAAGGGCTGGTTTGCACAGTATGAGAATAACGTAACTGTGTGGGATATCGGGCCATGGTGTCAGTTGCCTGGTCTCCCAGTGGGGCAGAACTATAAAGTCGCCATGAGTGCACATTGTCACACGTCGGAACCTGTCTGTCCTGATATGACCTTAAATGTTGCTATGACATAAACAACAAAGAAACAAAGCTTATTCATTGTTTGTATCAGTTTCACAGATCTATCTGCGATATTTGTACACATTACTAAAGAAAGGAGGAGAGAGACTAAAGCAGAATATCGAGTTGAAAGAAGACGTGTACCGTCCTGATATGACCATACATGTTGCTAGGACGCAAAGCTCCAACAAGTAAACAAAGAAAAGCATGAGAAAGTAGGAGCAGGTTAATTACCAACAGTGGTACAGAGTTCAAATCTATACAACCACCGAGTCTAGGAAGCATGCCTCTCGAATTCCATGAATGTACTGGTGTGTGACGGATAGCACACTGAAGACTAATCACCATTATGCTAGGTCGGAACCCTGATCTGAGGGTCGGTGGTTCGAGTCCCCATGCCCCCACCTCTGTCAATTTGGATTTCCACCGCTGTGTATAACTTACAGCATCATCAAAGGCTGGTTGCTCTCATACCATGTCTATGTGGTCTGGGAGGTTAAAAATCCCTTGGGTCAGTAAAAGTGTAGGCCAGGGCTTTCTATCGACAAACTGGCCACAGAAGGAGCATCCACATCGCGGCCCTGGGAATCAGCTCTCTGATTGCAAATCCTGCTACCACCATCCACCACCAAAGGCATGTCCCATGATTAAAGATCATACCTCTGCTCGAAAATCTCTTGGGATAACTGGTGGAAGGACACGAAGAAGAAGAAGAAGAAGAAGAACCATTATGCTCTTGATATGGTAACACTAACACTAAGGCTACTTAGTAAGATGTCCTAAGTTGAAATAAGATATATGCTTATTTAATAGACTACATCACCGTTCCAGTGGTGTGGTGCATTGTGGGATGCGTCAGAGCAAAACAAACCCGCGAGAAGTACATGGCACATGCTAATACACTGGGTGCAGCTATGAAATGTCCTAGTTTCAGCTAATTTTAGCTCTTGTCTGAAACATAGAATACCAACTAAAAATATATATATAATATATTAAGATATTCATCTTTTATCCAGCATTGCATTTACATCAATATAATATGCACATCTTTTGCCATGTGCATTTAGATTTAGACAAATCTGGGCACTCAGATTAGCTTTAGAGCCATAGCCAGATTCAGTATTACTTATTTTATTAATGTTTTTATTCATATCCTATAGTGAATGACACATGTAGAACTAGAAAATTAGTAGGGTTAATCTGATATTGGTTATATATTTCTCTGAAACAAGTGTTTGCTGACAGATTTGGCATTTTAATATTTAGAACAAGAATTAATAATGGTGATGTGGATATCACTGATTGTTTTGTGTGGAATTGTATGTTTCTTAGCTCAAAATGTTTAACTATGGCTAGTTTTGTCTTAGCTATATTCATCAGATCATTATATTACATGTGTGCATACATGTTTATGCAAAATTGTTATGTATTTCAATTAATTTTGAATAAAATCGAAGTTTTTCCCTACGCGTATCGACAAACTCAATGGCCATTCGCATTTGCTTTGCTTTGCTGCCAAGGTCGTTTTCAGCACATGCGCAGTCGGAACCGTAATCCCGTCCATAGTACCTGAGTTCTCAGGAAAGGAACCACATGATACTGATATACATATAGCCGTGTATAGGGTGATTGCATCAGGGAACCCAGTTAGTGTAATGGTTAGTACCCTAGCTGTGTAATTTCAAGAAGTGTAGGTTTGGATCCTCCTCTAGGCGCAACGTTTCCCATTTTCACCAGCACCCACGAAAATAGTTAATGGTTTGGTTTATGATCTATGTAGGCAAGATGTTCAAATACATCACCAGTTAATTTACAACCTGACATAGGGGCCAGAAATAACAAGGGCTGCAGGACAAAGAAGGAGGGAAGGAGAAGGGGAGAGGAGAGAGAGAAAGAGGGAGAGGGTGGGGGTAGGGGGAGAGGGAGAGGGGAGAGGGAGAGGGAGAGGGAGAGGGAGAGGGAGAGGGAGAGGGAGAGGGGAGAGGGAGAGGGAGAGGGAGAGGGAGGGGGAGGGGGAGGGGGGGAGGGAGAGGGAGAGGGAGAGGGAGAGGGAGAGGGAGAGGGAGAGGGGGAGGGGAGAGGGGAGGGAGGGGGGGGGGGGGGAGAAGGAGAAGGAGAAGGAGAAGGAGAAGAAGAAGAAGAAGGCGAGAAAGGAGAATGAGAAGGGGAAGGAGAAAGGTTGCGGGAAAGGACAATGAGGATATGGAGGACAAGGAGGAGATTGGAAAGGGGACGGAGAAGTAGGGGAAGAATGGACGACCGAGGGTGAATGGTGAAAAGTGGAGGAAGGAGGAATTAATGAGGAGGGCAGCCAAAGGATGATGGTTCAAGAGGGTGAATATAGATGCAGGGTTTCACGACCTTGTAATAACTAAGGTCATATCAGGGCGGAAGGGAGAGTGGGAGGTGGAAGGAAAGTGGAGAGAGGGTGGTGGAGGAGTGAGCAACAACAATGGTGGTACATACTAACTTAAAGAGATTTCGTGGCATTGAATAACTCCAAAAGAACCCTGTATTTTCGGCAACAGTTTGAAAGCTAATGGTAATTATACGTAAACTTTCAATTGAAGACAACAGCTTGAAGCGCAAAGGGCTCAACCCACTGACATCGATATGGTCAGGCTGCAGAGCTAACAGCGGGTGAGGTCAGGTCGCCGGTGCACACTTGTCGTGCACAAGCCGATTCTCACGAAGATGTCTCGCGACCAGAAACAGGTCAGCGGGCTGTTTTACCACCAGTTCACCGACCAGAACAGTCACACACGTGTGTACAACGGCACATCTGGGAGGCGAGCGCAGCCCAGATGATGATCCGCACATGATTCATATATTATGGGCTTGTATGGCCTAACAACAGGTTAGATTATACCAGGAGAGACACCCACTTAGGTTGTGGTGATTTTATAGTGCTGCAACAATGAGTTACGATTGCTCTGTATCAGTCTTAAGCGATGATGTCCCATTTAGGTCAGATTATCGTCGACATTGAGTCAAGCAGTCATTTACTCAACTAGTTATTTATTGACATAATTAGTAATAAATGTATGAGGTAAAATAGCAAGGACTACCCTTTTTAATGCTATAAAGAATCAATGATCGATGATCTTACCGCATGATCTCCGGTATGGTGTAATCACCACCATTGAATTGTCAGTACTTTATTTATTTCTTCTTTTTTGTTGCATCCGTTGATTAAGCAAAATAAACGTCAATTGTGGACAATTGGTCTTATGTCCCGCTCCTTGCCCTATCCTTGTAAGGCCGACCGACCGCCAAGCTCGGTAGCGACAAATATACATTTTGTAGTCATTGACTCAGCCAGGGTTCGAGCCCATGACATGCCACCCATGAAGTGGCATCTGGCCATCTGTTGTGTATGGTCTTGATATAGTTCCAACAATTGATTGATTGATTGGTTGGGGGTTGTTGTTTTACACCATGTCAGTAGCAAAGGCCATATTCATGGCGAAAAGTGGTTTAACTTGTATTCTGTCCATTTTCATTCAACCATCACTTTTAAGCAGGCTCTAAAAGCATACAATCAAGTATATGTCAAAAGGGTCAGACATTTTGGTAACGGTACCCAGCGAGGTTATTGTTTCTGGCTGTGGAATGTTTAATGCAGTGGCCCCCGCCCCAGTGTGGATTACCATTTAACACCTTTGTGCGCCAGCACGCCGGGGACAGACGGATCCACCTGAAGGACCCTGGAGGTGGACTCAGGTCATAAGACTGGGGGACGCGCCAAAGGTAACCAAGCGTGCCAGCGTCAGTGTAAATGTACCCCTAAAGCCCCAGTCACACTACGGCTTGCGACTGCTTGCGACCACTTTGGACCAAATAACCCACAGTCACCGGTGACCTCATTGCAACCAAAGCAATCGTCACTGATCTCTAGGCGACCGACTTGGTCGCAAGGAGAATTTTTAGTGCAGTAGCTGCAACCTCCTTGTGACCTAAATGGACCACTGAGGACCACTGAGGACCACTTTGCGACCTCTTTCCGGCCAACACTTCTTTGTGGTCACAAAGTGGTTTACAAAGTGGGTTACAAAGTGGTCACAAACGGTCAGTCGCAAGCAGTAATGTGACTGGGGTGTAACACCCACTGACTCACATCTCCACATGGAGAAGACGGCCACTCCAGGCCTGGATTTAGTTTAATGTCAAGCATCCACATGAATCAGCATGGAGAAATGTTTTATATGTTTACTTTAGTAGCAACGACTCGGTAAACTAGATCAAATTGGGCCAATGTTAACTACAGATCAGGTCAACTGTGACAGGTCAAAATGAGTCAAAGTTAACTACACAGAAAACGCCAGTCCTCACAGATCAAACAGGGTCTGTGCTATCTAGAGAAAATGAACCAACTGGTACATGAGGTGGCAATCGTTGTGACTTGTTGTTATTCTCATCCTGCCCGCCAGCAAAAAAAAAGTATGTTCAAAGCTGCATAATTCGATGAAGGCACTATTTGTTCGAAACAAAAACACGTAGTAGATTTGATCATACATATATATGCGCATTAAGTATTTATGGAACTTTGGTGTTATGCTGCTATGCTTTAAAAAGGGAAAGCAATTGCCATGTCGATGGGCACACCGACATTAATTTTAAATGCATTCATTTCAAAAATACAAAATTAATCAATTAAAATAAGAATCATTTCAAATTACAGTAATTAGGTTATATCAATCATCCTGATATATTCGTGTCAAAAAAGGTAATAAGCCAAAGCAATCGGATTATGCAACTTTCACCAACATGCCAGCTTCTAAATCTAAAGCTTGCAACCCCCTGTCCCCACAACAGCTATATTGTGTGCGGTGTGGGCGCACACGGAGGGGGGGGGGGGGAGGGGTGGATGAGGAAGTGAACGGGGGAGGGGGAGGGAGGAGAAGGAGGAAGTAGGGGGCGGTGGGGGGTGGGAGGTGAGGAGGGGGATGGTAGGTGAAGGGAGGTGAAGGGAGATTGAGGGGGGAGGTGAAGGTAGAGGGAGGGGGAGGTGAAGGGAGAGGGAGGGGGGAGGTGAAGGGAGAGGAAAGGGCAGGTGAAGGGAGCGGAAGGGGGAGGTGAAGGGAGAGGAAGGGGGAGGTGAAGGGAGAGGTGAAGGGAAAGGAAGGGGGGAGGTGAAGGGAGAGGAAGGGGGAGGTGGAGGGGGGAGGAAGGGGGAGGTGAAGGGAGAGGGAGGGGAGAGGTGAAGGGAGAGGGAGGGGGAGCTGAAGGGAGCTGGAGAGGGGGGGGGGGGCTGAGGGGGTCGGGAGAGGGGGTCGGAGGTCTCTAGCAACAACTCATCATGTTCTGGGTACTGCTGTCACTAGTGTCAGTATCACCCAGCAAACCCTAGCCTGGGGTGGCCTAATATTAGTACACAATTATTAGGTGCGCGTCTTGTCCGCTAGGTGTGCTCAACCCCCGCGACCCGACGCAGTGAATACAGCCCGACTCTGTGAGACACAAACACCGACAGCAGTGCCAAGCGTCGGACACCGCGCTTAACACTCACCACGACAGGTGATGGTGTGCTTGCTTGTTTGTTGGGGCTTTACCTCCTAGCAACATCTCAGACAATAGCAGGACAGGGTGTTTCCACAAAGGGGTTTGGTACATTGCAATACTCCACGTCACACACAGTTAGAACAATGTGATATCGGAATGATCGAATAAAATAAACATGCCGTCTGACTGCTTTTAGGGTCATGTATTTTAGATTTATTGATTAAGCAGCGGAACTTTCAATCGCAGACAATTGATCCACTGCTCCTCGCTATATCCTAATAATTCTGAGCGCCAGGTTAGATTCTATCATATATGAGACTGTCTCAAAAGGTGCTAAGCAATATGGGACAAAATTGTGTCCATTGTAACGATCAACATACTATATGCTTATGCATTTGCTCAGGATAAACTGATTTGTTTTTACATGGTGTTTCATAATCCCAATAGAATACATATTGATTTGAAGCAAATGTCCTTGTGTTTTCAGTGTAACCGTTTCTGTGCTGTTTTATGTCAATCATTACAATGGACCAAAAAAAAAAGAGTTATCACCTTTTGAGACAGGCTCATATGTATATCATACAGCCTATACCCATGTTACACTGTGCAATCATCATCACAGTGATCATTTTGTAGTCTACTAATTTGATCACAGGGCTAGCTGGCCACAGGGCTCCCTCCAGTACGGGAGATCAGGAGTTCAATTCCTCCTCAGCTATATGCAGCTTAGACAGTGGTACACCTTAAGTATTTATTGAAGTTTGATGCTTGCTATGCTCAGTAAAAGGGGTAAACAACTGCCGTTGGCAAAGCTGCGACCCAGGATACTAAGTCGCAGGTTCAGCTTACACACCTGGGGCTGTATGCACCAATTGGGGTTAGGGCCTTAACCGTGGCTAGGCTAGCTCCACACGGCTAACTGTGGAAAATCAGTATGCACCAATCGGTGTCAGCGCTAACCGCCGACCGTAGCCTAGGCTAAGCTACCCCAGTTTCAAATCAAGTTTAACTGCTAGCCGGGGTGGTTAGTGTGCGTGTGTGGCTCTCAATCTACTCAATGCTGTCATATTTAACAGAATTACGTAAGCCATAAGTGAAATTTGATCAATTTAACCCTAAATGCGAAGCGATATTAACGATGCTGCCATAGCAGCGGCGATATGAATATTTTCGAATCGACGAAATTAAAGTAAACAAATCACCGCCGCCACAGCGACATCGATATCCATACTGCCCAACGTCAAATAAAAATGGCCGCCGCCGAATCGGCGGCAATATATTAGGCCCAAATCTATTCAATGCTGTCATATTTAAAAGAATTACGTAAGCCATAAGTGAAATTTGATCAATTTAACCCTAAAATCGAACTGTTATTACCACTCCCGCCGTATTGGCAGCGTTATTCATATTGTCGAATCGAGGGAATTCCCAAATCTATAAATAACTTCACAGTTAGCTACCCGCCCGGGCTCGGATATTGGTGCATACCACTTTACACATTTCTCCAACCCGCCGCTACCCTGAGGTAGGTAACCGGAGCTAGCGCACTAACTCCGGCTAAGCCTAACACCGATTGGTGCATACGGCCCCAGAAGTTTGGCTTGGTGCTCCTCCCAGCCGTATCCTTAACTATAGACCCCATCATGAACAATTACTCTGCACAGATAAACACATGCCACCAAATGACCAAACTTGGTGGCATGTCTGTTTCTGATGCAGATTCCAATGAAACTGTTCTACTTCTAGCATATATGTTTACATTAGATAAAATACTACAATGTGTATCTGTATTTGTACATGTATGGGTATGGGTAGGTGTATGGGGAGGTGTATCGGTAGGTGTATGGGTAGGTGTATGGGTAGGTGTATGGGAATGGGTATTGGTAGGTGTATGGGTAGGTGTATGGTAGGTGTGTGGGTAGGTCTATGGGTAGGTGTGTGGGTAGGTGTATGGGTAGGTGTATGGGTAGGTGTATGGGTAGGTGTATGGGGAGGTGTATCGGTAGGTGTATGGGTAGGTGTATGGGTAGGTGTATGGGAATGGGTATTGGTAGGTGTATGGGTAGGTGTGTGGGTAGGTCTATGGGTAGGTGTGTGGGTAGGTGTATGGGTAGGTGTATGGGTAGGTGTATGGGTAGGTGTATGGGTAGGTGTATGGGAATGAGTATTGGTAGGTGTATGTGTATGTGTATGGGTAGGTGCATGGGTAGGTGTATGGGAATGGGTATGGGTAGGTGTATGGGTAGGTGTATGGGTAGGTGTATGGGTAGGTGCATGGGAATGGGAATGGGTATTGGTAGGTGTATGGGTAGGTGTATGGGTAGGTGTGTGGGTAGGTGTGACCCCCTATCCCACCTTCCAGCAGGTAAGTTGAAGCTGTGACCCGGTATGTTGGGTCACAAATTCAGTCCTTTATGACTATGAGGCAGCCGTAGACCTATATTAGCCCTACATAAAGTTGCATAGTGCGATGGTTTAAGTTTCTGTCATTTTCTGAGATAAATACATTAGGTTGATTGATATAATGTATCTTACTTTACTTTGAAGTAGTTTTTATTTTGAATGGCTAACTTTCAAGATATTTAAAGTGTGAACATGTGAAATTAATTTTGGTAAGCACGCCAAAACTCTGACACCATAGGTTTCTGCAGTAACCGGTTCTAATAAATTGCCTTAGTATTCCCTTCTATGAGGCCACAAATGTTTGATAAGTGCATCAGTATCTAATTTAGATATGTCGAATCAGGTCCTGATAATTGCTTTGGTTTTGAAAATTTGATGTTTTCATCGGACTATGTAGCCATAAGTGAAATTTGATCAATTTAACCCTAAATGCGAAGCGATATTAACGATGCTGCCATAGCAGCGGCGATATGAATATTTTCGAATCGACGAAATTAAAGTAAACAAATCACCGCCGCCACAGTGACATCGATATCCATACTGCCCAACGTCAAATAAAAATGGCCGCCGCCGAATCGGCGGCAATATATTAGGCCCAAATCTATTCAATGCTGTCATATTTAAAAGAATTACGTAAGCCATAAGTGAAATTTGATCAATTTAACCCTAAAATCGAACTGTTATTACCACTCCCGCCGTATTGGCAGCGTTATTCATATTGTCGAATCGAGGGAATTCCCAAATCTATAAATAACTTCACAGTTAGCTACCCGCCCGGGCTCGGATATGGGTGCATACCACTTTACACATTTCTCCAACCCGCCGCTACCCTGAGGTAGGTAACCGGAGCTAGCGCACTAATTCCGGCTAAGCCTAACACCGATTGGTGCATACGGCCCCAGAAGTTTGGCTTGGTGCTCCTCCCAGCCGTATCCTTAACTATAGACCCCATCATGAACAATTACTCTGCACAGATAAACACATGCCACCAAATGACCAAACTTGGTGGCATGTTTGTTTCTGATGCAGATTCCAATGAAACTGTTCTACTTCTAGCATATATGTTTACATTAGATAAAATACTACAATGTGTATCTGTATTTGTACATGTATGGGTATGGGTAGGTGTATGGGGAGGTGTATCGGTAGGTGTATGGGTAGGTGTATGGGTAGGTGTATGGGAATGGGTATTGGTAGGTGTATGGGTAGGTGTGTGGGTAGGTCTATGGGTAGGTGTGTGGGTAGGTGTATGGGTAGGTGTATGGGTAGGTGTATGGGTAGGTGTATGGGTAGGTGTATGGGAATGAGTATTGGTAGGTGTATGTGTATGTGTAGGTGTGTGGGTAGGTGCATGGGTAGGTGTATGGGAATGGGTATGGGTAGGTGTATGGGTAGGTGTATGGGTAGGTGTATGGGTAGGTGCATGGGAATGGGAATGGGTATTGGTAGGTGTATGGGTAGGTGTATGGGTAGGTGTGTGGGTAGGTGTGACCCCCTATCCCACCTTCCAGCAGGTAAGTTGAAGCTGTGACCCGGTATGTTGGGTCACAAATTCAGTCCTTTATGACTATGAGGCAGCCGTAGACCTATATTAGCCCTACATAAAGTTGCATAGTGCGATGGTTTAAGTTTCTGTCATTTTCTGAGATAAATACATTAGGTTGATTGATATAATGTATCTTACTTTACTTTGAAGTAGTTTTTATTTTGAATGGCTAACTTTCAAGATATTTAAAGTGTGAACATGTGAAATTAATTTTGGTAAGCACGCCAAAACTCTGACACCATAGGTTTCTGCAGTAACCGGTTCTAATAAATTGCCTTAGTATTCCCTTCTATGAGGCCACAAATGTTTGATAAGTGCATCAGTATCTAATTTAGATATGTCGAATCAGGTCCTGATAATTGCTTTGGTTTTGAAAATTTGATGTTTTCATCGGACTATGTAGCTTTAATCAAAGAATATATACCAAAAACAATGGCTGCGGTTAAAAGCACAATTCATAAATAAAAAGGTTTATCGCCCTAATAACAATAACGGGACTCAAGTCACTGAGGGCTCGAGAATGTCTATCGATATCAGCTTCACATCAGTCAATACGCCCCCGTCCTGATATGACCGTATATGTTGCCATGACGTAAAACTCCAACAACCAACCAACCAAACTTCAATACGCTACCTCCAGGGCTCATACTCGATATCAGGTAATGATTGTTTTTTAAATATATGCACAGAACCGACGCATAACTGGTAGTGGAATTGAAATAAAATCGACGCCTTTTTCATTTGTTACCAAGGAAACCATATATAGCAGAACCAATCAAAATCCGCTGAACAATGCACATTACCCATGTACTCGTCGACCATATTGCATACCAGGAACTGCCTATGTATTTGGCGATCCTTATAATAATTATATTATATGAATCGGCAATGGTCACGTGATGTGAGATTAGTTTATTAAGCCATTAACGCCGCCACTTGTACCCTCGTTCCAGGACATGCCTGGCCTTTATGTAAGTAGCATGTCTACCTATACAAACAGAACACTGTTAGTCATTGACAAAATACTAGAATCAGAAATACTGGGAAATACTTGGGAGGGGGGGGGGGGGAGGTCTGTATGAAGATTAACCTCTTTACACACATTCAGATTAACTAGACTAACTAGCAGTGTGAACTTACCGGTGGACTGGCATTGTGTGTGTATGTAACAAATCGCGCCTAACCAGACATGCTCCCCTTCCCCCAGTGTGGTCCGACTGCTACCAGAAAGATCGGAAAGATGACCACTTCTGTTTGCTGAAGTGGACTAACTTCACTAAGTCAATTGGGCAAAGAACATAACCCTTACATGCGCGGCCCTGTGTAGATAAGGTCACCACTGCTCCAGCTAGTTGCAGATAATGCAGAGGTCGCCAGGAAGGAGGACCACGTGACTACGTACTGCTGACTCACCTTATATATAACAGAGCGCCCACGTGACACAGTCTGAATGACGTCATATTGTCTATCTTATTTAATAGACTACATCACGGTTCCGACTGCGCATGCGCTGAAAAGGGCATTGGGAGCAAAGCAAAGGCATACGGCCATTGAGTTTGCCGATACGTGTAGGGCAAATCTGCCATTTTATTCAAAATAAATAGAAATACGTAACAATTTGGCACATACATGGATGGAAGGATGCAATATAATAATATAATGAATATGTTTAAGACATAACTCTCCATAATTAAGTATTTTGAGCTAAGAAACATACAATTTCAATCACTTTACAGGGTGACGTTTACATCACCATTGATTAGCCAAAAGTAATTCTTGTTCTACATATTAAAATGTCAAATGTGTCAACAAAAACTTGTTTCAAAGAAATATATAACCAATATCTGGTTAACCCTACTCATTTTCAATTTCTACATATGTCATTAACCATAGGATATAAATAAAAACATGAATAAAATAAGTAAAACTGACTCTGGCTATGGCTCTAACACTAGTCTGAGTGCCTAGATTTGTCTAAATCGTGGCATAAGATGTGCTGATTGTATTGATGTAAATGCAATGTTGGATAAAAGATTAATATCTTAATTTATTGTATATATCTATTTTTAGTTGGTATTCTATGTTTCAAACAAGAGCTGAGATGAGCTGAAACTACTAGATTTCATAGCTGCACCCAGTGTATTAGCATGTGCCATGTGCTTCTCGCTGGTTTGTTTTGCTCTGACACATCCCACAATGCACCGTGCCGCTGGAACCGTGATGTAGTCTATAAAACTGAAGCATGGTAGCTATTTTTTAAATACAGTAACACCTCTCTCACCGACCACCTCCACAGATCGACCACTCTTCTATATCATTATCAATCGCTTTATTTGGGTCCCAAACGATCGACCATACAATACCAGTGTAACATCAATGTATGGATAACACAATTCCCTAAACCGACCACCTCCCTAAATGGACCGTTTAAAGCGGTACCATGGTCGGTCGACTTAGAGAGGTTTTACTGTAACACTACTAAGAGAGCGTCCAGGTGACACAGTAGGAATGACATCGCACTTTCCATCTTATTCAATTAAAATGGTATAAGAACTGGTATATATGTGTGTGTAGTGTATATATACACTACACACACGGTGAGTGTGTGTGTATGTGTGTGTGTCTGTGTGTGTATGTGTGTGTGTCTGTGTGTGTGCCTGTGTGTGTCTGTGTGTGTCTGTGTGTGTGTGTGTCTGTGTGTGTCTGTGTGTGTGTGTGTCTGTGTGTGTGTGTGTGTCTGTGTGTGTGTGTGTCTGTGTGTGTGTGTCTGTGTGTGTATGTGTATGTGTATGTGTATGTGTATGTGTATGTGTGTGTGTGTGTGTTGTGAGTGAGGTGCACTGACCGTGTCAAACCAATGGCGTACAAATTTAAGAATTGAGACAGGATGGCCGAATGCGGAAGAACACTAGCTGGCTTCCGGTGTGGGAGGATGTGGGTTTGAACCCTTGCTGAGTCAAGTAAATGATTTACAAAATTAATAGTTGTCACTATCTAGCCTGGCGCTTGGCATTAATAGGATATGGCAAGGACCGGATTGCTCAGTATCAGGATAATGTGACTGAGTGGGATATTGAGTCATGGTGCCCGCAGGCCAGTACATTCCTAACAAACTTATCAAGTACATTGAGTTCACAAAATACCGTAGCGTTGATAATCGTAAAGGTAATAAACTATTCGTCACAAGAGTCCCATTTTTCAGAGTACAAATCTATATGTCTATTTATTTATTACCGAAGAAAACAGAACTGTGCTAATCTGATTTGAAGTTATATGAAGGGAAACTATCATACTGGACGTATTGCTATTCTATCAGGCATAACTGGAGGATTTGACTTTGTACATTTGCCCTTTCACGTCCTAAGCAACACCTAATGCCCAGTACACACCTACCGTTTGTGTGCGCACACCTCCCGTATACGATCGAAAATTGCCCGTTTCGCCCACAAAAATCGCTTGGTGTGCGCTCCCCGCGCACACCTAGCGATTGCGATCCGCGCATAAAAGTCAGTTTTTAGTGCTAAAAGCGGCCGTTTACGATTGCGATTCGCGATTCGAAAAACGAATCGGCCCGTTTTCAGTTTTAAGCTGGTCGGGTCGAGTCGCGGGTTTTAGTGCACGAATCGCATACGGTAGGTGTGTACTAGGCATAAGGTCATATCAGCGCATTGACATCGGCTTTATATTACTTCATCGATGGCACAATGCATGCAGAGTGATGCAATATCTCACTCAGTCACATAATTCTGATAGAAAGCCAACCCGCCATTGCCTTATCATAGTAAAACCGAGCGCCTGATAAGGTAGTGACAGATAACAATTTATACATTGAATTTGATTCGGCCCAGCATCGATCACTGGCTCTCACAATCCCCCGCATGCATGGTGGGCACTATAGCCACTCGGCTATCCCGTCCGGTGGTAACTGGAGGCAGAGACAAAGTGTAGATAATATATTGCGTTTACGCCCATTGTTCCCATTCCAATGCCGTCGTCTGGATGCCGTGCATATCATTCCACATAAATTAAAAGGATCCACCTTTACGACATTAGAGCCAACTGTACACAATAAAAAATATTTCTAAATCGACCAACCATGGGTCCGACATTAAGGGAATTGGTCAGTTTAGGGAGTTAGAATAATGTTACAATGGTATTGTATGGGCACTCGTTTGGGACCCAAATAATGTGATCAATGTAGGGGAGTGGTCAACATGTGGAGGTGGTCGGTTAGAGAAGTTTCACTGTATATGGGTCAATTAGGGCATAATGACCAGTGTTCTAAACTGCACAGAAACACTGTACTTCCGCCTTAGTTTTGTAATGTTGTTGTTTTACGGCCTAGCAACGTCTAAGGTCATATTAGGACGCACTCATGGTGACTTTATAGTTCTGCCCCACTGGGAGACCAGGCCACCAGCACGATGACCTGACACTGAGCCAACCAGTCCGTGCCCTATCCTAATAATGCCGAGCGCCTGGCTAGGAATCAACAAGTATCATGGCGACTTAATAGTGCTGCCCCACTGGGAGACCGGGCCGCCAGCACCATGACCTGATATCCCACTCAGTCACATGATCCCAACACTGAGCCAACCAGTCCTTTCCCTATCCTAATAATGCCGAGCGCCTGGCTAGGAAGCGACAAGTATAAATTTTTAAGTCATCCCGCCTTAGGGGCAAACACTGTCTGTACTGTGTTTTACTAGCAGGCACAGGAACATGCCGCCCTTACTTTCTGTCTAGGTTACTTCAATTCAGTCACCGTCTTCTTTTATTTCACTGAGAAGTTTCTCTGAGGCGAACCACTTTTTTGTGTTGTGTTCTTAGCACCGTGGTAACCTGCACTTTGGTACATTCCAGCAGAATTACTCATCTCTGTCTGATAAACCGTTCACTTTATTTTGCACAGTTCAAAAGGATTCTTTTGGTTTAGTTACTTGCTTGGATCCTTAATGAGAGTGTGTTTTCCTGATGTTTTCTGTATAAAAAAAACAAATGGCTCTGATGCCATGAGTCACATTCTATTCTATACCGATACTTGACAACTTGCTACACTGTCAGAGTTACATTCTATTATATACCGATACCTGACAACTTGCTACACGGTCAGAGTCATATTCTATTCTATATCAATACTTGACAACTTTCTACACTGTCACATTCTATTCTATACCAATACCTGACACCTTGCTACACTGTCAGAGTTACATTCTATTCTATACTGATACCTGACAACTCGCTACACTGTCAGAGTCATATTCTATTCTATATCAATACTTAACAACTTTCTACACTGTCACATTCTATTCTATACCAATACCTGACACGTTGCTACACTGTCAGAGTCACACTCTATTATATGCCGATACTTGACAACTTGCTACACTGTCACTGTCAGAGAGTCACTCTATTAATAGTATTATATGCCGATACTTGACAACTTGGTGCACTGTCAGAGTCACATTCTATTCTATACCGATACTTGACAATGTGTAGACATTGACACGCTTTGTCACAAATGTTTAACAACTTCTAACTGGGGACAGGTGCACTGGGTCTGGGGCCGTATGCACCAATCGGTGTTAGGGCTTAACCGCGGCAAGGCTAGCTCCACATGGCTAAATGTGAGAAATCGGTATGCACCAATTGGTGCCAGCGCTAACCGCCGACCGTAGCCTAGGCTAACCTAAACCATTTTCAAATCAGGTTTAACTGCTAGCCGGGGCGGTTAGTGTGCGTGTGTGGGTCTCAATCTATTCAATGTGATCATATTTGACAGATTTACATATGCAATAAGTGAAATTTGATACAATTAACCCTAAATTCGAACCGAAATTAACACTGCCACCGCATCAGCGGCGATATTAATATTTTCGAATCGACGAATGTAAAGTAAGCAAATCGCCGCCTCCACAGCGACGTCGATATCCATACTATCCATACTGTCCAACGTCAAGTAAACATGGCCGGCGCTGCCACAGCCGAATCGGCGGCAATATAGTATACCCAAATCTATTCAATGCGATCTTATTTGACTGATTTACATACGCAATCAGTGAAATTTATTCAAATTAACCCTAAAATCGAACCGTTATTAACGCTCCCGCCGCATTGGCGGGTTAATTCATATTGTCAAATCGAGGGAATTCGCAAATCTATAAATAACTTCACGGTCAGCTACCCGCCCCGGCTAAGACATTGGTGCATACCACTTGACCTATTTCTCCAACCCCCCTTACCCTGAGGTAGCTAACCGCGGCTAGCGCCTTAACTCCGGCTAAGCCTATCACCGATTGGTGCATACGGCCCTGGATGCTAATCAACTCAGATTGCGTCATCTCAGCGTTCAAGTGTTCCCTATGGCTACTATGTCGGTTATGCAGTTTTACATACAGTACGGGTACCGATTTGTGACAGTGCGCACTCATGGCGACTTTATATTATAGTGCTGCCCCACTGGGAGACAAGGCCACCGGCACCATGACCCGATATCTCACTCAGTCACATTATCTTGACGCTGAGCTAACCAGTCCTTGCCCTATCGTATTAATACCAAGGGTCAGGATAGAAAGCGACAATTATCAATTGTATATAATTCATCGGTTTGACTCGACCAGGAAACGAACTCCCGATATCCGGCACGCGGGAGGTCGGGCGGGTAGAAGGTCACACCCTCCAACAATCTGAATTGTGAGAAATACATCCGCAAACGGTTGTCGGAGGACATGGGCAGTGAGGAGGAAGATATGGGAAAACAAATCAACACGGCTTACTAGCATAATTATGTTTGTTTATTCGTTTTTGTTTTTTCATCCTAGCAACATCTAAGGTCATATCAGGACGGGTACCGACTTGTGACAGTGCGCACTCATGGCGACTTTACAGTGCTGCCCCACTGGAATACCAGGCCACCAGCACCATGACCTGATAGTGATATCCCACTCAGTCACATTATCCTGACACTGAGCCAACCAGTCCTTGTCCTATCCTAATAATGCCGAGCGCCAGACTAGGAAGCAACAAGTATCAATTTTAAAGCCATTGGTTTGACTCGACCAGGATTCAAACCCGCGACCCCACGCTCTACCAACACGGGAGACGGACGCTCTAACTCATTCAGCCATCCCGTCTGGTCAGCATAATTATGAATCAAGGGGTAAATCTAACAATAACTAAATAACTACATGATGAGATCCGCCGTCAGTACTGCTCCATGATAGGCATTCCCTTAATTATGTAATGTCTGAGAATGTCATCATTAGCCGTGTTTACACGGTGAATTGTGAAACGATGTCGACAAAGCGATTCATATGAAGCGTTTTAGAAGCGTGTTTACACGGCGGAGTTTGAAAGTGTGTCGGTGCCGGGAACAAGCAGGCGCCTGTAGCCGGCAAGCACTGCTATTTGTTTAGTTTACACACGTCGATTCGACTCCGATGTAGCTGCTACGTTAATATCGCTTGGAATTTAAGGTTAATTTAATTAAATTTCATTATTTGAGTCTGTAATTCTGTTAAATATGATAGCATTCACTAGATTTCGGCGTAATCGGGCCCTAACACTGCCGGGCACCAGCGATTAGTTACTGCTCCCCCTGTTCCCGGCACGCACTACTATTTTATACTATCGCCGCCCGGGAACAAGCTGAATCGCTTCAAATAAACCACCTCCCGAGGTGGTATAGATGAGGCGTTTCATATGAAGCGATTCAGCCCTAAAACACCACAGAACCGCGTCTACACGCCAAATGTGAGTCGATCTAGGCAAGTGGGTTCATATGAAACGTTTTAAATCGCCCGTGTAAACGGGGCTTAAGTAATGCTATGTTCTATATTTAGCCGGGAGCGATGTATATATCTGGTTGTGTGGGGAGTGAAAGGAGATAAGGGCCTGTAAATAGAGACTGGGGGGCGATGTGTCCATGTCCTTATCTTATCAAACACGCGGCAGCCATTTCGCGATCCACATAACTCAAATTCTCACACAATCAGTAATCACTCACCACCTCCCTCCCTCCTTAAGAGTAACCTGTTAAAGTTCCATAATCCGATCAATACTTTTATTTTGTTGTCGGGGGGGGGGGGGGGGCGGGGGTTGAGTAAATAATTCAGACTGGTCAGTATAATCGATTTTACATTATTTTATTTGTAAGTAACTCGTTTGGGATATATTTGTCGTAAAAAGATGCTAAATTAATTTTGGTGTGCACTCCAAAATGCTGGACAAATAGGTTATCTTAACCTGTTTTTGAGTATAGCACAAGAGAACAAAACTACAATTAAAATGTATAATGATTAATTTAATGATTAATTTAATGATTATTCATGTATATTAATAATAATAAAAAGTCACCTTAATTAGAGAAGTATACTTTGAAATTAAAAAATATACCCACGACTGGCCATTTAATACCATAACTACTTACTGTATTTTCAATATAATAATAAACGTGCCAGTTGACTTATGGAGTAGAGGTACAAGATGTAGTACATATGGGGGCTGCTTCCCATATAACCTGAGGTTAGGATTATATGAAGGTGAGTCTATGAACAACTATAGTCACCTGGTCCCATGTATATCTACGGTCATACAATGGATGCCTGCTGGCGCCACCTGGTGCGAAGTGAAGATATTACTCCTTCAGTGGTGGCGTGCATGTTATGCATGCACACACTGGGTGTCTGGCGGTGGTGGTTCAATGACATGTCGGCAACAAAGACTATACGTATGGCTCGTGTGTGTGTATATATACATGTGTATTTTTAAACGTAGCTGCCATATTTACACTATGTATATTGAGGCCAGGGTTCAGCCAGTAATTCCGATATTTATAGTCTATTTATACCACTGAAGCCTGAAGAGGCTTGTGCCATTGCTAACCCATATACACACACTGTCCGAATAAACGATAAATGAGTATTGGCAGCGCTACCTGGGGCCGTATGCGCCAATCGATGTTAGGGCCGTAACCGCGTCTTGGCTAGCTCCACACGGCTAATTGTGGAAAATCTGTATGCATCAATCGATGCCAGCGCTAACCGCCGACCGTAGCCTCGGCTAAGCTACCCCAGTTTCAAATCACGTTTAACTGCTAGCTGGATGTCTGGGTGTCAATCTATTCAATGCGATCATATTTAACAGATTTACATACTCAATAAGTGAAATTTAATCAAATTAACCCTAAAATCGAACCGTTATTAACGCTACCGCCGCATTGGCGGCATTATTCATATTGTCGAATGTAAAGTAAACAAATCGCCGCCGCCGCATCGACGTCGATATCCATAGTGTCGAACATCAAGTAAAAATGACCGCCGCCGCCGAATTGGCGGCAATATATTAGGCCCAAATCTATTCAATGCTGTCTTATTTAACAGAATTACATACGCAATAAGTGAAATCTTATCAATTTAACCCTAAATTCAAACCGATATTAACACCGCCGCATTGGCTGCGTTATTCATATTGTCGACTCGAGGGAGTTCCCAAATCTATAAATAACTTCACGGTTAGCTATCCGCCCCGGCTAACACATTGGTGCATACGACTTGACCTATTTCTCCAACCCGCCTCTACCCCGAGGTAGCTAACCCAGAGCTAGCTCCGAGCTCCGGCTAAGCCTAACCGTGATTGGTGCATACGGGCCCAGACCAGAGTATACTTGTTTACAATGCTGATGCCTGAGAATTAATCAATTCAACCAACAATTCAAAACAGGCCACACATCCAAGATACTCACTGCACTCACTGTACTCACTCACTCACACACACACGCACACACACACACACCTGGAACAAAACCCAGTGATTACAGAATGAGGTCATTGACAATAGGCCTGAAGTCATTCAAGTAGTGGGGCCGGGGAGGGGGTGGGGGGGGGGGGGGAGGAGGAGCATACGCAACTAGAAGTAGGGCGTAACAAGAAGAGCATCAAGATAAACACATGCATCAATGAGATATTTATAATAATATATATACAATCTATATAATCTATATAATATATATATATAATATATGTTGTATATATAATATATTATATATATATTGTATATATAATATAATATATATAATATATAATATACATAATATATATAATATACATAATATGTAATATATATTATATATAATATATACACCATATAAATTATATACAGTATCTACACTGTATACATTGTATATTGTATTATATACATTATACACACCATATATTATATACTTACAAGCTACATCATGCATGATGTGAAAATAAACCAAAATATGTATCCCCTACTATATTTGCATTACAAATATATATATACACAATGTAGATCCACGCAACAGGAATCAGAGCGAGTACTTCCATGCCCCCAGTAATTAGCAGCTTGTGGGTAAGGCTGCCACAACAATAGCTGATGACGCAGACAAACTTGCCAGCTACTAGAAGAACTGCTTAGTAATGCAGGAGAAGGGCCGGTAGTTTCTTGTTAACATGACCAAACCGACAGCATCTGCATGTTAAATTCAAACACAGACAGACGTCAGCCGGACAGTGTCGCAGGGCCTGTCAAGCTGAGTTTAATTCAGTGGGTTTCTATGCTGCGTCAGCCTGTGTGTGGCACCAGGTTTCCTACTTCTCACACTCACAGTAGGACTCGGCCAGGACCTTGTCATGACGGCAGGCAGGTAGGCATGTGGCCAGCTCACTGCCCAACCACCACCACCCCACCACCCCCAGCAGCACCACCACTCCTCCCCAGCAACCTGTATTCACACAAAGCCATGTTCGCCACTCCCTGTTCAAAGACCTATAGACAACATCACAATTAACCAACAAAGAAACCCATTAGCATGACGCGTCCAAAATGTGGTTGTTTATATGACAGGGATGAAAGTGATCTCCGGCGAAAAAAGCCGAAATTCTCTCATAGGCTCAGCATTGTCAGGGAATCGCGGAAAATTCCCGGAAGTCAGGTCCCATACATGTTGGTATAAGCTGACGGTGCTTTGGCGTTTGAAGCATGTATTAGTAGTATACACTGATACTGCTGCGGCGTCATCACCATGTAATTAGTATACGCTGACTGTGCTTCAGCGTTTGAAGCATGTATTAGTAGTATACGCTGATAGTGCTGCAGCGTCGGCACCACGTAATTAGTATACGCTGATGGTGCTGCGGCGTTTAACAATGTATTTACTATTAGTATGCACTGATAGTACTGCGGCAGTGCATTGATGGCCTACAGGAAAAATCCCGGAAATCCGCGAAATCGCGGAGATCTTTCATCCCTGACATATGAGACTGTCTCAAAAGGTCCTAAGCAATATGGGACAAAACTTTGTCCATTGTAACGATCAACAAACTATGTGCTTATGCATCTGTTCAGGATAAACTGATTTGTTTTTTACATGGTGTTTCATAATCCCAATAGAATACATATTGATTTGAAGCAAATGTCCTTTTGTTTTCAGTGTAACCGTTTCTGTGCTGTTTTGTGTCAATCATTACAATGGACAAAAAAAAAGAAGAGTTATCACCTTTTGAGACAGGCTCATATGTGTATTCTCAACACTGAAACCTGGGGAAACAGTGGTCAAGGATAGGAGTTCATGGTGTGCTTCTATTCGCAAAGGCATGGCACAGGTTGAAACTGATCATATATCTCAAGCTAAACAAAAGTATCAACAGAGGAAAGAGTGTGCTTCACCGATCAGACTCCCCGACTGCAGCTACACACATATGTTTAATGTGCCACTGCACATTCCAAGCACAAATTGGACTCATGTGTCATTGCTGAGTTCACAGCAACTGATGAGTTGGTGTCATCATTGCCACTGATGGAAAACCAAGAGAATTACATATGGATTTCTTTGTGCCAGTTAAAGGGTCAGTAACATGACAAACATAATTGTGAGTGAGTGAGTGAGTGAGTGAGTGAGTGAGTGAGTGAGTGAGTGAGCGACTTGGGGGTTCTACGCCATCTCAGCAACTATGGCCATATTATATTTTAAATAAACAATGTGAAATCATTTGAGACCAACGAGGTCAGAAATATGATCCACAGACATGTTCGTATTTTCATTTGTATCCTTCAAAATTGTTGGGTGTATCCACTTCCCTTGTCCGCCATCTTTGTGTGTCTATCTATCTATCTATCTATCTATCTATCTATAAACATGCTATCTTATATACATATATGTATATATATATATATATATATATATATATATATATATATATATATATATATATATATATAAGCCTGTCTCAAAAGGTGATCACTCTTTTTTTTTGTCCATTGTAATGATTGACACAAAACAGCGCAGAAACGGTTACACTGAAAAGACAAGGACATTTGCTTCAAATCAATATGTATTCTATTGGGATTATGAAACACCATGTAAAAAACAAATCAGTTTATCCTGAGCAAATGCATAAGCAGATAGTATGTTGATCGTTACAATGGACAAAGTTTTGTCCCATATTGCTTAGCACCTTTTGAGACAGTCTGATATATGGTCCATTCTAATTGGTCCCTGCTCCTATTCCGGATTCACAAACAAAAGTTACTACCCCAGATTTAGGGATGTCATATCGTCCAATAGTGTTTTTTTTAAAAAGCCTCTAATATGCTAAAGCAATTTTAATTATCCTTTTTTATTTTTTTATATATAAACGAAATAAATATTCTACTATAAAATAAAAGCGCCCGAGGTGAAATGCATTCCACATGTTTTCCGCTCTGGGTCACCCCGGAACTCTCGACTATCTCGCTAGAAAAGGTCACTGTCAAATGGGGACAGCGTATGTTGGACCAGCACCCGCCCCCTGGTGAGAAGTATGCGAAACTTTGCCGGGTCATCTGTCTGCCTGACTCAACTGGCACTGTAAAGGTGGGTGGGGGGGGGGGGGGGGGGGGGGGAGTTGCTTAGGCAAGTTTCACATGTGTTGTCGAAATAATGTAAAGGGATTTATTTTGGAAGGCATGACAATATTTCAACTCCAACACGTTTGAGGTCCTATGACTCGTAAATTTGATCCGGTGTTGTTTTCTTTGGTTGTGTTGTTGTTGTTTTGCTTTTACTTAAAGTTGCATAGTCCGATGGTTTTGAGTTTCTGTCATTTTTCTGTGATAAATATACTAAATTGATCGTTATAATCTACCTACTTTAGTCTGAAGTAACTTTTATTTTAGATGGCTAACTTCTGAGATATTTGAAGCGCAAACATGTAAGATTAGTTTTGGCAAGCATGCCAAAATTCTGACTCCATAGGCTTCTGCAGTAACAGGTTTTATTGAATTGGCTTGGTATTCCCTTCTATGTGGCAACAAAGGCTTAATGAGTGAACCAGTATCTATATTAGATATGTAGACTCAATTCTAGATAATTGTTTTGTTTTTGAAAATTTGATGGTTGATCGGACTATGCAGCTTTAATTTCTGCTATAAAGCGCTAGAATTATCACATATATATCCAGTTTCACTTCGATGTCGTGAATATAGTAAGTATGAAGAAAATCCCTTCCACAAGAAAAAGACTACCACAAAAAACATTATATACACACGCAAAAAAGACTACCACAAAAAACATTATATACACACGCAAAAAAAAGGTAATTATGGATACAAAATAATAATTTTAAAAATCGATAATTATATAAGATAATAAAATTAAGAAATATATATAATTATGAACAAAAATAAAACCCAGAAGATGGGTGGCATTACATTGGCCATCTATTCTTGCCCTGGCGGGGACACACGCCAGCTGTTTTGGGGCCGATTAGACTACACACACAGGCTCCAAGGCGGAAGGGAACCGCGAGCCTACCAAGATAGACAGTTAGTCATTGACACACACACAGATACAGACACACACACATACACATACACATACACATGCACATGCACATACACCTACACCTACACCTACACACACCGGAAATGTCGTACTGACAATGCATAGATCAGCGTGTGTTACCCTGGTGGTATACAATATGAGTTTCTAGCTAGACCACAGTTAGAACCATCAGAATTATACTATGGGACGTTACGGAGGGAGGGGGGGGGGGATGACACAATATGTGTGTACGTGTGCATGTGTCTGTCTATGTATATGATATATGCGTATGCATGCCTGTGCATGTGCTTATCTGAGTGTATATCTGCATATGTGTATGTGTGCATGTGTATGGCTATGTCTGTGCATGTGTACATCTATGTTATGTATGTATGAATGTATGTGCATCTCTATGTCTATGGACATGCACATGCACGACTATGCCAGAGACTCTGGAACAACCACCATGTGTCCATTCGGGTCAAAGGCAAGATCTACCGTGCAATCGTACTATCCACCCTACTATACGGAGCCGAGGCCTGGACAGTGTACAGAAGACAGGTGAAAAAGCTGCATGCCTTCATGATGCGACATCTGCATTCAATCATGAGGCTAACCTGGAAGGACAAAGTGACAAATAAGGAAATACTCGAAAGGACGGGGCTGCCCTCTATGGAAGATCTTCTGATCAAAACGAATCTCCGGTGGACTGGACCCCTCATGAGGATGTCATCAGACAGGATACCAAAGCAGATCCTCTATTCTCAACTGTCTTTTGGTTACAGAAAGAGAGCGCGCCCTTGTCTCCGGTTCAAGGATACCATCAAGAGAAACCTGAAGCTGAGAGACATTAAGACCGACTCCTGGACGCAACTCTCACAGAAGAGAGCTAAATGGAGAGTGGCAGTCAAGTAATGAAAGCAGTCTTTGTCGCATCGCGACTGACAGCATGATGATGATGATGTCTATGTAGTTCAGTATATGCATATGTGCTTGCATGTGCATGTCTATAGCTGTGCACGTTTCTGTCTATATATCTGTATATATATATGTATGTGTGTGCATCTCTATGTCTATGTGGTTCTGTATATATGCATATGTGCATGCATGTGCATGTGTATATTTATGTCTATAGCTGCGCACGTCTGTCTATATATCTGTCTCTATGTGTATGTGTGTGCACCTGTACGTCTATGCATCTATATGTGTATGTGTGTGCATGTGTATTTCTGTCCAAGTATATCTCTGTATATGTGTATGTCCTTGCGTGCATGTATATGTGTGTCTGTGTGTGACTGCCAGTATCTGGTTAAGCTTTGGTGTCTGTGTAACTGGTCTGTCTCGGGCGGTAGTACCAGTAGTAGTACTTCGCGTCACATTGCTAAATTATCTGTGCGCATTTGCGCATGTGTGCTTACAGTGCGTGCATGTGTGCGTGCTTGTGTGCGTTCTGTGTGCATGTCGTGGGCCTTACTACTACTACTCCTCCGTCCTGGTATGACCTTAGATGTTGTCAGGACATAAAACCCCAACAACCAACCAAGTACTACTACTTATCCTCAAAATGATACTAAATAATCAGTGAGTTCTTTGTGATCCTGGACCAACAGTCCAAATAGGATGGCTAGCAGTAGCATGCAATCCCCGTGTCAGCAGTGACGTAAATGGCATACACGATACACGCCCCCGAGCACCCGTCCCAGATAACCCCAGCCATTATTTTACACCGCAACCCCCTCATTCCCAGTTCCACAAACTCAGACGCATCGCCCTGTTCTTCTTTTTGTTGTTGTTGTTGTTGTTGCTGTTGCTGTTGTTAACAGCACACACACACAAGTAGGCTAATTGAAGTGTGAACACAGTATGCCCAGGTGTGCTATAGTTATGCGAACCCTAAGGGGGCAGTGGATGCGTGGGGGGGGGGGGGGGGGGGGGTTTAGATATAGTTGAGACTCTTGTTCATATCATTGATGATGACTTTTAGCAGTTAATTATTATTTTACGTAAATACTGGGCTCAGCACACCATCCCTCGTTTATATCCAAAGTCCACTGGTTCAAACACGTTATCTTATTAGCTAACCACTAGTAACTACACACAGTATTAAATAGTAACGTTCGAATTAAAAACAGGTAATCTGGGCTCCCACACGTTTTTGATGAAAGAAGGAAAACGCCTCCCGTTTTTTTGTAAATATTAATGTTTTGCGATATATATAAAAATACAGACCTTGAAAAGATAACAAATAAAATTATTTTATTTTTTAAACACGCTATGTCCATGTTCGATTGCTCCAGTTTGCATCCGACCCGGCGCGCCAAATCGTTCTTTGTTAAAGCATGCACAACGTGCGCCGATGGAGTAAATCGAACGCACAATAAGCAATTTACTGAGATAAAACATTCATGTGCAGCAGGGAACAGTCGTGTCGGACTGCGGGAGTAACTACAGATTACCATAATCACAAATGGGAAAACAGATAGTTTGAGCTAAGTGGATCAAATTTCACCATTATGCCGGACGAAAAAAACACTGATGTAAAACTCAATCAAATACAATTTTAATAGGCATTTATAAATTCAATAAGCATTTGCAATTTAAAATCACCGCGCCCGGTAATATCCAATGACTATTATTCAAGTTCTCCAATGTCACACAGGGAAGGGAAGGGTGGACGTGCAGAGGTTATAAGTTACACTCAATAATGTGCTAAGTTATTTTCAATTATATTAGGGTTTGCACTACATGTGAACTGAACTGTTGTGAAGACCAGAAACAACAGTTCTTGACGGGGCTGCCCTCTATGGAAGATCTTCTGATCAAAACGAATCTCCGGTGGACTGGACCCCTCATGAGGATGTCATCAGACAGGATACCAAAGCAGATCCTCTATTCTCAACTGTCTTTTGGTTACAGAAAGAGAGCGCGCCCTTGTCACAACTGGGGCGCCACACACCGACGTCGCCACCTGGTGGGTATCGGCCGAACCACACGGGCTTGGTCCACGAAACTGACGCCAGTTGGAGAGGAAGGGTAACAGCCACAACCAGCCACACCCACCACCCACCCACGCACTACATCACGCAGCATCGACCTCTGACAAGCACTTGACCTGTGAAGCTCAAAAACCTCTCTGAATTCCTATCTTCATGAGCAATCATAGCCCACTTCAATTTCTACATACAATCCAAACAAACTGACCTGAACAATGGGCCACTGTTCAATTTTGTTTAAATAATAATATGGATGCTTTTCTCTTTCTTTTTGTTTGCTTGAATGAACCCTATTACTTATTTTATTTTATCCTGTCACTCACGACCATCGTGAGGTGTACTTTTGTCATTCACCGCCACATTCATACACAAAGACTGTCAAGCAGGGATTGTGGTAGATAAAAGATTCACCCGGTGCTGACAATACAGGGGTGAAAACCAACCCATTAGAAAAGCTGGCGAAGAATTTTGACATGCTGGGGAAATTAATTGAGTGAATAATGTTTTAATTTAAGAAGCAAAATATATTCTTTATATATGTTTTTATATTTACCCACTACCTTTGAGTTGACAAATATAATAAACATTAGTTAATCAGATTTAAAAGTGAAATTGATGGCGTTCTATGGCCGCCATCTTGTCTTTTTGCATTCTCTCCCATTTCACCAACTCTGTGCCTATATAAGTATCCATTTGATACTGGAGGCAGGCACTCTACTTCCTGTTCTATACAAAAGCTATTTTCGCCCGTATTTCCACTACGTTGTTGTTCACCCGTGTACCAAAAGTACCGGGTGAATCTTTTATCTAGGATTGTGGGTGGCTTTGTCACTAGACGGTGTTAACGGCACTGTGGGTTGGTGTTGACACCAAGAGACCAGGTCCGGACTGATTCTGCAGCCAGGCCGTGTCATGCAGACAGGTGCACCAGAAGCCAGTTTTATTTGCATATCTCTTTCATGGATTATAGTGATGAAGACACTGTATCATTACTGGGTCATGTAAACTAGGATTTAACCACGTTTTAAGCTAATATATTCATTGACCTGGATTAGTCACGTTATAATGTAGTATATTCATTGTATTACCTAGTATATTCATTTACATGGATTAGTCACATTATAACATAGTATATTCATTGACCTGAATTAGTCACATTATAACATATTATATTCAATGACCTGAATTAGTCACATTATAACATTCATTGACCTGAATTAGCCACATTATAACCTAGTATATTCATTTACATGGATTAGTCACATTATAACATAGTATATTCATTGACCTGAATTAGTCACATTATAACATAGTATATTCATTGACCTGAATTAGTCACATTATAACAGTATATTCATTGACCTGCATTAGTCACATTATAACATAGTATATTCATTGACCTGAATTAGTCACATTATAACATAGTATATTCATTGACCTGAATTAGTCACATTATAACATAGTGTATTCATTGACCTGAATTAGTCACATTATAACATAGTATATTCATTGACCTGAATTAGTCACATTATAACATAGTGTATTCATTGACCTGAATTAGTCACATTATAACATAGTGTATTCATTGACCTGAATTACTCACATTATAACGTAGTACATTGATTGACCTGGATTAGCCACATTATAGCCTAGTATATTCATTGACCTCGATTAACCACATTATACCCTAGTATATTCATTGACCTGGATTAGCCACATTATAACCTAGTATACTCATTGACCTAAATTGGCAATCTTTTAATCTATTATATTCATTTAAACCAAATTAGCCACATTCATACGTATTATAGTCATTTACCTAGAATATTCAGTGACTCAGGGTGGCCACTTTTTAACCCCCGTGTATTGCATAGCCTATATTATAAATATAATTTAACCTGGCATATTGATCAACCTGGTTATTTGTTATCTGGATTTGCATTTGGTTATTTATGGATATGCAGAGGAAGTGGGTGGCCAGCTGGGTGTGTGTGTGTTGTGTGTGTGTGTGTGTGCTGTGTGTGTGCTGTGTGTGTGCTGGGTGGGGACGGTTGATCCTATCAACAAGAACCCCCCCCCCCCCTGTTGTAGGGAGTTAACCTGAAAAATGGTCAGGTACCAGCGCAGGATTGCTAATTCTAGCTACATGACTTTAATAGTGAACAAACCTCAGATGTAACTACATCTTCAAGCCTCCTAGTCGCTCACCCTACAACTGCGACCGACTTGGCCCCACGTGCTCAGATACCTTCTAAATACCATGGGTTCTTCGCATACCTCCAGACATGAGCTGATACTGTTGACCCCTGGTGGAGACACGGACACCCACCCAACCCCCGACAACCACCCATACCTCAATATTTGGACACACAACAGGCCCATATCGAGTGTTTTCATTCGGTGCATGTTATGAAATCTACCACCGCTGTCAAATTCGACGCGTCAGTAACAGGGTATATTATAGTGCCTTGTTGTTCGACCTGTGTTCTCTTTTCCCCCCTCCATTATAATTGGTGGGTTGTCAGGGTTTTATGTCCTGGCAACATCTAATGTCATATTAGGACAGGTACCGACTCGTGACAGTGATCACTCATGGTGACTTAATAGTGCTGCCCTACTGGGAGACTAGCCTGCCAGTACCATGACCTGATATCCCACTCAGTCACATTATCCTGACACTGAGCCAACCCGTCCTTGCCCTATCCTGTGAATGCTGAGCGCCTGGCTAGGAAGCGATGAGAAACAATTTTAAAGTCATTGGTTTGACTCGACCAAGTCTCCATTATAATATTGTGATGCACACGCTGCTTGCCTCACAGTGGCACGGCCCGTTCCAGTACAGCGCATGATTCACTGCATCTAAATTCCGACATCCTGTGACCTGCGCTGTTCGTCGGTGTCTGCATGAGATAAGCCCGTTAATAACAATACAATGGCCCAGCATGCCTGCACACAGATAGTGCATTTGTGTCATGTTCCAACGCTGCTCTTTTATCCGTCTCCCGTTTTGGTAGATGGTTGGGTTCGAACCCTGGTCGAGTCAAACCAATGACTTAAAAATTGATACTTGTCGCTTCCTAGCCATAACGCGTCCCACATCAATTATTAACTGCCACCAGTACACGGGTGAATACCAGCCCTATATAAAAACGGTCGAAAAAGCGGGTTAATGAAATGAGAGCCTAATTTCACAATCTAAGAAGCAACATTTATTCTTTGTAGGTGTCTTCATATTTACCCGCTACCGAGTTGAAAAATATAATAAAATATCTAGTTTAATAAGATTTAAAAGTGAAATCGACAGCGTTCTAGCGCCGCCATCTTGTCTTTTTGCATTCTCGCACATTTCACCAACTCTGTGCCTATATATGTAGCCATTTGATCCTGGAACCACAGTTTCTACTTCATGTTCCATACTAAAGCTATTTTCACCCGTATTTACACTACGTTGTCCTTCACCCGTGTACCACAAGTACCGGGTGAATCTTTTATCTAAGTCAAGTGTTGCATTGGTACCCGATGACGTAACAGACAGCAGAGACCCAGGCATTTGGGGGCTCAGCCACACCCACTCGCCATCCCTGGGTACTGCCTTTTTAAATGTTTTAGTTATATTAGTAGCATAATACTCAACCGGACAGGGTTGTCCTCTATGGAAGATCTTCTGGTCAGAAAGAACCTCCGCTGGATTGGACATGTGATGAGGATGTCAACAGACAGGCTACCAAAGCAGATCCTCTATTCTCAAATGTCTTCTGGTCAGAGAAAGAGAGGACGCCCTCGTCTCCAGTTCAAGGATACTGAAGAAACCTGAGCTGAGAGACATTAAGACCGACGCACGGACATCATTCTCACAGCAGAGAGCTGAATGGAGAGCAGCGGTTAAGCAATGAAAGCAAGTCTGTGTAGCATTGTGACCGACAGTATAATGATGATGATGATGATGATGATGATGATGATGATGATGATGATGAGTAGCATTTTGGCTGTCATTCGACAGAAATCTGAACACCTTATATGTTTGTATATGTTTCAATATATTTCATTTGCAAAAAGAAAACCTACATATCAAAGTTTCGCCGAGAGTGTAGTAGAGTCGCCTATACACACAGCACTACAAGCTCTACAAAAGGTGTCAGTGTGCTTCAAAAGGCAGCTCTTATGCCGTCAGAGTATTTGATTTGTTTGGGCTACAGTTCCCACAGTCCATATCAATACACCTAGGGGAGACCTTCAGTCTTCTATCCGATATATTTTGCATGACCTAGCACATCAGTAACATACCCCCCTCCCCACCACACACACAAGCACACCACATAGATCGTCTTCACAGATAGGTGAAGGGTTAAAGCAGCCGGTTATTTTGAGTTCTACTTTTTTCTGTTTGTTGTTGTTGTTGGTTTCTAAAGATACAGGTTTATTTGTCGGCTTATTTGCAGTATATTACAGTGAAGTAACTTTTTATTATAATTGGCTAACTTTGGAAATATTTACAGAGAAAACATGCAAAATTATTTGTAGCATGCATGTCTAAATGTAACCACCTAGTATCCGGCTGTACGAAATTAAACTCAGTATTTTCTTCTCTGCTGTAAGAAATGTTCAATAAGTGTTGGATATGTAGGATCAAATCCAGGGCAGTACTTGGTTTCGAAAATGTGTTACTTTCATCGGACTATGCAACCTTAATAAACAATGTACCAGACGAAATAGTTCATAGCGGAAGTAGAAATTTAACTTTAATAAAATTTAACTTTAATAAACAATGTACCAGACGAAATAGTTCATAGCGGAAGTAGAAATTTAACTTTAATAAAATTTAACTTTAATAAACAATGTACCAGACAAAATAGTTCATAGCGGAAGTAGAAATTTAACTTTAATAAAATTTAACTTTAATAAACAATGTACCAGACGAAATAGTTCATAGCAGAAGTAGAAATTTAACTTCAATAAAATTTAACTTTAATAAACAATGTACCAGACGAAATAGTTCATAGCAAAAGTAGAAATTTAACTTTAATAAAATTTAACTTTAATAAACAATGTACCAGACGAAATAGTTCATAGCGGAAGTAGAAATTTAACTTTAATAAAATTTAACTTTAATAAACAATGTACCAGACGAAATAGTTCATAGCGGAAGTAGAAATTTAACTTTAATAAAATTTAACTTTAATAAACAATGTACCAGACGAAATAGTTCATAGCGGAAGTAGAAATTTAACTTTAATAAAATTTAACTTTAATAAACAATGTACCAGACGAAATAGTTCATAGCGGAAGTAGAAATTTAACTTTAATAAAATTTAACTTTAATAAACAATGTACCAGACGAAATAGTTCATAGCGAACGTAGAAATTTAGATTTGTTAAATAACATAAGGCAATGTAGGCCTAAATATGTTATTCCCCCTCCACAAAAGAGTAATCGTTGTATAGGTTGGTTGTTGGAGTTGTACGTCCTGACAACATCTAAGGTCACATCAGGACCGGTTTTGTCTCAGTATATCCAATGAAGTTCTATAAACTAACAAGGCATGGTGAATGGCAAATCTGAATGCAACATACATTGTTTACTAAGAAATATAGACATTTGTTAAATTTACCCAGCCAATTAGCAATGTGCATAGGTTGGCACCCTCCCTAAACAGTAATCACCCTAGCACTGTATATCTACAAACTAAAAAGGCTTGCTGACTGATAAGTACCAATGCAGATGTCACAATATATACATAAGAATACGTCATCGTATTTTTACTTTTAATTAATTGTTTAAACGAAATAATATATTCCTGTAAATAATTCTTCACAGTGGCAGGGCACTGGTCTTCCTGCCGTTTTACATTGCATGTTTCACATTGCATGTTTCGCACTGCATGTTTCACACTGCATGTTTCGCATTGCATGTTTCACACTGCATAGTTCGCATTACATTTTTCACACTGCATGTTGCACACTGCATGTTGCACGCTGCATGTTTCACACTGCATGTTGCACGCTGCATGTTTCACACTGCATGTTTCACATTGCATGTTTCACACTGCATGTTTCACATTGCATGTTTCACATATGCATGTTTCACATTGCATAGTTCGCATTACATGTTTCACACTGCATGTTGCACACTGCATGTTGCACGCTGCATGTTTCACACTGCATGTTTCACATTGCATGTTTCACACTGCATGTTTCACATATGCATGTTTCACATTGCAAGTTTCACATTGCAAGTTTCACATTGCATGTCTATGCATGTTATTTACACACAAGCTAGATAGTAGGATAAATTAAAGAACATTAGATGGCACATGACACAACATGATGCCATCTAAGGGCACACAAGATGCCGACACGGTCTAAACCAAGATTGGTGGTGTCAATGACTTTCATTATTACATAAGCACACTGCTTACATGCAAGTCGGTGCACCACTTGTACACACCCGGTGGTGTTAGGGGTGAAGACATCATAGGAGGTCTAAAGGTCGGCAATAACTGCTAGTTTATTATTCCTGCTTTTACGGCATCATTGAATATGTAGATGATCAAATCTGGTGGTGCTATGCCTCACTGACCCCAATTCGCTCAAGGCATCAATTCTAATGCATTTTTTGTTCGTTATAGCGCAATGTTAAAACGGGCGTCTTGGTGGATTTTACGATAATGAATGCATGCATCACAGGCCTCGCCTGGGACAAATGTAATACAGTAAAACCTATCTAAATCGACCGACCATGCAACCGACTTTAAATGGTCGGTTTAGGGAGGTTTTTATTGTATCATTACAATGGTCTATGGATGATCGTTTGGGGCCCAAATGAGGCGATCGATATAGGGGAGTGTTGGATCTGTGGAGGTGGTTGGTTAGAGAGGTTTTACTGTAGTTGTTTAATGAAGCCCAAGTGATGGTGATTTGGTAGGAACACACAACTGTCTAGTAGACTGTCATGCTGCTTCTCCTCTTCGTAATGCCCACATTGCCACCACGACTATGCCCCCATAACCCCCCCCCCCCCCACACACACACACACACATGCCCTTTCATCATCCCCCACCTCAGACAATAGCCCACTTTGTGTCACCACATCTGAGTCATTGTTGGATCAAGGGCCAAAAACAACCGTCACCCTCCACCCCACCCCCCCACCCCAACAACCGCCATCCCACCTAGCAGTCAACCCCACTTATGTTGCCTTTTTATCAAACCAAACAAATACACCACGCGGTATATAAATATTAGTACGTCCTGTCCACGGCAGGACGAGTGGCTCTAGCTCAGTGACGTCAGACGTAGTGGCAGCCTGTGGACCTGGTGGCATGTGGACCTAGTGATATGATGTGGCAGCATGTGGGCCTGGTGGTAGTATGTGGACCTAATGTTTACCTAGTGGCAGCATGTTTACCTAGTGGCAGCATGTGGGCCTAGTGGTAGTATGTGGACCTAATGTTCACTTAGTGGCAGCTTACTAGTGGCAGCATATTTACCTAGTGGCAGCATATTTACCTAGTGGCAGCATATTTACCTAGTAGCAGCATGTCTATGTAGTGGCAGCATGTTTACCTAGTGGCAACATGTTTACCTAGTGGCAGCATGTTCAGCTAGTGGCAGATTGTTCACCTAGGTGCAGCATGTTCACCTAGGTGCAGCATGATTACCCAGTGGCATCATGTTTACCTAGTGGCATCATGTTTACCTAGTGGCATCATATTTACCTAGTGGCATCAGGTTTACCTAGTGGCATCATGTTTACCGAGTGGCATCATGTTTACCTAGTGGCATCATTTTTACCTAGTTGCATCATGTTGACCTAGTGGCATCATGTTTACCTAGTGGCATCATGTTTACCTAGTGGCAGCATGTTTACCTAGTGGCAGCATGTTTACCTAGTGGCAGCATGTTTACCTAGTGGACTTAGTCGCAGGGCATGCACCTAGTGCCGTGATTTAGACCTAGCGGCAGCATGAGGCCCTAGTCACTTACCCAGCCAGTGTAAAATAGGACAGACAACCATTGGCATCGTTCCCTAGCTGCTTGCTTTGTAGGTTTAGTTTGAGTGGTTGAATTATCCTTGATAGTTCTTTATGCATATATGCATATAAATATATATATCTTTGATCGTAAACTGCAGGAATAGTACGTACTCGTCAGATAGACTATAGGTAATGAATCTTCTTGGTAAATTATAGGAGTAGGAGGTAGTAGGCAGATGTTTTAATTTTAAAATATCCTAATTGAATGGTAGATTGTAATTATAAGTAATTGGTGTAATTTCACCAGAAACCCATTTAAATATAGAGTGGGTATCGCTCAGTGATGTACAGTAATACCTCTCTTCAGCGAACCCTGTCATTTACTAAGTTCTACCATATGAACAGTTGTTCACTGAACAAACTGTCTATTTCATTTGATTGTCCATCATATGAGCGGGCACCTACTATGTCAGTAAGTATATGATTGGTCTGAATGCAGCATTGTCCATTGAAAACACACGGACACACACACACACACATTGCCATTACCGTAATACAAAATGAATGAGCATTGGCAGCACGGCTGGAGTATAGACCATACTTGTTTACGGTTCTGATGCCCAAGAATTAATCAATTCAAGCATTGCAAACGGGCTGCACACACAACACTTACTGTGCACGCACCCAGAACAGAACTCAGTACAGTAAAACCTGTCTAACCGACCACCTCCACAGATCGACCACTCCCCTGTAGCGATTGCTTTAATTGGGTCCCAAACGATCGCCTATTGTAATGGTCCCTAAACCGACCACCTACCTAAATGGACCATTTAAAGTTGGTCCCATAGTCGGTCGATTTAGAGAGGTTTTACTGTATTTGCTGCCTCACTGGGAGACCAGGTCGGCATCACCAGGACCCCAATATCCCCCTCAGTCACATTATCCTAATACTGAGGAAACCAGTCATTGCCATATGCTATTAGTTCCGCACACCAGGTTGGGTAGTGACAAATATCAATTCAGTAAGCTATTGGTTTGACTCGGCCGGGGTTCAAACCCACGACATCCTGCAAGGGGAAGCTGGGAAGCACTTTTATGTGATTGAGCCACTCCGTCCGGTTTGGATATGCACCGCTTAACTTATCAAAATGTATATAAATTATATACTGTATTATAATTGCTTTGCCTGACAATCGGAATAGTTAGAGCTTGGCATAACTATGTACTGTATTATAATTGCTTTGCCTGACAATCGGACTAGTTAGAGCTCGGCATAACTATGTACTCCATTATAATTGCTTTGCATGACAATCGGACTAGTTAGAGCTTGGCATAACTATGTACTGTATTATAATTGCTTTGCCTGACAATCGGACTAGTTAGAGCTCAGCATAACTATGTACTCCATTATAATTGCTTTGCCTGACAATCGGACTAGTTAGAGCTCGGCATAACTATGTACTCCATTATAATTGCTTTGCATGACAATCGGACTAGTTAGAGCTTGGCATAACTATGTACTGTATTATAATTGCTTTGCCTGACAATCGGACTAGTTAGAGCTCAGCATAACTATGTACTCCATTATAATTGCTTTGCCTGACAATCGGACTAGTTAGAGCTCGGCATAACTATGTACTCCATTATAATTGCTTTGCCTGACAATCAGACTAGTTAGAGCTCGGCATAACTATGTACTCTATTATAATTGCTTTCCCTGACAATCGGACTGTTAGAGCTCGGCATAACTATGTACTGTATTAAAGACACGCTGCGGGTCGACACAATTTGGTGTCAGGGGGTCAATCTTTCACAACTTATTCTTAGACATACATACATATGCACACACACATGCACACACGTACCTAACCCCACACAGACACACATAAACACTCTCATACACACGCTGGTAGAATGCATCCAGGCACTGCTGAGTGCATCCTGATGTCATCTGCGTAATGTGAGTGTGACATAAGCTAATAGTCGTCTCTGAAGGAGGAGCATCCCTACCACAGCCCCCCCCCCCCCATGTTTCATCACACGTCACCGCTCTGTCTGGTCACCAGACCATGAAGCAGGCGCGCAGTGCTCTTAAGTGAATGAGGCTATTCCAGTCTCCAATTATTATGTGTATAACTATAAGTCTATATATATATATACATAGTTATGTCAAGCTCTAACTAGTCCGATGGTCAGGCAAAGCAATTATAATACAGTACACACTAGTTATGTCAAGCTCTAACTAGTCCAATTGTCAGGCACTCCAGCCTGAGCTGGTCGGGGGGGGGGGGGTGTTTGTTCCAACCTAATCCAAGGCAAAGGCAAAGAACACAGAAAAAATAGGATAAATGGTTGCAACGTCATCACTATGATGATGATGATGATGATGATGATAATGAATAATACAACAATCGCTGATTGTCTGCACTGTTAAAGACGGGTATTGCACGGCACAACATGCACTGCAATGGTGGAGTGAGGGGGCCAACATGTCTGCTGCCTTTTGCAAAGCCCTGCAGGATTAACATTAGAACCAGTCAACTCGGCCATTGCATGGCTGTTTGTAGGTGGGGCCTAGTATTGACAGAACCTCAAGCACAATAAACTGAATACTCGGCCCCTTGAGTGTAGACTTTATTTAATATTAGAGCCATTCAACTGGTTGTCTGGTTGTCAATAGGTGGTGACTGGTGTTGATACAACCTCAACTATAATAAATTGAACACATGGCCCATTGATTGTGTCCGGGCTTGTACGATCAGCCCGGTTAAAATGCATTGTACCACTACTCCAGCATATCCAAAGTTAGATCAAAGATTCACCTGGTACTTGAAGTACACAGGTGAATGACAACGTAGTGTAAATACGAGCGAAAATAGCTTTAGTATAGAACAGGAAGTAGAATGCCTGCCTCCAGTATCAAATGGATACTTATATAGGCACAGAGTTGGTGAAATGGGAGAGAAAGCAAAAAGACAAGATGGCGGCCATAGAACGCCGTCGATTCCACTTTTAAATATTATTAAATGAGATATTTTATTATATTTTTCAACTCAAAGGTAGCGGGGAAATATGAAGACATATACAAAGAATAAATGTTGCTTCTCAGATTGTGAAATTAGGCTCACATTTCATTAACCCGCTTTTTCGACCGTTTTTATATAGGGCTGGTATTCACCTGTGTAGTGCGAGTACCGGGTGAATCCTTTATCTAATACAAAGTATGTCAAATTTGGCTTTGCCCACATTTTTCCATGATGCGTGCAAAGTAAAATACTACCTATATTAGTTCCTGCCTCTGCCACCAGAGGGAAGGTTAGCAGTGAAAATGCCCATAATACCTTTTCCAGAGAGCATGTGGCACAATGATATGCCACCCACATTAGTTCTTGCCACTATCAGAATTCAGATTAGTAGTGGAAATCCTTTATGATACCTTTTCCCACAGAGCATGCTGCACAGTCAGCTGCTTACCCACAACATTAGTTCTTGCCATTGCCATCAGAGGGCAGGTTGGTGGTAGAAATCATTTATTAAACCTTTTCCCACAGAGCATGCTGTACAGTCAGCTGCTAAGCACAACATTAGTTATTGCCATTGCCGTCAATGGGTGAGTTGCGGTGGAAATCCTTTATTACCCCTGGTGGCGAACAAAGGATATATACCTGGCACACAAAGACAGACAGACAAACACCGAGTGCTATTTAATAGACTGAAATACTCGTAAGCACACCATTGTTGGTTTGATCATGGACTGGATCGGTAATGCTAGACCATGACCATTTGGCTCGATGACAAGACAATGAAGAAATCCTGACAGATTGAGTAATTAAATCTATATATTGGCTAGATAAAAGATTCACCCGATACTTGTAGTACACGGGTGAAGACCAGCCTTATATAAAAACGGTTGAAAAATCGGGCTAATGAACTGAGTCTCTATGAGAGCCTAATTTTACAATCTAAGAAGCAACATTTATTCTTTTTAGATGTCTTCATATTTACCCCCTACCTTTGAGTTGAAAAATATAATAAAATAGCTAGTTTAATACGATTTAAAATTGAAATCGACGGCGTTCTATGGCCACCATCTTGGATTTTTGCATTCTCTCCCATTTCACCAAATCTGGTGCCAATATATGTAGCCATTTGATCATGGAACCCACAGTTTCTACTTCATCTTCCACACTAAAGCTATTTTCGCCCGTATTTAGACTACTTTGTCATCCACGCCTGTACTGGAAGTACGGGGTGAATCTTTTATCAATATACTGGCCTGCTGCCTTGCCTATGAACTGTCAACCATTGCTGGTTATATATGGACCGATGAAGCTCATTTTCTCCAAAATCTTAGCACTTACACACATTTGATACTATAATTAGAACTTATATACTGGTGCATTAACTAATAATTTGGTGCGGTATAGAAGGAATAATTAGTGGATTTTCTTTTAGACCAGGCAAAGTTAGCCATTTGCCATCAAATTACTCAGGGTGTATGCTATACTGATCAACCTGATATATATTTATTTGAAAAAAATATTCAAATTTCAAAAGCCATCAGTTGGTTGGTTGTCGGAGTTTTATATCCTGACAACATCTAAGGTCATACCAGGATGGGTACCAACTTGTGACAGTGTGCACTCATGGCAGCTTTATAGTGCTGCCCGACTGTGGAAATCACACTGCAGGCACCATGACCCAATATCCCACTGTCACATTATCCTGACACTGAGTTAACCAGTCCTTGCCCTATCCTAGTAATGCTGAGCACCAGGCTAGGAAGTGACAAGTATCAATTTTATAAGTCATCGGTTTGACTCGACCGGGAACCAAACTCTTGATATCCCACACACGAGCCCCGCGCTCAGCCGATTCGGCCACCGCACGTGGTACTAGCTAGTCTGGTTATGTCAACGATGATCCTCTTGGTTGAAACCCGGCATTATTCTATTGGGCGTTTTATTGGGTGTTTCACCCAATAAGCTCGTTTTTTATTTGTATCTATGTAGAAAGATGACCTATGACCCGTCAGCGTTGAAAAGATCAGTCAGCGAGCTAATTGACTTAATGCATCTGAGCATTGTTGAACCAAATCAGATATTTAGTGCCAGCATGTTATTCTGGTAAATGCAGACAATTATTCTCCATATGCCTGTGCTAATGTGAATTTGATAATTCAACAATAGCAATAAATCCAGATTAACATATCCATTTAGTTACGCATAACGTGTCATGCTAATAGTTTAAGTCTAACTAAACATATTAACAAACAAATGGAGAAACTACTAATCACATACCCATCGAACCATCACTGAAAATATACACTATTTACTAAATATAATGTATTAATAATCCAGAAAGACTTATTAAAATTCAAGGACCACAAGAGAACACTTTCTTTTTGTCAGCAGACTCCACATTACACCAGCTAAACATTTTTGTATACAAACCTATCAGGATAAATATAAACAAGTTTGCGTGGCTACGAGACCCTGGGGGGCGGGGGGGGGGGGGGTTTAAGAGGACGGTGTGGGTTTGGGGGGGGGGGGGGGGGGGAGACCAATCTCTACCCACATCTGATATAGATTGTTACCAACTTTAAATAGGAAAAGCGCACGCACCAAACAGCCCCCTGGCGCCTCCTTATTGAACTACCCTACTGGTATCCGCGTCCGTGCATACAGACAGAGCCGACGGCAAAGAGAGTAGTTTATCACTTTATGGATGCCTCGAACAAAAGGGCTGATGTAAACAAAACGGCTGATGTCAGCTTCTAAAGTGGGCAATGACAACGAAGTACAGAACACCAGCAGAAGAAGAACGCCTACTTTCCCCCCTTTTCTTGTTGGTAAACATTTTTTTTATTCGTCTGAATTTAATTATTCTTCAGCGCAAAAGCACTGATCTTCCAGCCATGTTCATCGAAATACAATGTCTTCAGCACCGAGACACTGTTCTTCCGGCCATGCCAAACTTCAGGCATTTACACGATTTAATTACAATAACTATAAAGATAATAAAACATTGCCATTACATTTTCAGCTAGCTAAGTGATTGTGTTGTATCTATCTAGTGTATCGGGACCAAGTATTCGGTGCATGCATTTAAATATATTATGGCTAACTCTGCATTGAAAAAAAAGTGGCATTGGGTGGTTTTGAATTTCTATCAGTTTCTGAGATAAATATATTAGGTTAATGGTTATAATCTACGTTACTTTAGTTTGAAGTAACTTTTAATTTAAATGGCTAACTTTTGATATATTTGAAGTGCAAATATGCTAAATTAAATGTGACTTGCCAAATTTAAGTTTGAATATTTGCACTTCAAATACATTAGTCTACAGCAGTAACATGTTCTATTAAATTGCCTCAGGATTCCTTTCTATGTGCTGACAAATGTTTACTATGTGTATCCGTATATAAGCTAGATATGTAGGATCAAATCTAGCTAATTGTTTTGGTTTTGAAAATGTTATCTTTTCATCGGACTATGCAGCCTTAAATAATATGCAAAATTTGATAATTCGATTTTTGGAAAGCACACAAGAGTTTTATCCACTTAGAACTTCATAGACTACAAAGCAGAGAATAACTATTGTTATTCACATATATACATATGGGTTATGCACATACATATATACATATACATATAGTAAAACCTCTCTAACCGACCACGTCCACAGATCGACCACTCCCCTCTATCGATCTCTTTATTTGGGTCCCAACAATACCATTGTAAAGATATTCTAACTCCCTAAACCTCCCACCTCCTTAAATCGACCACTTAAAGCGGTCCCATGGTCGGTCGATTTAGAGAGGTTTTACTGTATAGATATACATATACATATATATATATAGGTGTGGAAATGCACGTGTTCGTGGTAATGCACGTGGTCGTGGTAATAATAGCACAACCCAAACAACCATAACCCAACCACACCTGGCTGCCACCTCCTCCTTCACCTGTCGGAATATAAGTCAATACCGGCATTTCCCGCACAAACACACACGTTTAACGCCCTGCTTTACCCAGCCCGATTTCAGGTGTTCAATCAAAAACCCACACAAAGATACACGTTTAATGCATCGCTTTACCCAGCCCGATTGTAGGCGTTCTATCTAAAACCCACACAAACACACACGTTTAATGCCCTGCTTTACCCAGCCCGATTGCAGGTGTTCAATCAAAAAAAAAAAAAAAATACATGTTTAATGCATTGCTTTACCCAGCCCGAATGTAGGCGTTCAATCAAAAACCCACACAAACACACACGTTTAATGCCCTGCTTTACCCAGCCCAATTGTCAGCGTTCAATCAAAAAAAACCACAAACAGACACGTTTAATGCCCTGCTTTACCCAGCCCGATTGTAGGCGTTCAATCAAAAACCCACACAAACATACACGTTTAATACCCTGCTTTACCCAGCCCGATTGTCGGCGTTCAATAAAAAAAACACCACAAAGATACACGTTTAATGCATTGCTTCACCCAGCCCGATTGTTGGCGTTCAATCTAAAACTCACACAAACATACACATTTTATGCCTTATGTTACCCAGCCTGACTGCCTAGATTCAATTTGTGTTAAACGCACACACATACACGTTTGTTTTACCCACTTCGCCTGCCGGGGTTCAGTCAAATATCCCCACAAATATACATGTTTAATGCCTTGCTTTACCCAACACGAGTGTTGGCGTTCAATCAAACTTTCCTGAATTCTTGGTCGGCAAAGCAACGGTAGCAACCAACAGCTGTTGCTAGGCAGAATGAATACTCCGAGTTCCATTGGTCTCTCAGGAAGGACTGAAACTGCGACCCAGCATGTCGGGTCGCAGCTTCAGCTTACACACCGGAAGTTGGGGTTGGTGTCCCCCCCCCCCCCCACCTACTTCTCTTCTACACTATAGACCCTAAACATTAAACTATGTGCCTAATGATGGCTAATCGTAGTCGGATTATTGTCATACATTTGTTGTTAATGTAGATTGCAGTGAACATGTCAGAGCATATATTTTACATTACAGAAAATACCACTTCGTTTACTAGCTATCCCACCTTCCGCCATGTAAACTGAAGCTGTGACCAAATGTGCTCAGTCCCAGCTTCAGTTCCTCCGAGAGACTAGCGGATTTTGGAATATCCGTATTGCAAAGATTTGTTTGTTTGTTTGTTGTTGTTTTACGTCATACCAACATCTAAGGCCATATCAGGACTTGTGACATTGCGCACTCATGGCGACTTTATAGTGCTGCCCCACTGGGAGACCAGGCTGACAGCACCATGACCTGATATCCCACTCAGTCACATTATCCTGACACTGAGCCAACCAGTCCTTGCCCTATCCTAATAACGCCGAGTGCCTGGCTAGGAAGCGACAGTATACATTTTTAAGTCATTGGTTTGACTCGACCAGGGTTCGAACCCACAATCCCACAGTTTACCAACACGGGAGACAGAAGCTCTAACTCATTCGGCCATCCCGTCTGGTCATATTCCAAAGATATGATCCTACATCAATTAATTAAACATACAAGTCAGAAAAATAGTCATGTTGAGTACCATTCTGAGAGCATTTTTTCAGTCACTGAGTCAGTCTGGTTAACGAAACTATAATCGGCTCTGTCAAAACCCAGCATGATGCACTAGTTCCTATAGTAGCGCCCCCTACACACAAGGAATATGAACTACCAACAATTCCCCGTGCAAATTCTCTGAAACACAGTGTTGTCTTTGGTTATTAATTTGGAGTGTTACGTCCTAATACCGTCAAAGGTCCCTTCATGACGGCATAGCGAATAGAACTGAGTGGATACATACAGTGGCTTCTTTTCACGGGATTAGATCATTCTCTCACCTGAAATAATAATCATTGAACACATTTTTAATTAACTTGAAACAAGTCGTGCCATGTCTGGTGAGATTCCAATGTTGGTAATACAGAATTTCTGCCGTGTACTATAAATATAACATAATGTAATGTATATTAATTATTATAATATATAGCAATGCAATGTCATATAATATATTGTACTGTTATGTACTACCATGTACTGTCATGGAATATAATGTAATATAATTCAACGTAATATAATGTAATACAATGAAACATAATCTAATATAATGTAATGCAATTTAATGAAATATGGTATAATATAATTCGACAAACAGTAGGTAACATAATGCAATGCAAGATAATGCAATGTAAAATAAAGCAGTAATGTAATAATAATGCAATGACATAATAATATTAATGTATTATAATGCAAAACAATTAAATATAATGTAACATAATGTAATGTAATGCAATATAATGTAATGTAACACAATGTAATATAACGCAATATAAGGTAAAGGTAGGTAAGATAAGGTAACACAATCCAATATAATATAACACAAATACATGAAATGATATAATATTATAATTCACAAAACAGTAGGTAATCCATTTTCAAACCTGGCGGGACGCGCGGTCAGAGACACTGCCGGTCGTTAAACCTTCTGCGCGTAGTGAGGAGCATGGCCACCAGAGGCGCCACCACAGCACACTTATGCACGTGTGGCACGCGAGCATGCGCACCTGTGAGTGACAGCGGGCTGGGACTGGCGCGCTTCTATGTTTATTGTGATCAGTGCAGCAGCATTCTGCCACTCCCAGAGGGATGTAGTTACACGTGCGGCAGGCTATGCTACTCGGGCCGTATTCGATTAACACGACCCGGGCGACTCGGGTCACCCGACCCGGACGACTCCGGTCACCCGAGTCGTCAGAATTTCAAATCGAACACTGCGAGTGGAGTTGACAAATACAGGTGCCGGGTGCAAAACGACCCGACCCCAGTAACCCATCTCTTGTCTGGGGGTGGCTAGGAGCGATGATGTCACATTTGCGCTGGTACCGTCCTGCGGGATAACAGCTACTATTACCAGTCATAGATGGGTTTTTTTTGGTAATAACCTAGATTAATAAATATAACTAAACTATGCCATCATAAAATACTTTAAATCCTATTTTGCTGTAGTTATAGCAGTTATTAAAAAAAAAAATTTAAGTTTTGGATTAAGCACCACTTTTTCCACCCCTAAGTGTGGAGGAGCGTATTCGATTATTCGACCCAAGTCTGTAGGATGTGCGCATGCGCCAAAAAGTGGATCGGATAAGCCGAGTTGATTAATGGACTACGCCCCCAGTGGAAATATTTATACCACTTCCCACCTCCCGGCTCAGCTACCAAGTAATTACTCAATTAAACATTACTTTAAAGTTGCACAGTCCAATGGTTTTAGATTCCGGTAATTTTTCTGAGATAAATATAATAAAGTGATTGTTATAATAGACCCTACTTTAGTTTGAAGTATCTTTCATTTTAAATGGCTAACTTTCGAGATAGTTGATATAAAAGTGTACAGAATTAAGTTTGGCAAGCATGCGAACAGTCTGACACCATAGGTTTATGCAGTGACAAGTTTTACTGAATTGAATTAGCACGCCCTTCTATGTGGCAAAACATGCTTAATAAGTATATCAGTATCTAAACCCGTCCTGATATGACCTTAGATGTTGCTAGGACGTGAAACAACAAACAAACATTAGTATCTAAATTAGATATGTACAATCAAATCTATTTGCGTGTGTTGGTCCTGAAGAATTTGCTGCTTCATGGAACTATGCAGCTTTAATAGCCAACTACCAATACAGGGATGGGTGAGAATGGCCTCCCACAACAACAAAACAAAACCAGGAAATCTGATTTCTGGCAAAATGTGAGTGTTAAGCATATGAAAAGAAATAACTCTCATACATTTTTTTTTAATGACTCGGAAAAGTGCTGGAAATAGGAAATTTCGGATCTTTCCAATGAAATTCGAGTTTTTTTAAAGTTGTTTTTTTCCCAAACTTGTTTCTTTCTCAGATTGCATTGTCGATGTGCTTATCTGGCATTACTTGCACTGAGCAGCCATGAGACCGTCTAGTCGACAAAGTCTTAAGTGAAAATAGGTCACGGATCGATACACGCTTATCAATACTGTCCTGTCCTGGGGAGTTCTATTCGGAATAGCCTGAATATGCGTATTTTCCCTGCCATGCCCTATCATAACAATTCCGAGTGCCTGGCTAGGAAATGACAAGTATCCATTTTCTAAGTCGTTGGTTTGACTCGACCATGGTTCGAACCCGTGGGTTCTAATCCCACGACTTACCAAAACGGGAGACGGACACTCAACTCATTCGCCCATCCCGTCTGGTGGGGTAGATTGGAAAATATAAACGCTGTCAGACAGGTCCCGATCAGACAATGCTGTACCGATCTGCGAACCAAGGACCTGTACCAGCATCATCAACCCACCACTCGCCCCGCGCGACATGCATATCTGCATCACCTATGGCTCTCCCCTCCCCACTATATTAAGCGTATCGACCCACCTGGTTGCCATGGAGACGATGCCCCAGTAGGCCTCACCTGGAGAGCTGATTACCACTCACCTGACTGAGTCTATGGGGGAGGGGAGAGGAGGGGAGGGGAGAGGTGGACGGAAGGGGGAGGGGGAGGGGAGGGGAGGGTAGGGGGAGGGGTGGGGAGGGGGCGGAAGGAGGAGGACAACGACTAGAGATTAGTTGGTGGGTGCTTAACAAAACAAATGCAATCAAAACTCCCCAAATTTAATGTAAATTGTCGTTATCTTTCTTTCTTGTGAAAAGCGCACCATTTGCATTAAAAGTCATTATAGAAAGAGAAAGAACGGATCCACATCACCAAGAGAACACATCTTCTCATCCCCCGTTCTTAATAATGACAATTTGTGATTCAAGTGGTTAGCGAATTGTTAGTCGAGCGGTCCCTGAAGTGGGACTGGCGATGTTTGGATCCTCCCTGATGCCTGTCCGTTGTGTATATATATACCCAGGTATTGCCTCCCTCACCCAACACGGGTAATCCCTTAGGGAATTCCTCCACTATATCAGATGATGCTACTTCAGCAGAGTGATAATACAGTGACGTCACGGTTCTACATCCATTATATCCGGTGTAAAATAAAGAATACCATTATCTCGGCCTAAATGGGATATGTACGATCAAATGCATGTAGAGATGTTTTGGTTTGAAACAAACATATTATGATAAGGATTATGCAACTTTTAAGCATTCCCCGTGGGCAAAACTCACTCATTTTCCTCAGATCTAGGTCGATTTTTTTTTAATTTGAAAAAAAGTATTATTGCGCGGATTATGCAACTTTTAAGCATTCACTGTGTAAAAAGTCCACTCGTAATCCTCAAATGTAGGTAGATCTTTTGGATTTGAAAATAAAAATTACTTTGAGGATTATGCAACTTTTAAGCATTCACTGTGTAAAAATGCACTCGTGATCCTAAAATCTAGGTAGATCTTTTGGAATTGAAAATAAAAATTACTTCGAGGATTATGCAACTGTACGCATTCACCGTGGTAAAAAAAAACGCACTCGTACTCCAACTGTGATTGAAGGATCAGATGGCAGGGGCTAATCATATTACCGTTTACTTGGTATTTATTGAATTCGATGATTTACGAGTCTATAACTCGAGTCACTGGCGGAGCGCTCGTCGACTCTGATTATTCAAATCGACATTCTCCACTCATGATGCATAATACATAACGCATGCGTCACCATTCCAGCCTGACTCAAAACCAAGCTAATCACTAGTCATATTATATAAGTACAGTAAAACCTCCCTAACCTCCTCCCACCTCCACAGATCGACCACTCCCCTATATCGATCGCTTTATTTGGGTCCCACCAATATCATTGTAACCATATTCTGACTCTCTAAACCGACCAACTCCCTAAATCGTCCAACTAAAGTCGGTTCCAAGGTCGGTCGGTTTAGAGAAGTTTGACTGTATATGCAAGTACTACTTACTACCAGCCGTCTCTTTACACTGTTCTATACCCACATTGATTTAAACACCAATCCAAATATTGACATAAACATTGAAGTCAAACCAGAAAAATGTTTTTACATTCCTATTTTTGTTCCATTGCTCCATAACCTTTTCATCACAAGTAAAGTAGAATTAGTGAAAATTAAAATTATCTTCATGTAAACATCTTTCCTAAACGTAAAGGGGATTGGCATTTACGGGGTTTTGCGCCTGAACCTTGTTTAACGACTCCTCCCCCCCCCCCATCCCTCCCCCGCCCAGCACAAAAGGCTATTGGTGGTCGGATAGTAGTTAAACATTGCCAAAAATGAAATACATTTCAATACACACTCCTCGTGAAATATTCCTACAATCTTTTTATTCTTTTAAACAAAATTCTAATTACCCAGTCGATAATAAATAGACCCCCCCCCCTCCCCCACAGCCCACCACCACCTTTTCTGTTTGTCTTCTCTCCCGTGAATATCAGCTTGCCTCGCAATACAACACACATCTTCGCTCCACCAGTAGGCATCCTCGCGGGAGGCCAGTCGAGTTGGCAGTAAAACGCTAACTGTCAACCGAGCAGTTCCCCAAAACCGCTGTGTTTAGGACCTTAAAAATCAATCTCCTCCAAAATACCCACACAAATCTTATAAACTCTACAAATATGGTACTCACGGAGTAAGTCTTTTAATACTATTGCGCATTACCTGTGAGACTAGATGAGATGGACGAATGAGTTGATCGTCCGTCTCCCGTTTTGGTAGATCAGGCGATTCGACCCTCAGGATCGAACCATGGTCGAGTCAAAACAATGACTTAACATATTGATACTTGTCACTTCCTAGCCATGCGCTCGGGATTATTATGATAGGACAAGGACTGGTTGGCTAAGTGTTAGGATAATGTGACTGAGTACGATATCAGGTCATGACGCTGGCAGCCTGGTCTCGCCCACAAGTCAGTTCCCCTGATATGACCTTAGATGTTGACAGGACGTACAACTCACAACAACCAACCATACACTCTACAAAATATGGTACTCATGGAGTAAGTCTCTAAATACAAGTGTGCATCGCCTGTGAGTAGCATCCATGTAATGCTAGTCCAAAGTAAGGCTCTCTCTCTAACATGGCTTTCCAAAAAGTAAAGCTTGTTATATTTAATGACACCTCTTGAGAACATGTATCATTGGCTATTAGACATAAAACATATGGTCATTCTGACATTTCTTTGGAGGAAACCAGCTACCGCCACATAGGCTACATAAGCAGCATGAGGTCTTTTATATGCACTTTCCCAGACAGGACAGCACATACCACAGCCTTTGATGAACCAGTTGTGGACCACTGATTGGAATGGAAAATAGCCCAAACTGTAAATGGATCCACTGAGCAGGATCGATCAGATGAGTGACACCTTCACAGGTGGACACTCTGCTGCCTGAGCTACGTCCCGCTCCTCACATGGCTTCCCGCATACGTGACGCGCGCTGTGACGTTAGTAACACCGGCCCGAGGTGGAGGCGCTGGTCCCGGGTCGGTATTGTCGGTCAGCCGTGTCAGATCTTGTCATACACATGCCTGATCCCCGCACGCAGTCTACACAGCACGCACATCACGCGCAGTCGCGTCCCATGTGGCCATAGATTCTCCTGCACAGGTCCACACCGCTACCACCAGTCAGAAATGAATGTCTCCACACCCACACCGCTAGCCATAATTACATTTACAACCTTAAGCTAAGATTCTTTATACGCGGTATGTGGCATGCGAATGCGAATGCAAATAAAAATAGCATGTAAATGAATAGTGGTGCTTCCATATGTCCGAATGCGAATGCGAATGCGGCAAATGGATCGACCCATGGACCGATCGGTGCGGCATGCGAATGTGAATACTGTTGCGTTTGCCATAGAAAACAACACTGTTCCTTCACAAATTTGGAGAAAAAACACCAACAAATGTTGGGGGTTGGCATATATCTATGCCGCATATACGACATTCGCATGCTGCAGGCCGCATGCCGCGTATAAGGAATCTTAGCTTTACACCATACCACTCCGCATCCTTTCAGCGCTCAATGGAAAATAATTCAATTAACACCCAAAGGATATAATTCCATTGGGGTAGTGGCCTCCTTCATCTCCACCCCGTCACCACCACCTTCCCGCTCCCACCAGAAATAATCTGATTTGAAGGGAATTTATTACTTTGTTAGTTTTTCATTTCATTTTTCGTCTCACATTTTTTTAATAATATTTTTTTTACAAATCCTTCTTGTCGCGACGATGCAATGGACCCAGAATTCTTTAATTCAAAGGTAATTAAATAAACTGAACCCCAATTTAGCGTGAAGCTGCTGTTTTTGGGATGACATTGTATGGACCATCGGATTATAATATAACGAGGTTTCACTGTATCTCATTCTTAGTCGCCAAAATGGATACAGAGATGAGAATGGTATGAAAATGGAGCTTGTTACACACTGAATATGAATATGTGCATAACTCATTGAGTCCACAATTCTACTTAATGCCACATTTGATTTAGAACATAAACCGAGAGTATGTTTTCTTAACAAGACACTGCATTTGAAGACTGTTGAGGTTTGGGTGTGCATGTTCCTCTCTGTGGAAGTGTATAGAAGTTACTAGAACTATCACCCTGCTGCGCAGTCAAGGTGATTGCTTGTCACTGTGTGTGTGTGTGTGTGTGTGTGTGTGTGTGTGTGTGTGTGTGTGTGTGTGTGTGTGTGTGTGTGTGTGTGTGTATGCGTGTGTGTGTGTGTGTGTGTATATGTCTGTGTGTGTGTGTATCTGTGTATATCTGTGTGTGTGTGCATGTGTGGTTGGTTGTTGGAATTTTACATCCTTGCAACATCTAAGGTCATATCAGGAAGGGTACTGACTTGTGACAGTGCACACTCATGGCAACTTTATAGTGCTGCCCCAATGGGAAATCAGGTCGCTGGCATTATGATCCAGTATCCCACTCAATCACGTTATCCTGACACTGAGCCAAAACGTCCCTGCCATTTCCTAGTAATGTCAAGCACCAGGCTAAAAAAGTGACAAGCATCAATTTTATAAGTCATTGGTTTGACTCGACCGGGAACCGTACTCACGACCTTCCGTACGCGAGGCCCACGCTCACCGATTCAGCCACCGCGCCCGGTGTACGTATGTGTGTGCGTGCGCGCGCATTTTGTTGGGTTTGGTAGTGTTTTTTTTTTGTTTTTTGTTTTTTTAAATTTTAGTCTTAGTTGTTATTGTTGGGGGACGAGGAGGAGGGTTGGGGAAGGGAGAGGGGAGTTGGGTGATGGTTTGGTGTGATACTTTTTTCTCCCTCCACCACGAGTGCATGCTGGTTCCAGGCGAGCACCGCAGCTATAAATCAGCCGTCCTCCGACATCTGGCAGAGCGGACATCTGGCCTGCCGTCACACACTTCCTGGAGAACACACAATGGGCACGACCTCGTGGCGCCCCCTGGCTGCCTCCAAACACACCTCATCAGTGGCTTCACCTGCTAATTACCCACCGCCATTGTCGCAGACATCTGAACAGCCATGGTGGGTGGTTGTGGTTGGGAGTGAGGTGGGGTGGGCGGAGTATCGCCTTGTGTTGGCGTCTGGGTCTGGAGAGGTTTGCCAAGATATTTCCCTTGCAAACTTATGTACATTACAACAAAATATATTTCAAAGTGTATTATTACCATTATTTATCCGTTATTTATTGATTCCTTTATTTATTATTTACTAATGATTTATAATTCATTATATATTATTAATATATATATTAGCTACCTAACATTCAGATATCATAGTTTTATATTTATATATATATATTATTTTGTTAGTTACAACGAACTATGCCACTCAAAAGTGGCTAACTATAACTGAATATTTACATTGACCTACCATTAATTATTAACATATTACTGAACTTAATTAACAGTATATTATTATATTGTAATAATGCATTATTGAGTTGACTATTAGTTAATTGACATTTATCTATTGTTACTATCGTTTATAAAATATATATTCTATAAATTCATTTTTACTTATTATTCACTTATTGTTGATCTATTATTGATCTATTATCTAGCTATAGTGTATCTAAGATTGGATCCCCAACCTTCAACAACCATATGACTGGTACTGATTCGGCTACCGTGTCCGATCACACCCAGGGTTATATCAAGACGGTTATTTATAATTGACTATATATATATATACCATTTACATGACCATAAATCACTAATAAATATATTAGACAACTTGGAACATAACTCCCTAATAATTCTCTTCTAGATACAATTGTATGAATGGGTGTAGATTGATAAAATAAAATATATGAGGGTACCTGAAGAATAGGGTAGGTGAAGCTTAATGACAGGTAACCTACTAGGCCGTTGCTACACTCGGTACATATTTAATATCACAAAGGTTGCCCAGGGGCAGTCTGACTAAATCAGTTGAGCTGAGAGCATATATGCCATTAGTGTGTTGTCCCTCTGTAATGTTGGGTGCCAGGAACCAACAAATCGACGAAATCCAACACAAATTATTTTATCAATCCTCCATAGGCAGTTGTAGTCAGTAGCCCAGGATGTAAGACTGGAATAAGAGTAAAACCTCTCTAACCGACCATCTCCACAGATCGATCATTCCCCTATATCGATCACTTTATTTGGGTCCCAAACGATTGCCTCTACAATACCATTGTAACGATTAAAAAAAACCTCCCTAAACCCACCACCTTCCTAAATGGACCATTTAAAAGTTGGTCCCATGGTCGGTCGATTTAGAGAGGTTTTACTGTAGTATTATTACAAGATGTGCACACCTTTGAAAACATTATTACATCGTTTTAGAGAGGTTTTACTGTAGTCCAATGTTTACATTATGTCAGCATGCTACATGAATCGCCCATAACTAGGACATCAGATTTCAGCGTGGTCAATATAATTGGTGAAGCTTTGTTTTTATTGTGATGCATGTTTTGGATGTGCTTTTTTGTTTTCAATTTCTCTTTTAAATAAGTGTGTGCTTATTGTTGGTAGAGAATCGCTTGAAGCTGTGGGCACGCACACCATCAGTAGCATCACCCACCGCATGGGAGCGCCACCACGGTAAATTTAGCCACCTTACACAATGGTTTGTTTGTTTGTTTGTTGTTTTACGTCCTAGCAACATCTAAGGTCATATCAGGACGGGTACCGACTTGTGACAGTGCGCACCCATGGTGACTTTATAGTGCTGTCCCAATATCCCACTCAGTTACATTATCCTGACACTGAGCTAACTAGGAAGCGACAAGTATCAATTTTTAAGTCATTGGTTTGACTCGACCAGGGTTCGAACCCACGACCCCACGATCTCCCAGCATGGGATACACAATGGTACACAGCGCATGATAACACCAGCAGGGGCAGCGTTCCTGACCCAGATTTCCACCTCTAGCAGCAAGTAGCAACCAGCATGCATCGCGCACAGCCGAGCATTGCTAATCTAACTAAACCAGACCGGAACCACATGTGAGTGGGTGGAAACAGGAAACAAACAAACAAAATCTACCGTTTTTTTAAAGGGAACAAATCTAGTAGACTCCTAATGATAACCTGACTACATCCTAAGCCCCTCACATCGATTATGAATGGACATGTACAAAGTGCATGCGCAGCGCCCATCAATTGTAGATCCCTCCCACGTCGTGGAGAAAACAGGAGGCGAGGTTATGGCGTATTCATGCCGGCCACACCCACCTTTGTTTGAGACTACTCCAGAGTGACCACGTGATACAGATACACCATGGAGCACCCGGATTGGTTGTTGGAGTTTTACGTCCTGACAACATCTAATGTTACATCAGGACGAGTACCGACTTGTGACAGTGTGCGCTCATGGTGACTTTATAGTGCTGCCCCACTGGGAAATCAGGCTGGCAGCACCATGACTCAATATCCCTCTCAGTCACATTATCCTGACACCGAGCTAACCATCCTTGCCATATCTTATTAATGCTCAGTACCAGGCTAGGAAGCGATAAATATCAATTTTATAAGTTATTGGTTTGGCTCGATCGGGAACCAAACTCCCGACCTTCCGCACTCGAGTCCCGCGCTCTACCAATTCGGCCACCGCGCCCAGTTGGAACACCAGAGACAGGCACTTCACTTTGTTTTACGTGGACACTCACCGCCCTGGAGTTTTCTACGGGGTCACCCAACGTTTTCAACATGTTCATCATCGTGTAGGGGTGGGTGGGGGTCAGGGGGGAGGGGGGGGGGGGTAAAGGGGTGGTTTGGGGGGTTTAGTTAGGTATAACTTATATGGCTATGTGGTAACTAGCGTGTTCATGTATGCTACCTTGCATGGGTTCGAGGTATCGGGGTCTGGAAAAATAGTACTCTTTCTCTGACTGAAAATGTTGAAAACGTTGGACGAGGTGTGGACAGATAAGCTAGCAAGCAGCAAGGCTGTTTTATCTGTGAACTCAGAACGCATAAAACCAGGAAGTCTTTTGGGGGGGTTCCTGCAGCGCGTATATTATTTACATGCGTCTGCGTAGATTACTCGTGGTTTGACATTTTATCCTAAGAAAGGAGGGGAACGAGGGCGTGGTTGGCCGCCGTGTAAAACCGAATTTTAAGCTCATGAGTTATGTTTATTTGTATAACGACATCCCAGCAACAACAAAAATCGGCTCATGAGGGATTTATGCTCATGAGTAGACCATGTGAAGGGAAAAAAACGATCCAAATATCTGAAACGAAAGGAAATAAAAAATATTGGCTTCAAGGGGGTGAATCAAAAATGTATTGTCTCCTGTCAGTATATATATATTTAACTGATTAAACATTCATTAATTTTGTTCATTTCTTTTTTTTATTTTCTTCAGAAGGAATATCAAATGCAACAAAGAAGGTATTAGCAAATTAAGACTTGGTTACCGGTCAGCTGTTAAAAGTAGAAAGATCAACATCTTCCCAGACAGGATCTTTCAGTATCAGACCATTGCTGGCAGACTTCTGTGTAGCACGCTAAACAAAACAGAGCAGGGAGACCATGTGACTAGCGCACGTCACCAAGTAGAACCAGGGCCTCGTTCAGGGTCCTTCTCGGAGGCGCCTCGGAGATGGCCCTGATGTCATGCTAGTCTGAACTGCACAAGCAAGTTTGTCGCCTCGAAAATGGCCGCGCCCTTAGGCGGTGGCCATTTGCAATGCAAATGCTGCGCTGTGATAGGCTGAAACTACTGGATATGGCAGCCATTTTTGAGGCGCTTTTTGTCTCCTATCTGAAAATGGAGGCATCGCCGAGATGCACCCTGAACGCAAATAGGCCAAAAAGCATCGCCGCGACGTCGCCGAGACGGACTCTGAGTGCCGCCCAGGTGACGAGGCTCAGCAAGAAATGGACAACAGCGCCACCTGGCGAACCTAACCGAAACTAGAAGGACGCCTTCTTATTGAACTTCCGCTATGTTTCTTAGCGATGTAGATAGATCACAAGTTTGTAAGAACAGACATGCAGGAATTTGTCAAATAACCCCCTTAAACCAATCTCGGTTAAACCAAATGATCGGTTAATCCAAACTTTTTTCGGCGGCCCTCAAAACACTAACATTTATCATATAAAAAAGTTTGTTAAACCAAAGTCGGTTAATCCAAATTATCGGTTAATCCAAACAAAATTGTCAGACCCAGGTCACTCCGGTATGGTTAAACCAAACTTTCATGTAGTTATAAGGTCATCTGAGACCCCACCGACCTTTTGTATATGATAAATGGCTCTTGGCCACTCTGATACCAGCTGCGTCTGGTCACTACTGCCTCCAGACCTGCTCAGATGGTCAGATTTTCAATTTAAAAGGTAGGCAATTAACATATGCCAGAGAATATATACTCTTCTCAACTGCTCCAGTCTCTTGTTATTCTGTTTACCAGGGGTCAACTGTTTATGTGATGTATAATGTATTATGCGAGTATAAAGATATGTAAGGGAATATTACTTGTTATTATTATTATTATTATTATTATTATTATTGTTATCCTCTGTAAGATACAATACTTTACCAGTGGCGCCATCTCGCCCACCTCACCTCCCCCAGATGTTGACCAGTGTCAGTCGCGTCGCAGATGTGATCAACAAATTTACAGAACAAATAGCAAAAACGGTTTGCAGGAAACATCACGTTTGCTGTCAACACTGCAATCGCCCGTCATAGTGTTACACAACGGACAATACAACTCTAACCTCAATACACGGATAAGTTGCGTCACGCAGACTTCATCAGTTTGTGGGTGGATTGGCCAGCCGCTCACATTGCCATGATATAGAGGGAGGGGGCGGCAGTCACGTGATAATAGGCTAAGCTACGTTGGCTTGCCAAGTGAGGTATACGCACCAGGACCAGGCAGCTGGCCAGCAATAAGTTACTCCTTCATTAAATACCTAGGTACTGAGCTGTAGATATAGAAGTAAAGTAAACTAGCCCACCATTCATTATTCTCCAGGGGCCATATGCAGGGTCGGTGATAGCGCTGGTGTTACAGCCTGACACCGTTTAGCTATCTCCGGCGTCGGGAACTGTGTCAAGTGGTATGCAGGAGCGCGTAACACTTTCATTATAGCTAAACATAAATTTATTTATAGATTTGGGAAATCCCTCTGCGTCTGTACCCATATATTAGGCTTAAATATATTAAATGCTATCATGCTAACAGAATTAGATATGCAATAAGTGAAATTTCATTAAATTAACCCTAAATTCGAAGCAATATTAACGCCTCTGCCGCATCGGCGGAGATATTAATGTTTTCGAATCGACGAATGTAAAGTAAACAAATCGCCGCCACCGCCGCATCGACGTCGCTTTCCATACTGGCGGTGGCCGCGGAGGTTGCTTGCATTCGTCGGTTCGACAATATTAATATCGCCGCCTTTGCGGCGGCAGCGTTAATCTCGCTTCGATTTTAGGGTTAATTTAATAAAATTTTACTATTTGACTATATAACTTTGTTAAATATGACAGCATTGAATAGATTTGGTACCTATCACCACCTGTAAACCTGCAACTTTTCAGGGGTAGGGTAACACCGGTTAAGCTTTTGGTGTTAGGCCTATCACCACCTCATGCATACCATTTTTCGCCGCTAACCGGGAAATTCCCGCCTACCACCGTTTTGGCTCGCTAACACCGAATACCACCGACTCCTGCATACGGCCCCTGAACACCGAGGGTTAACCCGCCGACACCTCCCCCCCCACCCTGCCATCGGAGAGGGAATACACACATTTATATATATATATATATATCAATAATATATATATATATATGATGCATAATGCATTATACGAGTATAAATATGCAAGGGGAACATATACTTTATATATATATATTCCTCCTTGGGGCATTGGGAGCCCCCATCCCGACCTCCAGTATGATGCGTCTGTATCTCTACTTTAAAAAAAATACATGACCCTTGTGGAGTAATGCCAATTCGATCGGTCAGGCAGAGTCGAATACCCAGGCGTCCAACTCTGCGCATCAATACCACGTGACCGACATGATAATGATCTATATCATTTGCCCAAGTACAGTTCAACCCCGTTATACCAAGCTCGGTTAAACCAAACGATCGGTTAATCCAAACAAAATTGTCGGCCCCATGCCACTTCCGGTACAGTTAATCCAAACTTTCATGTGTTAAGGTCATCTGGCTCTTTTTTATATGATAAATGGTAGTATTTTGACAGGTCGTCGAAAAATGTTTGGATTAACCGATCTTTTGATTTAACCGAGCTCAGTTTAATGAGGTTAAACTGTATATGCATAAAAAACAATAATCATAGTGTCCACACACATTGTATATTACATTGATAATGCACCAAAGTTGTTGCCAAAGCCAAGTCAAAGACGAAGTCAAAGCTCAGTTAAACCAATGATCGGTTAATCCAAACACATTTCTAGGGTCCCCTTAAGTTTGGTTTATCGGGGCTATACTGTATATTCAAACGGGCTTGAGCGTCTTTAATCGAGAAAGTTTGTAATAATTCACGTCAAAAGTCTTCTTTATCAGTAGTCTTCAGTCCAACTTATTATTAATAATAATGTTGATGATAGTGGTTATGTTTCTGGTGGTTATGACGATTATGTCAATTTAATAGATCAAGGCCTTTTCTAAGGTCCTGCAGGGTAAAAAACTATTGTATAAGTTATAACTGAAATCAGGCCGCCAGCACCATGGATCAATATCACACTCAGTCATATTATCCAGACACTGAGCCAACCAGTCGCTACCCTATCCTAATAGACCTGTTTCATATGATGTCAGCATAGGTATTTAGGTCAGTGCACGCATTGCTTGGCTGCAGGACACACTGTCACACTGCAAACTCAATGGCTATGAGCAATCTTCAAACAGAAAAAGTTAAATATCTCTAAAACCACACCACCTAGAAACAAACCGCTTGGAACACATATAGAAAACATATTCACCGATGAGATTATATTAAATTTATATGGTTAGGATTCTGCATTCCTATTAATTTTGCATAAAATTGACATTTTGAACTGTGTGTATCGGCAAACGCAATGTATTGTCAACAGCCGTGAGCAATCTTCATATAGAAAAAGTGAAATATCTCTAAAACCACAGCACCTAGAAACAAACAACTTGAAACACATATAGAAAACATATTCAACGAACGGATTATATTAAATTTATAAGGTTAGGGTTCTGTATTTCTATTAATTTTGAATAAAATTGATGTTTTGCACTGCGCGTACCAGCAAACTCAATGCATTGTCAATGGCCGTGAGCAATCTTCATACAGAAAAAGTGAAATATCTCTAAAACCACACCAACTAGAGACAAACCGCTTGGAATGCATATAGAAAATATTCAACGAACAGATTATATTAAATTTATACGGTTAGGGTCCTACATTTCTATTAATTTTGAATAAAATAGATGTTTTGCACTGCGCATACCAGCAAACTCAATGGCAGTGTGCATTCGTTCTGCAGCCAAGGTGCGCATGCATACACAATGTTTATAAACATTGAAAGGGGAGTGCATGGCTAGGAGGCGAAAAATGTAAGTCATTTGTTTGACTCGACCATGGTCCTAAAAATAAAATACAGAACTACAGATATATTCTACAGCTAGCTTCAGGAATAATCTCCCACATGTCATTAGAATGACAGACTAGAATGCACTTCTAACACAACACTTGGTCCATCTTCAAACCTCTATGCCCTTATAATCACACCCGCAGAATAATATTTGAGCAGCAGTTGTCAATACAGGCGTTGGTACTGTTCATATTGGTTCTGGTGTGACGCTGGCCCCTATCGCAGGTATCGTCTCGGATCTCACTATCAACACTTTGTCAGAGCTGTTTACATGAGTGCTGTGAGGACTACCAACACCTTGTATCAGGTCAACAACATATTGTCTTTGTCCTCATCGCGACAGCACACTGCTAATCCTGGAGTGTGGTGTATTCTTATTAATCTTAATCTACACGTGTAATGCTGGAGGCACCCATGTACATCTCGTGTATGAAGAAGTGGTGTGGTGTAGGAGAAGGGGGAGGGAGAGGGAGGAGTGGGGAGAGGAAGGGGAGAGGGGGGAGAGGAAGGGGAGGAGGGGGAAGAGGAGGGGGAGAAGAGGAGGAGAGGAGGGGGAGAGGAAGGGGAAGAGGGGGAGAAGAGGGGGAGAGGATGGGGAGAGGATGGGGAGAGGATGGGGAGAGGAGTGGGAGAGGAGTGGGAGAGGAGTGGGAGAGGAGGGGGAGAGGAGGGGGGAGAGGAGGGTGAGAGGAGGGTGAGAGGAGGGGGAGAGGAGGGGGAGAAGGTCGGAGAGGAGGGGGCGAGAGGGGGAGGAAGAGGACGAGGAAGAAGAAGAAGAAGAAGAAGAGGAAGAGGGGGAGGGAGAGAGGGAGGGGGAGGGGGAGAGGGGAGGGAGAGGAGAGGGAGAGGGAGGGGGGGAGGGGGAGGGGAGAGGGAGAGGGAGAGGGAGAGGGAGAGGGAGAGGGAGAGGGAGAGGGAGAGGGCGTTAGAGAGATCAGCTAGTGACATAGACTGGAGTAAACACATGTCGGTTTTTCTGTAACCTAACCGCGGTTATGTGCTCCTGCATTCCACAGGCTTGTTAAGCGATACCAAGCCTCCACTATAATAAAATTAATATCAACTTGATCCATCGAGTACTTGCATTTCAATCCCAGTCTAGGATTTGACCCGTGGGAGTTAAGCGTTTTTCTAAAGCACTTAGTTCGGGAGATCTGTGTGGATTATATCTTATATATAATAATTATATAAATATTTATATAATTGTATATATGTATGTGTATGTATGTATGTATACATTACGTTTGTGTGCGTGCATACATTGTGGATAAATGTACATGTATACATGTGTACATACAGCACATACATGTGTACATACATGTGTACATACATGTATGTACTTATGTATGCACATATGTATTGCACATTTCCCGCATATACTCATATATATAATATAGTATAGTATATTTATACGAATCTTACCTAGTACATATGATGGACAACTGTTGTTTTCCCGAGGTACTAGCTTCGGATAGCCGTGGGCTAGGGAGAAGGAAGCACATCCGGGTCCAGCCATCTTTTACATACTTAATAGAATAAAAAATTATTTCAAAATTCTATGGATACTAATAGGTTTTCGTTTCGGCACAAGCCAATTATTTAGTTCAACTAGGGCATCAAGGGGAATGATGAATGTGCTGGGAATGCCCCCTCGCACCCCCACCCCCTACCAGTCTGACGTCAGATTTAAGCCACGCTTAGGCTGCCCACGTGGGCCTACTTAGGCTTTTTTGATCCGCCGCTCGGCAGGGCGGTGAGTCTATATAGGATGGTTCTAATAATGCCAGGCCGCTGGGAATGCAGGCTACGTTCCACCTCCTTAATCTGGTTAATGGTTTGAGTAATGAGCTTAGAAGTTAGAGCGGCAGTGGTGAGGGAGGCGGACGGCTGAACCAGATAGTCTCTCCAGTCAGCAGTGAAGCCTTAGTCAGACCGCCCTGCGTGGTGAGGGATTATGTGTGGGCTAGTTCTTTATGAGCAAATTCATTTTAGAATACAACCTATAGTTTGCGCTAAGCACGCTGAAACTAATCTATTTTTGTCTAAACCAGAGGTCTGGGGGCGGGGAGCAGGAGCCAAGGGCCGGGAAGCCAGGGGCCAGGACAGCCAGAAAGCAGGGAAGCCAGTAGATAAAAGATTCACCCCGTACTTCCAGTACAGGGGTGAAAACCAACCCATTAGAAAAGCTGGCGAAAAATTTCTACATACTGGGTTAATTAACTGAGCTGGTAAATTCTTAATTTAAGAAGCACACTATATTCTTTATGTATGTCTTCATATTTACCCGCTACTTTTCAGTTGGAAAATATAATAAAACATATACTTTAATGCAATTTAAAAGTGAAATCAATGGTGTTCTCTGGCTGCCATCTTGTCTTTTTGCATTCTCTCCCATTTCACCAACTCTGTGTTGATATAAGTAACCATTGACACTGGTGCCAGGCATTCTACTTCCCGTTCCATACTAAAGCTATTTTCGCCCGTATTTAGACTACGTTGACGTTCACCCCTGTACTGTAAGTATGGGGTGAATCTTTTATCTAGGAAGCCAGGGGAGCTGGGAGGCCGGTGTCGCAGTTTCAGTTCTCAACCAGACTCAGTTCTCAACATCGCTTCTGCGCATGCGTCAAAATCTAAAAGCGTCGACTGCGCATTGTCAATGGTCGTGAGCAATCTTCATACAGAAAAAGTCAAATATCTCTAAAACCAAACCACCTAGAAACAAATCGCTTTGTAGACATAGAAAACATGTTTACCAACAAGATTATATTAAATTGATATGGTTAGGGTTGTGGATTTCTAGTTGAGAACTGAAACTGCGACACCGGCAAACTCAAGTTTTTATTTGTTGTTGTTTTGGGTCGCGAGCAATCTCCGTACAGAAAAAGTGAAATATCTCTAGAACCACACTACGTAGAAACAAATCGCTTGGTACACATATAGAAAACATATTTACCGAAAAGATTATCTTAAATTCATGACACTGACACTTAGTGACAGTATGAGGCAGCGATCGGCGAAGGTTTGAATCGGGCTGATGTTGACACATGCGCAGACGATGCTTTGACGCATGCGCAGAAGCGATGTTGAGAACTGAGTCTGGTCGAGAACTGAAACTGCGACACCGGGAAGCCAGAGGGCCGGGCAGGAAGGGGGGGGGGGGGGGGGCGGGGAGCATGTAGCCGGGAGGTGGGGGGCTGGAGTGCCGGGTGGCCTGGCTGGGCACTGGAATGTGGCCAGGAGTAACCACCCGATGGTCAACTCCCAGAGGCAGGAGGCGCTGCCAGGAGACCATTAATCCGCAGGCACATTGGGGCTCGACCTGCTGGGGGTGGGGGTGCGTGGGATGGGGTGGGCTGTTATCTGTGTTGCTAACACGGCCCGGGTCAGGCGGGTCAGCGCGCCACACGCCGGGCACCAGGGCACCGGGTAAGTGAGTGTAAAAATAGCAACAGGTCAGATTAGGTGCAGATTAAGGCCGCAGTGTTAACGCACACAGATCAGGATAGCAGGTAGGAATGCTTGCTTGGGGCGGTGTCGGTATTAACACAATGTGGAAAGGAGGAAACATGTCATTGTCATTGTTGTTGTTGTTGTTGTTGTTGTTGTTGGTGGTGGTGGTGGTGGTGGTGGTGGTGTTACGTTTGTTGTTTACAGCTGAACAATGTGATGGATTTGAGTTTCTACAATATTTTCAAACTAAATGCTAGTTTAGCTAGTTTAGTTTAGATTGGAGTAACTGTTGTTATAAATGGCTAATTTTGGAGACATTTTAAGTGAAAACATGCCAACTACATTTGGCGTGCCCACTAACTATGTCGGCATGACGTCACAAACCCAGAAACTAGCCCGCGAAGGGTAAAATACCGCCGTGATGTGTGCTGTAGCAATGCTATGTCTATGGGGAGCATTTATTTTTGTAAAATAAATTTTAAAGCTTTCATTGGATCGATTAAAAATATCTTAATTCGCGATTGAAGAGGAAGATCTGAAGTATTTAATGTAACCTAAGAGCAATTTACTCTGAAAGTATTAAAAACAGAGATAATAGTGAAAGTTGGGATATTCTGAGTGTCAGTGCCAGTGTTAGCCTTACCAGATCATGGCCTCAAAAACTATTTTCACAAAATAAATTCAAGAACTTCCAATTGGCTGATAAAAAAAAAGCTGAATGTGAAATTGTAGACAAAGATCTGAACTATTTAATAGAAGTAAGAGAAATTTGCTTTTAAAGCACCAACAATAAAAAATTACTGTGATAGTTAGGGTGGTTTTAATCTTGTCTCTATGACAATGGCATTTGTTTTACCCTTCGCGCGGTGTGAGAGCAAAAAGTACCCGGATGTCCGACATCGAGAATGCTACACACCGTAGGCGAGCATACTTGCAGTGATGACGGGTTCCATCCAATTGACTTCACATTTCGTGCATGCACATGGTTAAGTAGTCCACCAATGGCTAAGCTGGGCATGTACTATGACGTAGGCAAGTGCTTTGATTTCGAAAGGTTTGTAACTTTCATGGGATTATGCACCCTTACAGAGGGGGGGGGGGGGATTTAAACATTGAATTAATGGGAAATCTATTGTAGCAGATTGCATTAACAGTGAAACGCCATTAACTAGATTGCCACAAACCTCATACGAAGCACTGGTGTGATTTCAATGTAAATAACATAACAGTGCTTAGAATGTGTTACGTTGGGTGGCACTCTTTAATTTCCTTTGCAGACCAAGACATTTACGTCAATAATAATTAATACTGAGCAAACTGGCACGGGAGAAAACCATTTACGGCAATAATCCTGAGGAGACGGACACGATGGCTGAGGGCTGGGAGAAGTGGTAAAGATGTGGGAGGGTAGGTGGGGAGGATATGTAGAAACGGGTGTCGGACAGGGCGGGGGAGAGCGAGAGGGGGAAGAGAGAGGGAGAGGGAGGGGGGAGGGGGGGGGGGGAGGAGGGGGGAGAGAGTGAGGGGGGGGGAAACGGAGGGATAGAGAGACGGAAGGAGAGAGAGACGGAGGGAGAGAGAGGGAGAGCGAGAAGGGGAGAGGGGGTGAGAGAGGGGAGGGGAAGAATGGAAGGAAGGGAGAAAGAAAGAAAGAAAGAAAGAAAGAAAGAAAGAAAGACAAAGAAAGGGGGAGGAGGAGGGGGCATAGAGACAGAGAGTGGGGAAGAGAGTATGTGTATTTGTGTGCGCGCCTTGAGGGCCGGGTCGGGGTGGGAAAAGAGAGACTGCATTCATACCTCGCTTCACCTGACCAGCCTGAGGGGCAGTGTGGGTGTATTTGGCCAGGCGAGGACCAGGTGTGCAGGGAGTACGGAGGTGAAGATGTGGGGTGGAAGTGAATTCTGACCCATACCACACACACACGTGCCCGGTACAGGTCTGTACCGCCCACAACCCACCACAGACACACGCACCACCTGGCCTCCCGACTCTGCACCGTACTAGTACCGATAGACGTCAGTGTGCACTATTTGTAAGTAAGGCATGGTTTCATTGATGGGTATTTACACTCATGATTCACATTGGTTGGTTGTTGCAGTTTTACGTCCTGGCAACATCTAAAGTCATATCAGGACGGGTACCCACTTGTGACAGTACACACTCAAGGTGACTTTATAGTGCTTCCCCATTGGGAGACAAGGCCACCAGCACAATGACCTAATATCCCACTCAGTCACATTATCCAGACAGTGAGCCAACCAGTGAACCACTCATTGTCCTATCCTAATAATGGTGAGTGCCTGGCTAGGAAGCGACAAGTATCAATTATTATTATTAAGTCATTTGTTTTGACTCGACGAGGGTTCGAATCCCACGATCTACCCAAACGGGAGGTGGGTGCTCAACTCATTCCGCCATCCCGTCTGGTCGTACCTTCTTCAGCCCTGTCACTGGTGAAGTCAGCATTATAGAGTGACAAACTGTTTGCCAGCAGGTCACCGTATATATGAATGAAACAAGGAACAACACATTCTAAATGGCCTATTTAGATTCACTCTGCACGATTATATGTTAATAGAGCTGTTTAGAGTTAGTGTTCATTTAATGGCGCTACATGAATTTAATTCTACTGAAAACGGGTATTCCCATACGTTTTAAGCATGCGAAGTGAAGATGGTGCTTATACTAGATAAGGCCAAGTTGAAGAAGTGGTTACTTCAAGAGGGACTTGTGTATGTAGATATAGATCACAGCAGGATCCGTTTATGGGAAAGAAAATGCTCTACTCCATCCCGAGATCAACAGAATTATAAATTAAACAATCGAAATAATCCCAGCAAAGAACATGAAATTAGCATTTGGTTGTTGGAGTTTACGTCCTGGCAACATCTACGGGCACCAACTTGTGAAAGTGCGCACTCATGGGGACTTTATAATTGCTGTCCCATTGAGCCAACCAGTCCATGTCCTATCCTAATGATGCCGAAGGACAAGTATACATTTTTAAGTCATTGGTTTTACTCGACCAGGGTTCGAATCCCACAATCTACCAAAACGGGAGACGAACGCACAACTCATTCGGCCCTCTCGTCTGGTAAATTTAGCAGTAAAACAATCCAACTGGGGTGTTGCCAGTTTGGTGCACACATCTCAATGACGGTGCAGATTTGTTGGAGATCATTGGGCGTTTCTTCCTTAGCTTGTCTCTGCTTGAAGTTGGAGAAATATCGCTAATTCACTACTGCTAGAAACCAGCTATTTCTCTTCAATAATATTTAGACAAATAATTTGCAATATTACCTCATTTTTTTTCTATTTTGTTGTTTCTATTTCGGAGACCAATTCAGCATTGGGTGATGTGAAACAAACATTATTTTCCCACGTATTTATTACAAGTGGCGCGGTATCAGCACTTTGACCTCGGCCTGAAATTGGAACTTTACACTCAATCAGATCATTGGTGATTTTAATCTGACTAAATGTTGGTGCTGAGAACTAATCTAAACTGATGATAACTGACCTTTTACACACACACATGAACACACACAGACACACATGCACACACACAACTCTTTACTCTTCGCTTTCTCTGTCGCTCGTGCACCTAAGCATTATGAACACAATCTGGGTCATGCTATATTGTGTATTATCGATACTACCACCATTCTCAAATAGTACTCTAGACTACCAATAAAAGCTTTGTCACCCGAGCTTTCAGAGAATGGATTATCAAGAGATGTATATATATACATACACAGACTGTCTGTGTATGTGCGCGCACGCAGGGAGGCTTACAAGACGAGAGCCAGTGATTAGTACTTTAAGCCTCAACTGAAACTGACACTTTGGTAATGGGGCTGTCACACTACGACGCTTCTCGCCGGCGACACGGCAACGTGTAGTGATTTTGGGCGATAATAAGTGAAACGTATGGACGCGCTGGGGGCGCGTTATGCGCGCGTCGGTACACGTCGGTACACTATCTTGGACGTTGACGGTCGGCGGACAACGTCGGCGCGCGTTATTGGTTGCTGAGTGTTTTGAACATGTCCAAAACCACCAGCGTCCGGCAACGCGCGGGACGAAATGGGTAAGAACGCTAGGAGGACGTTAGGCGCGCGTCGCGCTGCGCTGGACGCGCCGGAATAACGTTATGGGAACGCTAGGAAGACGGCGCGCGCGCGGGAGGGTCGTTGCTCACGCGTTGCGCAAACTGGGCCATTTTTGTTTTACGCCCTAGCAACATTTAAGGTTAAATGAAGACGTCGCGCCAAACTTTTCTTTTTTTTCCCCCAGCGCGTCGACACACGTTTGCCGCGCGCGCATAACGCGCCGCCCTGACGCCAATCTTTTCCCCCAAACCGCCGAAAAGTTTGACGTTTCTCGACGCGCAAGATAGTCCTTTCAACGCTGACGGGTCGCCGAGAGAAGCGTTGTAGTGTGACAGGCCCATAATGGGGCTGTCACACTACGACGCTTCTCGCCGGCGACCCGTCAACGTGGTGTTTTTGGGCGATAATTAGTGAAATATTGAGACGCGCTGGGGGCGCGTTATGCGCGCGTCGGTACACTATCTTTGACGTTGATGGTCAGCGCGAAACGCCGGCGCGCGTTCCCTATCGCCCAAGGTTTTCAACATGTCAAAAACAACCCAACGACCGCCAGCGCGCGCAAATATATGGGTAAGGACGTTAGGCGCGCGTCGCGCTGCGTTGGACGCGCCGGAATAACGTTATGGGAACGCTAGGAAGACGGCGCGTGCGCGGGAGGGTCGTTGCTCACGCGTTGCTCAAACTGGGCCGTTTTTGTTTTACGCCCTAGCAACATTTAAGGTTAAATGAAGACGTCGCGCCAAACTTTTTTTTTTTTTTCCCCAGCGCGTCGACACACGTTGGCCGCGCGCGCATAACGCGCCGTGCTGACGCCGATCTTTCCCCCAAACCGCCGAAAAGTTTGACGTTTCTCGACGCGCAAGATAGTACTTTCAATGCTGACGGGTCGCCGAGAGAAGCGTCGTAGTGTGACAGGCCCATAAGAACAACAAGAACAAGAACCACCACCAACACCACCGCTGACACTGCTATCCAACTAACGCAGTCGCAAAAAGGATATTGGATTCTCCTCACAACCTGAACAATGCGCCCATAGTATACATCTTTGCCAATGAGCCAATCCCCCATTATCGCCCGCTACCACAAGTGCCCGCATTACGCCCCGCCCTGCGTGCGCACCAACCTCACGTACCCGGTACAAGTGTTTCCGGATGCACACCTGTGTGTGGTGGTGGTGGTGGTGGTGGTGGTGGGGCAGGTTGCATAACACGCAATATGCTGATGGCTATCCGATGACATTTCGATGACAGCTTCGCCCCCGCCCATCTCCCACACACACCTTGAGGAGGGACTCAGCTAGATGACCCTCCTCACCTGGGCCCACTAACGATTAGCCCGGCACCCCCACCCCATGATAAAAGATTCACCCCGTACTTACAGTAGGGGTACCAACAAAACCCATTAGAAAAAGAGGCGAAAGGCTGGATAAATGAAATGAGCAGACATATGTTTAATTTAAGAAGCAAAATATATTCTTCATATACATCTTCATATTTACCCACTACTTTTGAGTTGACAAATATAATAAAACATGTAGTTTAATGGACATTAAAAGTGAAATCGACAGCATTCTAGTATCATTGCGATCCTGTCTTTTTTAATTCTCTCCTATTTCACCAACTCTGTACCAATATAACTGTAGCCATTTAATAATGGAACCCGGAATTCCACTTCCTGTTCGATGCTAAAGCAATTTTCGCCCGTATTTAGACTATGTTGTCATTCACCCCGACTGCAAGTATGGGTTGAATCTTTTATCTACCCCACTCCCCTTTCACCTGGCCACCGCCCCTCCCTCCCATCCCAGCAACGGCCAGGTGGAAGTATCTGTGCAGGAGTAGAGGTTAAACATACACATGCAAAGCTACATACAGCATCCGGCATATGGCGACACGCTCTGGTGACCACGAGGAACGCCCTGCTAACTGTCTGTCCGCCCGGAGGTGTGCGCCCCGTCAGACAAAGAGAGGTGTGCTTCCCCCTCCCCCTGCCTGCCCGATGCGATAACTAGGCGCCCACCAGGGGTCACTAGTGATCCCCATCACGCGCTGATTGCACCGCTATTATATTCCAAGGCCCATTGTCTTCCGCCTCTAAAGGGGCTGTCACATTATGACGCATCGCGCCAACGTACGCCGATGTATGTGATTTTTGCCAGCTACGTCGGGATAGGTCGTTATGCATTACATGTGCGTTAGGCACTCATTGGTATGTACATACGTCAATGTACGTCGAGATACGGCATCACGCATCGGCAAAGTTTTGTGCATGCACAAAACTTTCGTACAACAACGTGTGGATTTTACGTCGGCCATACGCTATGTAGATGTTAGGCATAAATTGATGTACGTTAGACGTACGTTAGACAAATGTTGTTCACTACATTGACCTATATTAAAGGCAGTGGGAACATACAGGCCGCGTACTGACAACATATGGATAACGTATGTCTAACGTACGTCTACCATTTCTCCAGCGTGCCTTGACGTATGTAATGTATGAGGCGTAGTTCTGACGATCAAATAACATATATAACATTCACCGGCGTTCTGCGAAAGTACCCTGAGTGTAATTCGAGTGTTTTTCGCCCAGAAGCACGTTAGCCATATGTATACAGTATGCATATGTCCAACTTTGCCCCCTGCGACGAAAAGTTTGACGCTTCTTGACGTAAAAAAGTGATTTTACACATTGGTGGCGTGCTTGTGAGATGCGTCATAATGTGACAGGGCGTTTAGTCGGGACTGGTTACAGATTGGAGAGTTACTTTTGTAATGCAGGGTTTTAGTCAACCGAATATACAGCAACCGACTGAGCTGGTATTTTAGATGGTTGGTTGTTGGGAGTTTTACGTCCTGGCACCATCTACGGTCATATCAGGACGGGGGCCTTTTAGAGGATAGAAGAGGATGGGATGTATAAATCATAATGTAGGAAGCTGCTACAATTACATAGAATATATCGATATTCCAGACTCATTGCCTAAATATGTATTGTCTGTTTGTTAGAGTTTTACATCCTGGAAACATCTAGGGTCATATCAGGACAGGTACCAACTTGTCACAGTGCACTCTGAGCTGTCCCCCTGGGATATACCTGATGCCAAGGGCTGTATGCATGAAGCAGTGTAATGCCTAGTACACACCTCCCGTATAGGATTCGCGCACTAAAACTCGCGACTCGACCCGACCCGCTTAAAACTGAAAACGGGCCGATTCGTTTTTCGAATCGCGAATCGCAATCGTAAACGGCCGCTTTTAGCACTAAAAACTGAGTTTTATGCACGAATCGCAATCGCTAGGTGTGCGCGGGGAGCGCACACCAAGCGATTTTTGTGGGCGAAACGGGCAGTTTTCGATCGTATACGGGAGGTGTGCGCACACAAACGGTAGGTGTGTACCGGGCATTAGGGCCCTAACCTAGGTTTGGATGGCACCACATGGCTAACGGTGGAAAATCCGTATGCATGAACCAGTGCCACGCTAGCCGCTGACCGTAGCCTAGGCTAAGCTACCCTACTTTCAAGTCAAGTTTAACTGCAAGCCGCGCCGGTTAGTGTGCCGGCCGCCGATATATTAGAGCCAAATCTGTTCAATGCTATCATATTTAACAGAATTACATACTCAATAAGTGAAATTTGATCAAATTAACCCTAAATTTGAACCTATATTAACGCCGCAGCTACATCGACGGGGATATTAATATTGTCGAATCGACAAATGTAAACTAAACAAATCGCCGCCGCCGCATCGACTTCGATATCCATACTGTCAAATATCAACAAAACAGATCGCCACCACATCGGCGCCAATATATTAGGCCAAAATCTATTCAATGCTATCATATTTAACAGAATTACATACGCCATAAGTGATTTTTTTTTTATCAATTTAACCCTAAATTCGAACCGATATTAACGCCGCCACCGCATTGGCAGCGTTATTCATATTGTTGAATCGAGGGAATTCCCAAATCTATAGCACCGGCTAAGCCTAACACTGCTTCATGCATATGGCCCCAGGACCCGATATGCCACTCATATGTCATATTATTCTGACACTGAGCTAATCAGTCCTTGCCCTACCCTTGTAATGCCGAGCACCAGGCTAGGTAGCGCCAAATATCAATTTGTAAGTCATTGGTTTGACTCGCAGTGTTCAAACTCCTGACCTTTTGCAATGGAAGCATGACCTCCAATTCGGCCATCGTATTTGGTTAAATTTGTATTGACAAGTGGACAGCGTGGAAAGAAATTGCAACATATCACTAGAACTTAAACCCCAAATCTGCAAAGTCGTCATCTTATCAACAGATTCCCTTCGTTAAAGGAATGCACATCTTAATATAACCTCATTTCGTGTACCCCTACGCCCACCCAGTGATATCGCTGGCCATTGAAGTTGGACTGTGGTTTGTGTAAGCTGACTCTACAGTAGACCAGCTAAGGATAAAACTTAAATCCTATTTGATGACCTGCCAGTTGTCGTCTTACCGACATATTATATTCGTTAAAGCCATGCATGCCTTCAAATAAATGACCTGATTGCAAGTACAAACCCAGTCTGACGTCACATCGTTGGCCATTGTTGTGTAAGATGTAAATAATATGTAGCCAGTTAACGTGTGCAGCTGACCAGACGGGATGGCCGAATGAGTTGAGCGCCCATCTCCCGTTTTGGTAGATCGTGGGATTCGAACTCACGGGTTCGAACCCTGGTCGAGTCAAACAAATGCCGTAAAAATGGATATCTGTCACTTCCTAGCCAGGCGCTCAGCATTATTAGGATAGTGCAAGGACTGGTTGGTGTGCTCTCTGAACTATCTAATTTCCAGGATAATGTCAGGATAATGTGACTGAGTGGGATATCGGATCATGGTGCTGGCGGCATGAATTCCTAGTGGAGCAACTATAAAGTCGCCATGAGTGCGCACTGTCACAAGTCAGTACGCATTCTGATATGACCTTAGATGTTGCCAGGACGTAAAACTCCAACAACCAACCAACGTATGCAACTCAGCCCAGAAAGCAGCGTGCCACTGCTGGTCCAGGTACACAAATAGACTGACTGCTGGTTGTCATTAGCGGCTTCATCAATGATCTCAGTGACTGGTGGGTACCAGCGCACCTGGCCTGGCGCCAACTGTCTATTCTGTGAGCATCGGCCATGTAGAACTAACCCACACAGCACATCTATACGTTGTGGTTCTCCTTCCCTCTCATGCCTAGCTTTAACCGGGCCGACACGCCACTGAAACTAGATAGTTCAGAGAGCACACCTAATTCACTGAGTCGTTAGTTAACATGGCGTTGCCATTTCGCCTGCTGTTACTAGTGTTAGCAAAGTTGCTAGCATGGGCTTAACAAAGTTGTTAGCATGGTCCTAATATAGTTATTAGCATGCTGTTAACAAAGTTGTTAGCATGGTCTTAATATTATGGGTAGCTGGGTAGAAACAGGATACTAACAATATAGTAGCAGGATACTAACAGGATACAACAAACATGTTACTAAATACAGAGTACTCATCATCATCATGAAAGCTGCCTGCAAAAGTGTTGAAGTGCTGCTGGCTTTTGCAAGTTACCAGCGGCACTCTCTTGGGGAGCAAATAGAGGTTTCACACCAGCAAGAACATGTCAAGACAGGCGCAAAACTATTTGTCCCTGCAGTGGCTGGTCGGGAGATGTTGGGAGTTCCATACATCAACCACCCTTAATGCTGCCACAGTGACATGGTCTTCTGTTCAGGGTTTGCTCCCTTAGCCTTCGGTTCTGTCAAGAACCTGTACCACAAGGCAGTGGTTTACAACTCTGCAGGGCAGGGGCGTCAAACTCCCTGAGGTATTGCTATACCTGTAATACCTGCATCCCCTCAGAGTACTAACAATACCTAAAGGGTGCTAATACCCCCATGACACCAAAGTAGTTCTTACTCCCTTCTTGAAAATGGTGCAGAACATGCTCAAACTGAGTGCGAACGTAGTGAACATAGTAGTAGCAACATTTTACTAACTTTCTATGAACTGCATAGACAGGCAAGAACGGAAGGGTGCTCTACAACTTTGAGCCTGTTCAAAATTTTCAGCGGCCACGTTCTACCCCGTTTTAGAACGGGGTCACACGTTTTGAGAACTAGTTTGGTATGATGGGGGTGTTACAGGGAGCTCGAGCAGGTAGCCTTGGTGTCTGCTCTTTGGTTGTTGCCGGTAGATTTACAAAGGCGAGATGTTCTCACATGTCGGTGCAGGTCTGTGTGGTTACTTTCAAATCCTGTCATAATGCATTGAGCCATAGAAAGTAAATTGGGATAATTAATGCAATCTATTATGTGATACTGATGGCACATTGGAATAGAGCAATAATATTTGTGTATGTGTATATATCTATGTGCGTATGTATGTATCTATGTACGTATGGATGTGTGCATGAACATATGTACGCATGTATAGGAGCAATTGTAAAGAGGGTGAAAAAAAGGATATATTTTTGTACAAAGGCGATCACATGGGCCGTATTCGATTAGGACAGCCTGGACCATTCGGGTCATCCGAGTCGTCAGAATTTCAAATGGAACACCCCGAGGTGAAGCTAAAAATAGAAAGGCCGTGTGCAAAATGATCCGGCTCCAATGACCCAGTCTTGGCTGGGGGGTGTCCGAAGCAATGACTGCGCTGGTACCTGTATGTGCCCGTCCTGATATGACCTTAGATGTTGCTAGGAAGTAAAACAATAACAAACAAACCTGTATATACAGTTACTAGTATAAGTATTACACGTTTTATTAATGTGTTTAAAAAAAAAAAAGTATAACCACCCAGATTGATTAAATGGACATATAACTAAGCTATATAATTATACAATACTCCTTCCTATATTGCTGTAGTCATATCGGTTATTTAAAAAATAAATAAAAAGGTTTTTGGATTAAGCCACCATCTTTTCCGTCCCAAGGGTATTCGTTTATGCAACTCGAGGTTGTAGGTTCTGCACATGAGCAAAAAAGTGGTTGGGATTATAGAAATACAGTCTGTGTTTCTATGGTTGGGATGATCTGAGGTCATTAATCGATTACGGCCATAAATCTCATTGTTCCCCCGAAGCCTTACTAGATCGCTCGTGGCCGCGTGTTGTCGGACAGGACAACGCAATGCATTTGTGGACGAGCTACTAAGTCTGACGACCTGACCACTGCATAGACAGAGCTGGCTAACGCTGAGAGATCACAGCTTGTTTAAACAGGGCGTGGGGAGATCAACCTAACAACACAACATTGAAACCCCACCAACTCGCCAACAGTCTACTGGTCCATCCTCAAGAGTCAATAATAATTAATATTAACCCCGAGGTATTTGGAACCAGCAGCCTCTCTTATAGATGCCACGGCTCTGAATCTCCCACAGGGAGGGAGGAGAGGGAGAGGGGCTGGGGGCGGTGAGTTTGAGGTGTGGTGGAGATGCAGTCTGTGCACTACTTGCTGGTAAGACATGACTTTTGTGTCGCCCACAGGGGGCGCGCTGGTGCTGCCGCTTGCTGCCCTGGTGGCGGGTTCGCGCGAGACACAATGGGTGAAAGGGGTGAACTGGGTATAAGCACCAGGCCGACCTGTGTTTGTCACGGAGCGACTGCAACACGAGCCTACAGAGTGTGCACTGGACACACACACAAGGACTCCTCACCCCCCCCCCCCCCCCAACACACCCCCTCTCTTCTCAGCAACTGTCATCCATATTCTCTCGCCCAGCACGTGCCCGCTGCGCGCACCTTGTCCGAGAATGAGGCCAACCGTTCTAGGATGTGTCTTGTTTCTTTTGTCGAGGGATGCTTTGGTTATGTTATTCACAATAAGCATAATAAAATAAGACTATAAGTTAAAGGTTTAACAAAACGTTGACAGTTTTTGTGTAAATACATATTATATAGCTGTAACATGTACGTGCTTCGGCACTGACAAAATATATATATGAATAACATTCATTTACCAAACAAAAAAGAACAACAAAACAGAGAGGAATATCTATTGTCTGGTGTAATTATGGGCGTTCGGTCATTTCTGTTGAGAACTCTTGGTTCTACCTGTGTGTGTGAGAGTTCGTGCGCAAGCGCGCTTGCACACGTGGGACCACGGGTGGGGGTGGGGTGGGGGTGTTGTAAATTAGATAGACAACCCTACATATGCCTAACAAGAGATAACTGCTTCTCGGTGAATAAATACACAACCTGGTTACTTAGAAGGGTGTAGCTTTTAATCTTATCAGAACTTCCCTACTTAAAAAATATTCCCTACTTCAATCTCATTCAGAAAAGGAATCTAAATATGTTTATCCAGAAGTATCCATTGAGGATATACCAGCAGCATCCTCCTCCTTAAGGAGTCGACAAGGGGAGGGGGTTAGAGGAAGCGGGGTGTGTGGGTGGACTGGCCGAAGCTCTAGGAGGAAGCAGTAAATGAACCTCTAAAACATCATTTGAGTATCTCTGTGTGTCCAGGGTGTGACAAACCAGTGGTCCACAAGTCGTTCATCAAAGGCTGTGGTATGTGTTGTCATGTCTGTTGGAAAGTGCACATAAAAGACCCCGTTCTGCTTATCGGGTAGAGTAGCCTATGAGGCAGAAGCAGGTTTTCTCGAAAGAAATATGTCAGACGTCAAATAGCCGATGATGAAAATCAATGTGCTCTGGAGGTATCGTTAAATAAAACAAACATTCCCGGGTGCCACAATATCTAATCTGACAGACTGACTGACTGACTACGGGTACTGTTTTTACCCCTACAAATGAAAGACTAGATGCACCGTTAGGAGTGGGCATGGTGATTGATACATCAGGAAGCATGGCTAGATTAATGGTTAGGACGCAAACCACGGAAATGTAGGCGTACAGAATAATATATACAGTTGTACACCGGTACCCGGATTGGTGACATTTATTGATTGATTGATTGATTTGTGGTTGTTTTACACCATGTAAGTAACAACAGTCATATTAACTGCGAGAATTGTTTCACCTGTATTAATATTAGTGTTTCCATTTTCATTTAACCATAACTTGTACACAGAGTGGAAAAGGACAAAATCAAACATTTGTCGACAGGATGGCTCTATTATTGACAATACAAACACAATCACTATTTGTCATGAATTTATTAGAAATTTCAGGGATTCTAGTTCAACTGGTTCTGTGCCAATAGCGAATTGGCGAATGAACTACTGCTATCCCAGCTTTCACCTGTCACCCCGCCCCCCATCACCCACCCACTCCCCCCACCCCCTCGTCACATGAATCTAATATGCTGCTGCTCTCATTTCCACTCTGTAGTCGGCCGCCACTACAATACATACACTTCAAAAGGCCGGTGTTGTCAGTGCCACACTGGTCATCATGGGCTGTCAACCGGTGTTTACTGGCTGGGGCCTGCCCAGGACCGAGGTGGGGGGGGGGGGGGGGGGGGGGGGGGGTGATCCTGTTTGACTTGTGCCACTCCCCGGGAGTGGTTGCAAATCAACGGGTTCACCGGATGCGGTGGCGAAATCAGTTAAGAGCGCAGGCTTCGTGTGCGGAAGGTCAGAAGTTTAAAACCCAGCAGAGTCAAATTAATGACTTACAAAATAGATACCTAGCCTGGTGCTCGGCATTACTACGATAGGGCAAGGACTGGTCAGCTCAGTACCAGGATAATGTGACTGAGTGGGAAATAGGGTCATGGTACTGGCAACCCGGTCTCCCAGTGGGGCAGCACTATACATTTGCAATGAGTGTGCATTGTCACAAGTCGGTACCCCATCCTGATATGACCTTAGATGTTGCCAGAATGTAAAACCCCAACAAAATACAAATCCATCAGCGTGTGTGCCCGCCCAGCCACGACCCCGACCATTGTGGTCCGTTGGGACGCTGGTAGAATTGACAAACCAGGACACTCCCATTTCATCATAATGAACACTATCGGCTTTTCATTCCATCCATGCTCAATATATTAAAGTTGCACAGTCCCAGGGTTTTGAGTTTTTGTCATTTCTCTGAGATAAATATATTAAATTGATTGTTATTATCTACCTTACATTAGTTTGAAGTAACTTTTATTTTAAAAGATTAGGGCTTGAAACATTTGAAGTGCAAACATGTCAAATTAGTTTTGGCAAGAACGCCAAAACTCTGACACCATAGACTTCTGCAGTAACAGGTTCAATCCAATTGACTCAGTGTTCCCTTCTATGTGGCGATACATGTTTAATAAGTACACCAGTATGTAAGTCACATATGCAGAATCAATTCTAGATAACTGTTTTGGTTTCATAAATGTCATGCTTCATCGGACTATGCAGCTTTAAATGATTGGGGGTTTATGTCTTTGCAACATCCAAGTTCATACCAGGACTAGTATTTCCGCCTCTCGGTACATCATTTATAGTGCTTCCCCGCTGTTTAATTGATCGGTTGATTGACGGTTAGTGGTTGTTTTACGCCGCGTCAGCAGCAGATACCGTATTCACGACGGGATTGATTGGTTAATTGAATATCATTTTATGTCGTGCTGGCTGTGAAGGCCACATTCACTGTAGAGAGTGAGTACATTAGATTTGGTCACTGAGGTTTCCTCGAAAACAACATGCGTCAAAGCATGACAAAATGTATGTCAAGAGACACAGGCAATACTTTTAATAGTTACAATAATACAATATGTGATACAGTCCAAATGTCATCAATAACTGTCCAACTTATTTATGCTTTACATGAACAAAGGTTTTCCATGATATTTACATAATTGTCGGGATAAGGTCAGACAAATCTGTATTTCCTTAATGAGAAAAGGTACCACTGGCACATGACTTAAAAGTGCTGCCCCACTGATATTCCATGCCATGTCACCATCACCAACACCCATTGTTTTTACTCAGCCACATTATCCCAACACAGAGCCTGTCTGTCCTTGCCATATGCTAGAAAGACCAGACATCATAAGAAGTACAGAACTAAGTAGTAATCTTACACATACCCTGTATATCATATCACTATTTTGTCCTAGCAGGACCATGGCTAGATAAAAGATTCACCCTGTACTTTTGTAGTACACAGGTGAACGACAACATAGTGTAAATATGGGCGAAAATACTTTAGTATGGAACATGAAGTAGAATGCGTGCCTCCAGTATCAAATGGATACTTCTATCGGCACAGAATTGGTCAAATCGGAGAGAATGCAAAAAAGACAAGATGGCAGCCATAGAACGCCGTCGGTTTCACTTTTAAATCTGATTAAACTAGATGTTTCATTATATTTTTCAACTCAAAAGGTAGCGGGGAAATATGAAGACATATACAAAGAATAAATGTTGCTTCTTAGATTGTGAAATTAGATGCTTTTATATAGGGCTGGTATTCACACATGTACTGCGAGTACAGGGTGAATCCTTTATCTAGACCACGACCAGCATAGAATAGAAGCAAGTACTATAGGATTGAACTCACCCATTTCCCCACACGTGAAGCGGATGATCTAATTAGTATGCAATAATTCTTTTTAATTCCAGATAACGATTTAACAATAACAGTTCCATTGCTGAATTGCTATCACCAATTATGGAAGCCCATTAATAAATAATGCCATTAATACTAAAAGTAAAGTTCCTTGCAAGATAAATCGAAACCTATTAAACCGACAAAATGACTGATGGCAAGTTTATGCGTGGGTCATACGGTATTGGTGTCACAGTGTGTCAATAACAGGAGGCCCACGTGTGTGCGCGCGCAGGTGTTTGCTGGCTGCGTGTGTACGCCAGGCTGGGAGCACACCTCCTGCAACACGTGTGCATGTGCTTTCGCATCGAGGTGTGCCACTTTCACCTGCTTACCTGTGTCAGCTTGGGAGGTGCTGAGGCTACCTGAGGCTGCGTGAGAGTGGTGGTGGTTGTGAGGTAGTCAGATGTTGTATACATAGTAAATGCACATGTACGTGTAAATGTACTTGTAAATGTATGTGTAAATGTATGTGTAAATGTACATGTAAATGTACATGAAAATGTACATGGAAATGTACATGAAAATGTACATGAAAATGTACATGAAAATGTACATGAAAATGTACGTGGAAATGTACATGGAAATGTTGGTTATTTCACGTCCTACCCCTAGCAACATCTAAGGTCATATAAGGACGGATAGAAACGACTTGTGACAGTGCGCACTCATAGTCATAGTGACGTTATAGAGCTGCCCCACTGGACAACCAGGCCGCCGGCACCATGAACTGATATCCCACACAATCTCATTATCCTGATATTGAGCTAATCAATCCTTGCCCTATCCTATTACCGTCGAGCTAAAGGGTAGGTAGCGGCAAGTATAAATGTGGGTCATCGGCTTGTCTCAACTGGGGTTGGAACCCACGATCTTCAGTACTGGAAGACAGCCTGCGCTTATACCGATTCACGCCATCTCGTCCGGGTGAAGTGGTCCATTGATGAAGTGGTCCATTGGTGTGCTTGTGAGTGACGGGTGCACTGAAGCACGTCGAGGGTGTGTCACTCCCCTAGGGGTCACATGGGACCATTGTCACACGCTACATTTCATGTAAACATGTTAGTCAGCTCCCAACATGAAAGGACCAGCCAGCAGGTGGGGTCCAAGTTACCATTCGATAATAAGAACCTTTTTTTAACTTTAAAAAAAAAAAGTTTCATGGTCCGATAGTTTTGCGTTCCTGTCATTTTTCTGAGATAAAGATATTAAATTGATTGTTATAATCTACCTTACTTTAGTTTGAATTAACTTTCATTTTAAATAACCAACTTCGGAGATATTTGAAGTGCAGACATACAAAATTAATTTAGGCAAACATGCCAAAACACTGACACTATGACAGTGACACCATAGGCTTATGCAGGAACAGGTTCTATTAAATTGTCTCAGTATGCCTTTCTATGTGGCAACAAATGCTTAATAAATACATGTGTATCTAAGTTAGAAATATGTCAAATCAAATCTAGATAATTGTCTTAGTTTTGAAAATGTGATGCTTCATCGGACCGTGCAGCTTTAAGAATATTAGAATAACAAATCTCATCAATAAACTACCACTCTATTGATAAAGTACCGGAGAGTTTTTAGCTGCACACCGGAAAAGACGTGTTATGTCAGTGACATACTACTGAGGGAAATCATCGGCTTTGGTTAATGGTAACGGAGGGGTTAAATCTCGTGCACGTGACCAGAGCTGGGGGTGGCTACTTGTCACGTGATTAACCTAGATCATATAAGGGCGGACGCGGTGAGTGTGGGTCGCACGCTATAATGATCGACTGTACTGTACGGAAGATGGGGATGCGGGATGGGGGTGGGGAAAAGGAGAGGGAGAGGGAGAGGGAGAGGGAGAGGGAGAGGGAGAGGGAGAGGGAGAGGGGAGGAGAGGAGAGGAGAGGAGAGGGAGAGGGAGAGGGAGAGGGGAGGAGAGGGAGAGGGAGGGGAGGGAGGGAGAGGGAGGGAGGGAGAGGGAGAGGGAGAGGGAGAGGGAGAGAGAGGGAGAGAGAGGGAGAGAGAGGGAGAGAGAGAGGGAGGGAGAGGGGGAGAGAGGGAGAGAGAAGGACGCACGGGGAGAGGGGTGGAAGTAGAGAAGAAGGTGGCAAGAGAGTTGGGGGTGGGTTGGAATGGTGGGACGGGGAGGGAGTATGGAGAGGGTGGGGGGTCAGAAGGAGGCGGGTGCGCAATAATTAATCCTCGCTGAGTAATCAATGCGCAAACAGGCAAAACGAAGCATGCAATTGGGCTTGAACCCGATCGGTTAGTCGCCCACATTCGGCACGGCTCCAGCTGATCCAGGAATAGCATCGGGATCCCATTTCCCAGCACTTTTCTCCGACTGTGGCAGGGATCAAATACACAGCCGCCTTGTGTTACCCATCGACCCTACGCGCTACGTGGTGTGTTTGGGCGTGTGTGGAAAGGAGTGAAACATAACTCAAGGCGGGCAACAGTCCTGGGGGATCGGGTCAGCAGGAACTTACACAATACGCAGAACTGAGTCAGATCCGGCGCGAAGCAGTCATCTAGTTGAAATGATGGTGGCAAAACATTTGTTTTGTTGTTTTGTTTAGGCTTTATTTCCTAGTAACATATGTGGTCATATCAGGATGGGCACCGACTTGTGACAGCGCACACTCATGTTGATGTTTTAGTGCTGCCCGCTGGGAGAGATCAGGCTGTCGGCACCATGGCCGTGAGGGCACAGTCACTAGTCGGTACCCGTCCTGATATGACCATAGATATTGCCAGGACGTTAACTTCCAACAACCAACCAACCAATCAAAGCACCATAACACGATATTCCACTCATTATCCTGATACTGAGCTAACCAACCAGTCCTTTCCCTAACCTAGTAATGCAAAGTGCCAGGCTAGGTAGTGACAAGTATCAATTTGATAAGTCATTGCTTTGACTCGACCACGATTCAAACTTCCTACCTTCCGCAAGGGAAGCCTCTGCTCTACATATTGGGCCACTGCGTCCGGTGTTGGTGTTGGTGGTGGCAAAAGAAGCGCCTTGGTTGGTTGAGTTTTACGTCGTGGCAACATCTACTGTCATATCAGGACTGGGTACCGACTTTTGACTGCACACTCATGGCGACATTATAGTGCTGCCCCACCGGGAGACCACGCAACCAGCACCATGACATGATATCGCACGCAGTCACATTATCCTGGCACTGACTCAACCTAATAAGGCCGAGTGTCCTGCTAGAAAGCAACAATATTTAAGTCATTGGTTTGACTGGACCAGGGTTCGAACCCATGGGTTCAAATCCTATGATCTACCAAAACTGGAGAAGGATGTTCAACTCTTTCGGCCTTTCCGTCGCAAAACAGGCAGCCACTCCCCTCAGCCTCCCGAGTGCAAACTGTTCCATCTTGCTGTAACTGATTACTTCTGCGTACCCCCCCCCCCCGCCCCCACTAAAAAAGGTCACTTCCGGTCGTGTTGGCTGGTGCCGCCCGTGACGTGAGAACTGAGCTGTTCGTACACAGCTCACGGCGGCACCCAGCAGCAGGTCTCGCCCACCACGTGACTCGTCTTATTCCACAAGACACCCATCACAGATGCTAAAGACACGCGGCAGTCAAATGGAGCCAGCCTTGTACGGACCAGTCTTACAGCGGAACCGGAAGTCATGCACTGTCCCCCGTAATTTACATATAAACAATATGTGGTATATGCATCTGTTATTCAAACGGGTGCTTCATAGTGAGGTTCGTTGCAATAGCCGTTTTCCACCAACCCTCTTGTCATCTGTTATTCAAATGGGTGCTTCATAGTGAGGTTCGTTGCAATAGCCGTTTTCCACCAACCCTCTTGTCATCTGTTATTCAAATGGGTGCTTCATAGTGAGGTTCGTTGCAATAGCCGTTTTCCACCAACCCTCTTGTCATCTGTTATTCAAATGGGTGCTTCATAGTGAGGTTCGTTGCAATAGCCGTTTTCCACCAACCCTCTTGTCATCTGTTATTCAAATGGGTGCTTCATAGTGAGGTTCGTTGCAATAGCCGTTTTCCACCAACCTTCTTGTCATCTGTTATTCAAATGGGTGCTTCATAGTGAGGTTCGTTGCAGTAGCCATTTTCCACCAACCCTCTTGTAAGTACAATAATTATGTTGCTGCCTGAAACTGAGCGAGGACAATTCATCGGTATAATTCAGTACCAAGTCACATTTCGGGTAAATAAATCTTGTTAAATGAATAAAAAGACAGAAGCCACCTGCTGACCCTCGTCACGTGACTCCCTGCTCCCGTCCGTTGCCATGGTTATGGTTGCATGTCAGGCTGATATCAGGAGCAGTGTTTGGTCATCGGGGCGCTGACCCGCCATGTTTAGTGATATTGGACCCTGAAGGAGCGTGTGGCAATCGTGGGGTAATGAATGGTCACACAATAGCTGGAGGGGGGGGGGGGGGTGGAGATGCTGATGGTGATGAGGAGGCATGGTTGGAGTATTACGTCCTGGCAACATCTAAGGTCATATCATGATGGGTACCGACTTATGACAGTGCGCACTCATGGGAACGTTATAGTGCTGCCCCACTGGGAGACCAGACCACTAGTACCAAGACCTGATATCCCACTCAGTCACATTATCCTGACACTGAGCTAACCAGTTCTTGCCCTATCCTATTAATGCCGAGCACCAGGCTAGGAAGCAACAAGTATCAATTTTGTAAGTCATTGGTTTGACTCGACCGAGAATCGAACTTCCGACCTTCCATATGGGATGCTAGCCTGCGCTCTACCGATTCAGCCATCGTGTCCGGTAGATGCAAAGTAAGTTTACAAGTACAGTAAAACCTCTCTAAATCGACCGACTTTAAGTGGGCCATTTAGGGAGGTGGTCAGTTTAGGGAGTTAGAATATGGTTATAATGGTATTGTTGGGACCCAAATAAAGTGATCGATATAGGGGAGTGGTCAATCTGTAGAGGTGGTCGGTTAAAGAAGTTTGACTGTCTAATGCTAGGTACACACATAGCGTATAGGATTCGCGCACTAAAACTCCCGATCCGCTTAAAACTGAAAACGGGCCGATTCATTTTTCGAATCGCGAATCGCAATCGTAAAGGTAGTACACACCTACCGTTTTAGCCCTAAAAATGTGTTTTTAGTTGTGAATCGCAATCGGTAGGTGTGCTAGGGGAGTGCACACCTCACGATTTTTGGGCAGTTTTAGATCGTATACGGTAGGTGGGTGCGGAAAAACGATCGTAAACGGTAGGTGTGTACCGGGCATTAGGTCGTGAACGATAGCACTGGAGTGGCACCATAACCAACTTCCTGTGTACAAGCTCAAGCTATGTAACCTGCCGTGCTTCCTAGGGGACCAGTGGAACGAGGAATACCCCGAAGGGACAAACACTGACGCTACCAATTTTACATTGCATTAAAGTTGCGTAGTCCGATGGTTTTGAGCTTCTGTTATTTTCTGAGATAAATATATTAGGTTGATGGTTATAATCTAACTTGCTTTAGTTTGAAGCAACTTTCATTCTAAATGGCTAACTTTGGAGTTATTTGAAGTGCAAACATTCAAAATTAGTTTTGGCAAGCATACCAAAACTCTGACACCATTGGCTTCAGCAGTAAGTGGTTCTATTCAATCTACTCAGCATTCCCTTTTGTGTGGCAACACATGCTCAATAAGGGCATCAATATCTAAGTTAGATGTGTAGGATAAAATCTAGGTTATTGTTTTGGTTTTGAAAATTTGATGTTTTTATCGGAATCTGCCAACTTTAATAAACACAGCTTGTAAGTTGAAGCGTGGTTTTGTTAAGAGCCACAGAGCACACGGCATGATTGTTTTTAAACAGTACCGTATTTTGGTACATAATATATCTTACTCTTAAGACTTAGCCAAATGACTTAAATCTACTAGGTTAAATAGCCGTATCTAATCGCTTAGAAAATTAGAGCGACCTCAATTGACCTCCACTTTGCTAACACAATTTGTTATTGTCATCACTTATTCATTCACATCATGGAGACCAGCTAGATAAGCATCGCTTTTCTGGGATCCTTTCTGTCTGTAAGGAATTTGTATGCATTTATTGTATCACCTCAATTTATTGTAAACATACCTTGCAGAGAGTTAAAATAAAAGAATTGAATTGACATGCCTGGACGTAGATCTAGATTCAGGAAGGCTTAATTTAACCAAGGTGACTACACAGTCGACCTACTCTAAATGGGCTGGCCTCAGTTATATAAAGCCTTATCGGTGAATTTCTAATCGACAGGACTTAAGCCAACCTTACACTAGGTCCAGTGCACGACAGTCGGGAGGTTTCCTGCAGATGCTTACTGCGCTTGATTCAAGTCCATTCATAGTCAGGTGGTTTTGAGTTTCTGCCATTTTTCTGAGATAAACATATTAAATTGATCGTTCCAATCTGCTTGTTTTGGTCTGAAACATCTTTTATTTTAAATGTCTCAGTTTGGAGATATTTGATGTGAAAATATGTCAAATTAGTTTTGGCAGGCATGCCAAAACTCTGACACCATAGGCCTCACCAGTAACCTGGTTCTATTAAATTGACTCAGTATTCCCTTCTATGTGGCAATAGATGCTTAATAAGTGCATCACTATCTAAGCTAGATATGTAGAATCAATTCTAGATAATTGTTTTGGTTTTGAGAATTTGATGCATTAAATCAAGCTAAAAGGGAACGACATGTCCTCAACACATATAAACAAATAAACTGCAAGTTGAGTTATGTGTCATCCTATATGCTACCAAGGCTGGACTCCCCTTTTCCATGAGTTTATTTACACATGTGCAAAAAGAGCCCTAAGGCTAAGCTAAGGCCTAACACTAAATTGTTAGTGTTAGCGTAAAATTGAGCATCAATCAAATCAATAACATAATAGCATACACCACAATAAACTATCCCTGTACCCATTAGAAAACCTCAAATAAAAATGACAATCAGCAGATGGACTTGAACCCAGAATCCCCTGTCATATCAGGATAGAAGGCCGATGCGTTATCCATTGGGCCGCTGGAAGATGGCAGTACATATATATATTATGTGCGGAACTCACGGAACGATATCCGTGTGAATTCGGATTCCAACATCCGGAAGAATATCTACTTCGTATGTTTTAATCTATTAAAATGGTGAAATTGTTAAAGTTGCATAGTCCGATGGTTTTTAGTTTCTGTCATTTTTCTGAGATAAATATACTAAATTGATTGTTATAATCTACCTACTTTAGTCTGAAGTAACTTATTTTAAAAGGCTAACTTCTGAGATATTTGAAGTGCAAACATGTTAGATTAGTTTTGGCAAGCATGCCAAAACTCTGACTCTGTAGACTGTAGTCTTCTGCAGTAACAGGTTCTATTGAATTGGCTTGGTATTCCCTTCTATGTCAGTATGTGGCAACAAAGGCTTAATAAGTGAACCAGTAACTATATTAGATATGTATAATCAATTCTAGATAATTGTTTTGTTTTTGAAAATTTGATGCTTGATCGGACTCTGCAGCTTTAATTACACTAGAACCTCTCTAACCGACCACCTCCACATACCGACCACTCCCCTATATCAATCGCCCATACAACACCATTGTCGTTGACATTGTTATGATTGTAACGATTAAAAAAAAAAACTTACGCCAACCACCTCCCTAAATGGACCATTTAAGATTGGTCCCATGGTCGGTCGATTTAAAGGTTTAGAGAGGTTTTAATGTATGTTTAACTTATACACATTTTACCAGGCTTCTTAAGAGTAAGACCTCAGCCTACCTTCTGTGCTGTTGGTGACTGGCGTGTTGTTGGTAATAATCACTGGGGTTCCACTGGGGCAGCACGAGCTGTTCGGGCCTCAGGGGCTGAGACCGTGACCTCTGACGAGGCCTCCTGGGTGGGCGCGAGAACTCCTCCAGGGGGAACCCGCCCTCCTGGGTCGGCGACACCACCTCCTCCTGCGTCAGACGCTGGGGGTGGGTCTGGAGGTGCTGAGAGACAGGTAGAGGGTGGGACCCGTATCGCAGGTGATGAACCTGGATGTGGTCATGGTCCAGCAGGTTGGTACCCTGGAAGTCCACTGTTGGTGGCGGTGGTGACTGGTATTGCAGCCTGGAGGAGTAGTCCTGGTGGAGAACACTGGAGGATGTGTACTCCTGTTGATGCTGGGTGACATTATGATTATGGTACACCTTCCTCTGACCATAGATGACCGGCATCGTAAGGGCGGGGTATGAGTAAGTAAGCTAGTTAGCTACTTACTCTATATATAGTATAATAGGAAGGGGACCAGCGACAGAGATGTCACACACATTGAACAGCGACTTGAAAACGCAAGGCCGTGTTGTGTAATCACAGACAGCTGCAGCAGCATCGGCGCCAGCCGTTTAGCCTTGTTGTGGTTGGCTAGGTACCAGGTGAGTAGTTAGGTGTGCTGCTTGTTGCCTTGTACCTGTAACCTGGTCGGCACCATCGCCTCGTCTCGGCGCTTTACACACTGTGCAGTCACCCACCCATTCACTCGGTAATAATATCCTGAATTCCTCCACGTGTCTCACCTAACGTCGACTTCTATGCTTAGCTTCACAGACTGTGCTATGAAGCCAAGCGGATCATCCCTACAGTACACAGCGGTAGCAGTCAGCGAGTGACCACAACACTCTCTCGCTCTCTCTCTCTCTCTGCTACTGCTAGACAGATGTGGTGCGCGTGTGTTGACAAACGCTACCTCGCGCCAGTGTAACTTCTAACTGGGTCAAACCCCCCGCAGCGCCCACCAATCAGGGCGCGTGTCAGACATCACGTGGTCGGCGCCCGCTTGCGCCTTCAGGTGGTGGCGATAGTTCACGTGTAAATATAGCGTTTGCGCATGACGGGTAGTTAGTTACCAGAGACCCATAAAACCTGACTACAAAAACCCACAACTCATGCTGGGGGATGTCGTGGCGGTCAAATGGATCAGTGTGCAGCTGGCAGTCACAATACCGGGCATAGAAAGAGTAAATTTGCAAACAGACGGGTGATACAACGATGTATTGCCGAGCGACTGCCCTACAACGATGTATCGAAGGGGTATAATGACGTCACAAGACAACTTTCGGTGGCCATATTGGATTACATACAGAAGGTTTGCAACTGCCTACACTGTGCTTATTTACTGATTTGTTGGTTTATTTGCCACTGTTTTGAGAAGTTTGGCCTCAGAAGTTGTTGCTAAAGTGCTGTAAGTAAACACATTGTATGTAAACCTCCCAGAACCTCCCAAAACACAACAAAACTCTGTTTTACTGCATCAGCATGCATTCACAACATGGCTAGGGAGGGTGCTCGTAATCCAAGTTGGCTGGCCGCTGACTGTTGAATGATGACGTCACGTGCACTCCCTCTATTGCCCAGCGACTACCCTCCCCCCCCCCCCCCCTCTTCCCCGTCCAGGAAATTCGCCTTCAAACAACACCAAAGACAGTCGTACATGTCTTGACTTGAATCCAAAACAATAACACACCAACAAATACAAATATATTTTAAAAAACCAGAGGGCAATACGAAAGTCCTCTGTCTGGGAATTCAGTGCCGTGATATATTCCGCATACGTCATGACTGTGTTAGGTCATACATATATATATTCTATAGCCATTGTGTATTTACATTTGGGCCCAGTTTAGGTGAGTGCTTACTGCCTATGGCTATGTTATGTAGGGTCTGCTTGGAAACAGCAAATGTCACAAATTTCAACAAACTCCACATAGCTAAAAAGTGAGTGATGGGTGATTTACACTTACACCAATGGCATTAATAAATGGCAGAGATATGGCCAGAACATACATGAACTAATTCCTATTTATTTTCTTATGTTCAACACTGCGTCGCGAATCTTTTTAAATTTGTTACAACAAGAATGATTGCTTGCTCTTGCGCAAAGTAAAATAACCATGATTTCAAGCATACATTATCTTACACTCTATATCATATGACGCCCTATTCTAAAAAGAAATGGTTACTCGGTGAGAAAGTACTCAACTACTCACTATGGCCTATGCCACGTATGTAGGGTGAACTCTAAATTTTAAAAACTTTGTTTTATTTAACGACGCGTCCAGAGCACATTGCTTTTTATCATCGGTTATTGGACGTCAAACATATGGTCATTTCTTTGGAGGAAACACATTGCCGCCACATAGGCAACATTTCCGATAAGCAGCAAGGGGTCTTTTATATGCACTGTCCCACAGACATATCACAACCTTTGATAGACCACTGGTTGGAATGGAAAATAGCCCAAACTGCAAATGTGTCCACTGAGCACAATCGATTGGATGACCCATACCTTCACAGATGGACACTGTACCGCCTGAGCTACATCCCGCTAGGTGGGCTCTAAAATGTTCCCTTTTTCACATGTATGCATACATTATAGCCATAATCATGCTTATCATGTCGACCCCAATAAGGTCGCGCCCTACATAATGGTCGGCAGAGTCTATTACCATATGCCCATTAAAGCTGAATAGTCCGATGAAAGCTTCAATTAAAAAAACTCCCACCGAAAGTACCTCGATTTGATCCGACATGGACGACTTAGATGCTAGTGTGGTTAGTAAGCTTTTATTGCTGCCAAGTAGTGGATACTAAGACGATATAATAGAACCTATTAATGCTGAAGCCTATGGTGCCCGCATTTAGATGTATAAGATCAAATGAATTTGGCCTGTTTTCATTTCAGATATCTCCACAAAGTTAGCCATTCACCATACAGATCACTTCGAACTAAAGTAATGTAGGCCATAGTAATCAACAGCATATATATATTTATCTAAAATAAATAATGGCAGCAACTCAAAAGCAGCGGAATATGCCAGTTTCAGACCTGTTGTAACTGTAAAGCGCCTGTCACACCTTACCGGATTGAGCAACGGGCATAACTGAACAAAGAATTGTCTAGTCAAGTGGTGTTCGGTATCAAAATTTACCAAAATATGTCAAAATGTTGCGCTTTCCGCCAGACGAAACGGACGCTATACGGACAAGGAACGTACATTAACTAATACCCACCGGACGACAAACAGACGGCCCGAACATCAACCGAACACATACCGGACTATTCACGGTTGCGCCGAAAACATATACTGACCGAATTCTCACAATTAGGTCAACAGACTCTGCAGGAAGCAAACTGGAGAGGTAACGGATGGGTACTGGACATGTACCGGACAAAACAGACTTAAAATGGACACCAACCATACACATCAGTCCGGCAGTGTCCAGTACAAGTTTCGTGCAGGGTCAAAACTTGCCACCGGACACCACCGGAAAGAGAACGGAAATGCTAGATGCCTACCATGTATAAAACGGACATTGATGTATATCACTGGACAGTGTCCGGTTTCTATCCGTTTCCCCAGTCCGGTGATGTGTGACAGAGCCTTAAGAGATGGGACTCGTTGTGGTGAGCTGATATAATAACACAGACCTGCTGTGTCTATGGAGGCTAGAGGCCCATTATACCAGCGATGTGCTGAGTTATGTTGCTATAAAGAGCATTGGTAGCATTTCAGCAGCTAACAGAAGCCATCATAAACAGTAGAACGAGTTCAAAAAGGACGGATCCTCCCCGATGCTGAGTTTCTACTGTGTGTTATTAAAGTTGCATAGTCCGATAGATTTTAATTTCTGTTAGTTTGTGAGATGAATATACAGGTATTAAGTTGATCATTACAACCTATCTTACTTTAGTTTGAAGTATCTTTTATAATTAAGACACTTACTCTGGAGATGTCAAATTAATTTTGACGCATCCTTGAAACAAATTTTACCACCGTTGAGCTTCAATTAAAATAACCTCCCTTACATACAGCAACATATGCTTAATAAGTGCCCCAGAATAAAAGGTGGATATGTAGTTGGTTTTTTTTTTTTAAATCCGTTTTGAAAATGTCCATCAGACTATGCAGCTTTAAGGTAGTTAGTTATACATGACTATGCTCATAACTCGTTGAATAATTCTAGTTAAATACATTTGTTCTGGTTAAATACATTAGATTAGATTAGATTAGGTAGTTTCCTCTATTTTGAAGTTATTTTTAATTTAAAGTGTTGAATTTGGGATATAGATCAGGTGAAACAGTCAACATTCAACTTGTTTGAGATATTCTTTGTTTACCATTTTCTAGGGTAGTGTCATGGGGGTGATGAAAATGGGAAATATTGTGCCTAGAGCGGGACTCGAACCCACATCTCTTTGCATTCCGGGCCAGTGTGCTAACCATTACACCACCTAGGCTCCCTGATATCTACACACTCCCCACGCCTACCTGTCTATGTGGTTACTGGCCTGAGAGGTCAGTGCAGACCACTACACTCGTCCCCCTGGAATTGTAAGTCTTGTAATGCTTACAATTACATACATACAGGCAATGCAGTAACACATACATACACACACAGGGTAGGTTCAACAACCATACAGCGCAAAGCTTGTACAGGATCCTGATCACGGCAACCAGTGTCATGGGGGTGATGAAAATGGGAAATACTGCGCCTAGAGCGGGACTCGAACCCACATCTCTTTGCATTCTGGGCCAGTGTGCTAACCATTACACCACCTAGGCTCCCTGATATCTACACACTCCCCACGCCTACCTGTCTATGTGGTTACTGGCCTGAGAGGTCAGTGCAGACCACTACAGTAGCAACATACCACAGGAGCACCAAATTGCAATAAATGATGACTTCTTTGTTAAACGACAACCCCCCACCCCCACCCCCACCCCCACCGGCCCAAAGGTAAACATCGGCTATTTCAAGTTGCAGTCTCCGATGGTTTTGAGTTTCTGTCAATTTTCTGAAATGAATTTATCAAATTGATTGTTATAATCCATCATACTTTAGTTTGAAGTAACTTATTTTGTAATCACTAATTTGTTAGCTATTGGAAATGCAAACATGTAAAATTACTTTTGGCAAGCACTTCAAAGCTCTGATACCATAGGCTTCAGCAGTAAAAGGTTTTATTAAATTGCCTGTCTCCCTTCTTATATGCCAACACATGCTTACTAAGTACATCAAGATCTAAGTTAAATGTGTCCAATCAAATCTAGATAATTGTTTTGGTTTTGAAAATCTGATGCTTCATCGGACTAGACAGCTTTAAGGTAGTTGTCAGATTAACATAACTGTTTTTGCTTTTTTAAAGTGGGTCCTTTCATAGAAGTATGCAGCTTTAACTACAAGAACGAACACGCAAATAAATGGAGTAGGTCATACATTCCGGACGTTGTCTAATATGGATGGGTGTTGATACATAACGTCATATTAAACAACATGATTCTGACCCAAACATATTAGTATTATTACAACTATGTTCCACTTGGATTGAATTTTGTTTCAAGTGTCCCAAATTATCGCCGATAAGAATCTGAGAGTAGATCAAAACAAATCTACCCAAAGCGAGTCACATGACACTGCACCAGTTCGCTTGAAGGCCCAAACGTGGTGCACCTCAACGCTGGGGCTGAACCCCGGATGGGCGGGGCAGTGCGCTGAGACTGAGAGTGAGTGTTGTCACAGCTGCTCCGGACTTTTAGTCACAGAGACAGGACACGCCCACTCACCACCCTACACCGGTGTCTACGTGACTTCTATACACAACGCCTAATTAGCTGCCAGACTCATCACCGCCTCACACCACCACGAGTGACCCCCCCCCCCCCCCCTCCCACCATCCTCCCACCCTCCCACCCTCCATCCCCATCTCGACTGTTTCCACAAACTCCGCTATGTATAAGTTCATACCAACGTTTTGTGTCCTCACATCCTCACACACAGTCTCGCTCACCCTGAACCAGGGTGAGTACATTTGTTTAATGACACTCCAGCACAAAAAGTAAACCAGACGAGAAAATACAAATAAAATGTTGTTGGTTGGGTGTTGGGAGTATTACGTCCTGACAACATTTAAACCTGCATAATCCGATGAAACATCAAATTTTCAAAACCAAAACATTGAGCTAGATTTGATTCTGCATATCTATCTAATGGGGGACCTCCGACTTTTTAGTTCAAATTCCTGCCGTTCGCATCGCCACTGAACCAGTGGGCCTATTCGGCACACTGTCACACTGCAAACCCAATGGCTATGAGCAATCTTCATACAGAAGAAGTCAAATATCTCTAAAACCACATGACCTAGACACAAACCACTTGGTATACATATAGAAAACATACAACGAATACATTATATTAAATTTCTAAGGTTAGGGTTCTGTATTTCTATTAATTTTGAATAAAATAAAGGTTTTGCACTGGGCGTACCGCCGAACTCAGTGCATTGTCAATGGCCGTGAGCAATCTTCATACAGAAGAAGTCAAATATCTCTAAAACCACAAGACCTAGAGACAAACCGCTTGGTATACATATAGAAAACATACAACGAATACACTATATTAAATTTCTAAGGTTAGGGTTCTGTATTTCTATTAATTTTGAATAAAATAAACGTTTTGCACTGGGCGTACCGCCGAACTCAGTGCATTGTCAATGGCCGTGAGCAATCTTCATACAGAAGAAGTCAAATATCTCTAAAACCACAAGACCTAGAGACAAACCGCTTGGTATACATATAGAAAACATACAACGAATAGATTATATTAAATTTCTAAGGTTAGGGTTCTGTATTTCTATTAATTTTGAATAAAATATACGTATTGCACTACGCGTACCGGCGAACTCAGTGCATTGTCAATGGCCGTTTAGGACCACTGGTACCGATGCGCCATCTAGTGTCAACAAATGAACTACCCCGGATGTCCCCCATTAGATACTGTTGAACTTATTAAGCATTTGCCACAATAATAATCAAATCAATATATTTATCTCAGAAAAATTATAGTATATCCAAACCATCGGACCATGCAACTTTAAGGTCATATCAAGACAGGTACTGACTTGCGCACTCATGGCGACTTTATAGTGGTGCCCCACTGGGAGACCAGACCGCCAACACCCTGACCCACTCAGTCACCTTATCCGGAGACTGAGTCAACCAGTCCTTGCATTATCCTAATAGTAACAGTGCTGAGTGTCTAGTTTGGAAGCGACAAGCATACATTTTTATATCATTGGTTTGACTCGACCAGGGTTCGAACCTTTGGGTTCGAATCCCACGATCTACCAAAACCGGAGACGGACGCTCAACTCATTCGGCCATCCCGTCTGGTCTAAATAAAATGTTCCATGGCGTAGGCCTTTTTCTTGTGGTTGAAAAAGATATAATTTCCAGAGAATTCGACAACAATCCTTGTAATCATGCATTAGTTAATACAACTGGATCTGCACCTATTTTTTGTATATTTGTTTTGCTTTAAAAAATCTAATTCACCGAGAATTCCTAACAATAAAAAAGTGTAACCATGCGCTACAAATAATGACTGGATAATACGTCATTGTCCTCTTTGATTGATTAAAATTATATAATTTACCAAGAATTCGTTTTGATAAAATGGTGTAATGATGTGTTAAATATTGCGACTGGATTGGATTTATGGCTGGAGGTTGAAACTTCATTCTTGTAGCAGGCATTGTGTGCACTAAACTCCTATCAGTCACAGGGTTTCGATTTAACATCCCTACTGTCTGCTAAGTTTAGTTTATGCATTTAAGCACATAAATTTCAACTCCATATATTTAAAGTCCATTGTTCAAAACAACGACTGAATAACAGATTGGCCAGTTTATGACCGAATAACATTTAAATGTCCTAGTCTAGTACAATTACCCTATTGCATTTATATATTATTTCTCTTAACTGAACCACACAATGTGCTACTAAGCAACGCACAAGATGATCCAGTTAATTGTGAGATCCCGCCTCCCTCTGAGAGTAATCTAAAGAAACTGGGGTGCGAACTCTGTTTTAGAATACATAGAGGCATGAAGTGCTTTGTGTATGTATGGCTTAAAAGAGCGTGACCATGTCGCCCTCTACCGACCACTAATAGTTTATATACATATACATATATACACATATATACACACACACACATACCAGGGGCATAGCTAGGCGTACGCGCGTAAGCCAAAACGTCCACATCGTTTTGTCAACAACAACAATATTTAAAATAATTTTTAAAAAGAGAGAGATAGAGAGAGAGAGAGAGGAGGAATGTAGTAGTCCGGAGTGTCGAAAACTCAAGACTAAAATGTGTCAAATCCGCCAGCTTAAGCTTAAGCGGCCCCTTAAACCCCCTGCCGAAATTAGGAGTACACATCGTTAAAGGTCTAGCTACGCCCCTGCATACACACATACATATACATATACACATATACACACATATTATATACACATATATTATATATACACATATATAGTATACACACATACATATATAATATGTACATATAGATATATATATATATATATATATACAAATATATATATATATATGCACTGTTAAGCCACACATACACAATGCGATTTATTGTACATACATACACAGCTGGTGCTGGTTGGGGTTTTACGCCCTATCAACATCTAAGGTCAAACCAGGACGATGCACACATAGATACATGTGTACACACAGCTATGGTGCGTGCTGCCCTGTCCTACACTTCGCGACGAACAGTAATACCACCAGCCCCATTCTTGAAAGGTGGCCCTGTCACGTCCGACCTCACAAAACTACAATGTACTTTGGCCGTCAACCAGAAAAAAAGGTCTTCACTTTGAATTTTGTTATTGTTTTTATAACTTTTAAACAAATTTTCTTTTTTACCACCCCTGCAATGGAGTGTTGAGTGAAATTCAACTTGGAACCAGTGTGAATCTGCCTATGTTTGGAAATAATGAATGAGGATTACTAAACCAATGTCACATATATGGGCATAGCTCCATACTGTCCGACAGACCGTAAAGGCCCTGTCACACTATGACGTCATGACGTCAGCATAGGGAGAACGTGAAAAACGTCAAACTTCTCAGCGTAGTATGCAAATTTGGGCACAAGTTGAACATGGATGCAGCGTAGTTGATGAGAGCGTAACATCGGTAAAGCGTAGTGATAGCATCATTCAACGCGAGAGGACAACGTAATGATGCTCAGGGAACATTATGTACGTTATTCCATCGCCAGAACTACGTTGCTTTACGTTACATGACATTACATACGTCATGACACGGTGGCGAAATGCTGAACGTACGTTGGACGTACATTCGGCGTACATTCTCCTGACGTTCCCATTACGCCACGTGGAATTTCCACTGGCTTTAATGTGGGTCATCGTAGTGGAACGTAGTGAGCAGAGTTTGACTAACGTCCGTTTAACGTCATTGATGTTCGCCGAACGTGTACAGAATGTACGGCGAACGTAAACCCTTATGTTTGAGTTACGCCAAAAGTTTTGAACAGGTTCAAAACCTTGACTCGCGCCGATATAATGTGACGTAGCTCGACTTCAGTCTAACATCATTCTGACGTCATCATAAAATAACCCAACGTACGTCAACGTAATGACGTCAGGCTTATGTTGGCTTGTTACATTGTAGTGTGACAGGGGTATTAGATAGCTGACAGGAAATACTTGATGAGTCATGTTACAGGATTCAGCAGGAGTGTCAGCTTTTGTTTTCGGTTTTGCTTCAGAGGAAAAAGTATTTAAATAGTTGATAAATCTAACGGTGGTTTCTCCGAAGGAATTGTCTGATTGGGTTGCGGGGTGCTGTAACGGAGGGGATTTAGCTTTGTGTCGACTTGGAGCTCCCAGGAATGCCAATTCAGGGTGGACCGGTGGCGCCACCTGTCGGAGATTCATCACACCACACTGACTGAACCGTCACGACACTTGCACGCGCGCTATCTCTAGTACTGCAACTGATAGCCCTGATAGCTGACAGAGACGGGGTGTAATCGTAACATTTAGAACATAACTGATATAGTTGAAACGAGCAGTAAACATATAAATAATAGTGCCTATAAAAGGACTATAGCCGTGTTCACACACGGGCGTTAAGTCGCCTCAACTAGTTTGTCTCATGTAAGTCGACTCACATTGGCAGTGTGAACATGACACTGAGGCGGGTTAGGGCTGAGGCGGCTCAACTAGTTCGCCTCAAGTAAACCACGTCGCGAGGTGGTTTATATGAAGCGAACTAGCTTAAGTCGGCCCATCTTTCTTGTGTGGACGGTAGCGGTTTACTTGAGGCGGCTTAAGCACGTCACACACATGTGCAGTCGAGACATGAGTTTGTTGATTTTCCGGTCGATCAAAAGCACATATTATAGAATTTGGTCTATGAAACTGCTAGCTTTTCACAGATATTTTTTTCATCATTTATTTTTAGGTTTTCACTGTCCAGCAGAAAAGTTTTGGCCATTCCAAAACAATACGATTCAGTCGATACATATCTAGGTCGAACCCACACTCTCTCGTGGTGACATCGACTAACTGAAACTGGCGCTGGTTAGTATGGACTTGCTCATGCACAGATATCGATTTCCGCCTTAAACCGCCCCAAATACTGAAATGTGTGGACACGACACACTTTCACGCCAAGTTCGCCCCATCTAGTTCGCCTTATCTAATTCGGCCTAAAGTTGTGTGTGGGAGGGAACACGGCTTATGTTTAATTGGCACTTTCGGCACAAGGATAAAGACAAGGCCATACGTAGTCTGTGGCAAAAGGCTCAGTAGGCCTATTCTAGAAATGGCTGAAATGACAGAAGAATTGCAGTGGACATCTAGTAAAAGATGTTTGTTGGGGTTATACGTCCTAGAAACATCCAAGATCATATGGGGACTGGTACTGACTTGTAGATGAGCACTGATGACGACTTTATAGTGCTGACACACTAGTTCAAAATGGTTTGTCCCTTGTCAGCACCATGACACAATGCTTTATTCAGTCACGGTATCCTGATACTGAGCAAACCAGTCGTCGACCTTGCCATATGCTATTAAAACAAATTTCCAGGTCAGGTAGTGACTCCAGTGGGAATCGAAACCACAACTTCCCAACCAGCACTCTTACTAGTCTTAGTCTTACACCAATTCAGTCATCCCGGTCGAGCTTATATATTAAAAGTCCAGCCCCAAATGCCAAAAGTAGGCAACACTTTGACCATGCGCAGGTGGCGCCATGTGAGGGGGAAAAGGAACTAGAATTTAGATAATGTATATAATGGAGGCTAAGATGGAATAGAACCGACAGGTGAGCATATCCTTTCCGTTTATACTTCCATAATTCATGTATATATATATTCAAAACAATAAACTAAAATTGAATCACCCTATAGAGTGTGTGTTCAGTATCTATAAATGATCTCTAGTATGCATCCAATATCACTCTATATTTATACGTATTCAATATATTACCCAGTATGTATATGTATGTCTATGCTTGTCATTGTTACCATTATAGATTGTGTGTGTTTCATAATATCACAGCTAGTATTTGTGCAAAATTACTATTGGTTGTTAGATATGGTATATTTTTAATATCACCTTATTTAAATGTGTTCAATATTACATTACGTAGTATAGAGGTAGTACTACTACTAATAGTAGTAGTACTATTAGTAGTAGTAGTAGTGGTAGTAGTAGTGGTAGTAGTAGTAGCATTATTATACGTTCAATCCCACTGTATACAGTACCCTAGTTAATATGTTCCATATTATCCTAGATATTATATGTCTTTAGTATCAAAATTGATACTTGTCGCTTCGTAGCCTGGCACTCGGCATTATTAGGATAGGGCAAGGACTCGTTTGGCTCAGTGCCAGGATAATGTGACTGAGTGGGATATCAGGTCATGGTGCTGGCAGCCTGGTCTTCCAGTGGGGCAGCACTATAAAGTCGCCATGAGTGCGCACTGTCACAAGTCGGTACCCGTCCTGATATGACCCTAGATGTTGCTAGGACGTAAAACAACAACAAACAACACTATCACCCTAAATGGTATGTGTTCAATATTACCCTAAATAGTATTCCCATACCACCTTAGATGATATGTGTTCAGCATCACCCTAAATATTATGTGTTCAAAATGACCTCAGATAGTATCTGCTCATCACCATTAAAACATTAGAAATGAATACAATCAGACTATACGAGTACACCCACTGCAGACCTTACCTTGACTGGTATCCATAGATACAAGGTGTGCCCCTCCTCGTCGTCCCATGGTCAGCAGGAATGCTGTGGTTTCCACGTTTTTGTGTATTAAAGACGATGGTCACCACGCTGCGTCTCTTGTGAGGCATGGTGCGCGCCACACACCAGCGACAACCAACCACTGCCAACTAACTGAGCCACTCAAATTCCATCCAGTCGGGCCTCCCCTTCCCATTGGGTCCCGCGTCACCAAACAAACCCAACCTCTCGGCTCCGTTCCACTAATCAAAATTCGATCATCCATGACGACAAAATATATCCTTCCAACACAAAAACACCCCAACTACCCACAATCAGCTGCACCCATAGGCAATACTAACAAGGAGGGACGGAACTGCCCATCAATTATGTCTCATTCCTTTTCCTCAAAATCCTCTAAATTATTCTTCCTTTTAAACAAATATGGTTGCATTGCGCATAGGAACTGATGCAGAGAACCCTGTGTGTACATGGATGGATTGTTCTGTGTCTACTGGGCGCAGTGGCCGATTTGGTAGAGCGCAGGCTTCGCGTGTGGGAGATCGGGAGTTTGGTTCCCAGTCAAGTCAAACCGATGACTTATAAAATTGTTACTTGTCGCTTCCTAGCCTGGCGCTCGGCATTAATAGGATAGGGCAAGGACAGGCTAGCTCAGTGTCAGGATAATGTGACTGAGTGGAATATCAGCTCATGGTGATGGCGGCCTGATTTCCAATAGGGGCAGCACTATAAAGTTGCCAAAAATGTGCAATGTCATAAGTCTGTACCCATCCTGGTATGACCTTAGATGTTGCCAGGACGTAAAACTCCATTGTTTGGTGCCACTTGTTCCTGCGCCCGGACGTGGAGCCGCGTGTAATGACCGTGGCGGGGAGCCCGGGAGTGTGACGCCGGCAATTACACACTAATCAGGCCGATTGTGTCCCGGGGCAGGCGGCCGACTAGCCATTAGTCTACTTTTAACCCTGCATCCACAGTGCACAGAGTCCACCTAATATCTACATCGTAATACTAAATAGTGGCGTGCAAACCAACCACTGACCAGTCAGTTAGCCGCATGTCTGAGTGAGTCTTAATGGATTAACACATAGTGAAAGCTGGATTGTGGACTGTTTCCAATCTACATACAAACAGTTACAAGCCATAAACAAGAAACAAGAAAACCTAAATGATCGCTAAAACAAAATTCAAAAGATTTAATCACATTGGATTAGCGCTGCCCTGCAGTGAAAACAAGTGTTAACATACTTATAATCTATCCGGTGTGAGCAGGGTAAATAAATTCATCACACAAAAAAAGGAGAACAAAAGATAGAGCTTACACTGTCATGCCTATTTCCCTTAAAAGATAGAGCTATTTTCATTGTAGTTATTATGCATTTGCCCCTCCCCCCGCCCCCGACATGCCAATAGCCGTCTCCCACGATAACTGTTCAAAACGAGGCTATCGGTAAGAATGGGTTACACATGTAATTAAGGAGTGTCTCCATGTAGAACAGTGAGGTCACGTTAAGTTGGGGCCCCTATACCCACAGCGTACTTATAGTTAGACCACCCAGCATCCTATTATTTAACAGTTTCCGCTATGATACGTGGGGACTGAGGGGAGGGGGGGGGGGGACGGAAATCCATGCACATAATGGATAACAAACACATCTCTATCGACCCCCATAAAGACAAGAAATCGGATCTGGAAGTTTTCTGAGTAATTGACAAAATAAAGAAAAAGGGTAGGACCCCTGCCTACTACTAGTTTCCTTAATGCTGCATAAGCCGATGATTTTCACTTTCTGTGTATTTTTATTATTAAACATAATACGTCGAGAAGCATGACCTACTTTGCTCTTCAGTTTGAAGAAAACAAATTCTTCTAATGGATTAAGTTTGGAGATATTTAAAGTAAAAACTAGAATTTATGTTGGTGTGCACGTCAAAATGCGAGATACTATTCTGCCAAACAGAATTTCTGTATATTTTTTTTATTAAGTATGATAATTATTATCTACTTTAACTTGGTTTGAGGTAGCGTGTTTTTTTTTAGGGTTAACGTTGGAGAAATGTAAACACTTCATTTTGGCATGCACGTCGAAATGCCAGACCCTATATATCAGGGATGAAAGTGGTCTCCGGGAAAAAAAGCGGAAACGCTGATATTCTCCCATAGGTTTAGCATTGTCAGGGAATCGCGGAAAATTCCTGGAAGTCGGGTTACATATATATTGGTATACGCTGATAGTGCTGCACCATTTGAAGCATGGATTAGTAGAGTATGCTGCTAGTGCTGCGGCGCTTGGAGCATTTATTAATATTAGTAGTATACACTGATAGTGCTGCGGTCTTAGCACCACATATTAGTATATACTGATGGTGCTGCGCGATTGGAAAATCTCGGGAATCCGCGGAATCGCGGAGATCTTTCATCCCTGATATATACTGTCGTGGGGGTGATGAAAAGGGGAAATATTGCGTCTAGAGCGGGACTTGAACCCACATCTCTTTGCATTCCGGGCCAGTGTGCTAACCATTAAACCACCTGGGCTCCCTAATATCACCACACTACCCACGCCTACCTGTCTATGTGGTTACTTGCCTAAGAGGTCAGTGCAGACTACTACAATACTATAGATTTCAACAGTGATGTGTTCTATTCAGATTTGACTTAGTATTCATTCTATGCAGTAATAAATGTTTAATAAGTGCACAAACAAATTAAACACGTACGATCAAATCTAGGTAACTATCTTTATTTAGAAAAGGTCTTAGTTTTATCGGATTATGCAGTTTTAATGGAGAGTCCAATAGTAATAACATTAGGGACATGTAGTATATTTGTCATATCTATATATAGACCGCTGCCATGTCGTTGACTTGATTCCATGCTTGAGAAATATTAATTAGACATCTATACAGTAAAACCTCACTAAGTCTAACCAACCACCTTCACAGATAGACCACTCCCCTATATCGATCGCTTTATTTGGGCCCAAGAATACCATTGTAACCATATTCTAACTCCCTAAAGCGACCCCCCACTCCCTAAATGGACCACTTAAAGTTAAAGACAGTCCCAAGATCGGTCGATTTAGAGAGGTTTTACTGCCCCATTGTAACCATATTCTAACTCCCTAATCCGACCACATCCCTAAATGGACCACTTAAAGTCGGCCCCCAGGTCGGTCGATTTACAGAGGTTTTACTGTATATTTATATGTAATGCATCACCTGTGTGGGGTAGTATTTATTACCTGTGTAGGATAGAAAGGGGTTTGGCTGCTGGACACACATGTCCATGCACTGTACATCCCACAGACTAAATGGCAACCTTAGATGTTGCTAGGACGTAAAATAACAACAAACAAACAAACACAAACTCAATGACAATGGCATTAATTTAGTACTCAGTAGTAGTGTAGTGTGCTGATGGTCTCCTTACCTGGAGCTATAGTCGTACGTCTGTTTCGGCAGCGTGAGACTTGAGTCCAGAGATCCATTCGTATCCTCATGCTCTGGACTGCCGGTGGCGCCCCCTGGTGAAATCTGCGGGAACAATATTGTACCAGGCATTGTAACGATCAAGACAGTGACACAAACATTATGACACAAATATCCATTTCAGGACGGGTACCGACTTGTAACAGTGCGCACTTATGGCGACTTTATAGTGCTGCCCCACCAGGAGACGAGGCCAACAGCACCATGATCTGATATCCCACTCAGTCACATTATCCTGACACTGAGCCAACCAGTCCTTGCACTACCCTAATAATGCCGAGCGCCTGGAAAGGAAGTGACAAGTATCAATTTTTAAGTCATTGGTTTGACTCGACCAGGGTTCGAACCCACGATCTACCAACACGGAAGAAGGACGCTCTACCTCATTTGGCCATCCAGTCTGGTCAGCATTTATATTTCAGGTGGAAATACATTCGCATTGTAGTGAATTACTATATAAACTCACCCATGAACAGGGCTTGCGTACCTGTAGTACTGGCATAGTTCTCTTTTCAGCGGCAGACTTCGATAAATATTGTAAAGATGAAGGAAGTGTACAGTACAACCACTGGCGATGCATTGGGATACGTGTTACTTAATGTGCCCCAAGTAGGCCTACTAAGGCATCTGAATGAATGATTGACAGACACCGGAGGGATCAAAATATTGTAAATAATTATGAAGCGGGTCTGATCTCATGTCACTCACACCAGTCTAGAAATCACCTATCTACCCAAGTAAAATTAACCTAAATAAAGTAATGCTTCCTCACCCGAACATCAGCTGTGACGGTCCTGCCATCAGACTGTAGCGGCGCCTGGTGGCTCTTATCCACACTATTCAGTGGCGCCACCTGGTAAGACTCCATTTGTGAAGGCGCTGACTTTTCCTTCTTGTGCTGGGCCCAGCGGGCACCGGAAGAGGCCGACCGACGCCGGTCCTTGGCTGGTTCCTGGGCTGAGGTGGGCCGACCACCTGGCGCAGGGAGAGGTGGGTCTGCCAACGAAGGAGCCAAGGAGAGCGTTAGGCCAGCACTGCCATCCTCGGCATGCCCGGCAATGTCCCTGGGCAGAGACTTGGATTTGGTCATGGCGGATAGCGGGTGTTCTTGGTTGTAGTGCAGGCAGTCTTCGGGCATCTTATGTGGGGATGGCGACCGCTCGCGGTACAACCCAACCGCAGAGTCGATGCTGCTGCTGCCACGACTGCTGAGGCTGTTGTATTTGCTGTTACCAGAGCTGTCCATGCTGCTCGAGCTAAGCCGCTTTCCGGTCTTCATCTCGAAGAAGTTGAGAACGGCTATATGTTGCATTTTCTTGAGTTCGGGATCTGAGATGCGGTGTCCATCCAGGCTACTGCTGCTTGTAGAGCGGACGGAACCTGGTCGGCGTTGGAGGCTGGATGGCTCGTATGATCCACGGAATATGTCAGAATCAGCAGAAAGCCGCTTGTCGCGTAAGACTGAAGCGGGGTCTGAGAGACGGTGCTGGTTGACCGCAGCCTTATCCATACTCCGCTGATACTCCTCTGCAGATGGGTCGGAGGATCGATGTCCTTGAACTGGGACACCTCCTCCAGGTCCCTTCTCATTGTACTCAAAGTTATCAGAGTTCTTGTGATTCATCTGATCTGTTGCTTTGGGTCTTCGTACATCACATACATTTGTGTCCAGACTGCGTTCGCGTTCTGTAATTCGCTCTTTCACAGGGCGAATCTGCTCAGAGCTAGTCCGGTGGAGTTTCTTAATATGGCTGTCATTGATGGGAAAAGCTAACTTTTGAGCAATTTTACTTGAGTTGTTCTCCTCCTGAGAGAAATGCCCAGAGTCGTACCTCTGGTGCAGGGCTTCCTTGTGGACCTCGTCTCCCTTGGGCCGGTTGTACCAGCGAAGGGGCTTATCTTCAATCGGGGTACCCGGAGGAGGCTCCTTGGGCTCAGGATAAAGCTGGTTATTTCGACTCGAGCCAACATGTGAGGCAGACATAGACTTGCCATGACTACTCAAGTACCGTCTATTTGGATCATCCACGGATTCAATCTCATCAAAAATACCAAAAGCCTTCCTCAATGACAGCTTTTTACTCCGATCCATCTTTTTCTTTCCTTCCTTCGGAGTATCGTTATTTTTCGGCATCAGCTCAGCACATGTCGGTGGCTTGTTTGTAACAGTCCTATTGTCCTCCGTATCATTAGGAGACCAGTAGTCTTTAGACTGCCTCAGCAATTGGGGCTCTCCTGAGCGTCGCCTCTGCGCCTTCTGCTGTTGCTGCTGCTGCTGCTTCTGCACTTCCGGAACAGTGAGCAGAGAAGGGTGACTACTGTAGTTGTTTTTCATTTGATTGCCAAAGAACTCTCGCGAAAGCTTCCTCATTATCGATGTCTGGCTTGGAGAGTGATCATGGAGTGTCTGGAGAATTGTATCCTTCACTTCCTGTGTTGGACCGCACATCTGCTGCGCAGTCATTGCATTCTCATACTTCTTCGGGCTCTCCTCACGGATCGTCTCCGGAATGCGGTTCTCCTGTGCCATCTTATCGACAATGGGAGCGCTTCGATGGAAGCTGTTCATATCGGCGTAGTTATCTACTGGTGATAATTGCTGATGCAGTGTTGGCGCCTGCTGCACAGTCCCAGCACTGAAGAGGTTGGGGTTGAGCATTTCTGGCAGCATTGAGGGCTGGACCTGGCAGCCCTGGTCAGCCTTCTTCTGTTTGCGCCGCTCCAGGGTAGACATCGGGGTGACCATGGGGGTGACCATAACAAGGTCCATGTTCACCTGGATCTCGACATTGCGGTAAGCTGGCTCCATCGGAGTCAACTGTGGTAACTGGCCAGCACATGGGGAGGCTAATGGAGGACCAGCGAAATACTGATTGGACAGAGACTTTGGTGGAGGAGAGATCTCCGTTTGGGTTGCGGTGTTATAGAAGGGCTTCTGGTGGACAATAATTGTGTGGCCAGAGCTACTGCCTGACCGCTTCTTTTTGGGCATTGGTGGCGGGGCGGATTGGGGGAGAGGCGGAGCGGTCTGGGGAAGTGAAGGCGGGGACGTCTGTGGAAGTGGTGGGGGAGTCTGTGGAAGTGGCGGGGCGGTCTGGGATAATACTGAGGGGGGATTTCTCTTCAGTCCTGGTGGGGAGCCTTGCCTGGGAGGTACTAGCTCTCTACTTTCATTAGCATACTGAAATAGGTCATCCACAGCTGAGGTCTCACTTTTCTGGTTTGAGTCATTTGTGGCTTTATTAAATGCATCATAGTTAGTTTCGCATCCGTAACCCGGATACGTTGGCTTGGCATTGTACAGGTTCTTAATCTCAACGTCACCTTTCGCATCTACCACTCCGTAACCGCCAGTCCGCTTGGAACTCTCCCCGTTCCCTATCCCAACATGCTGTGGGTACTGGCCCTGGCCCTGGTTGTTGTCCGGATGCTCCTCCAGGTGCGCGTTCAGCCTCACCTGGCAGGCGGACCAGGAGTGTGAATGCGGCCCACCCCGACTGATGTCCTCTCTGGCTGCCTCTGCCTCATCTGCCTCCAGCTGGGCCTGGTACGCAGATGGCCAGGAGGAGAGTCGCTCGGTGCTGCGGCCTGGGTTGAGCAGGTAATGGCCGCGTGAGTCATCCCTCCCCGGAGGCAGTGGTGGTGGGGGCGGTGAGGTCATGGACAGCTCAACCCCGGAGTCCTCACTTAGCATCTGTCGGTGGTCCGGCTGTGGCCACGGCGGGATCTCGGGCGGGTCCCCCCTGGCTTCGCTTTCCCCGCGGGGCGCAAAGCCCTCGTCTGAGATGGCGCGAGACTGCGCGAAGTTGGTGTAGGAATGTGAGTAGGCCTCGGCCTGTACGAGACTGCCATGGGACAGGCTGGCGGCTGCTGCCGCATTACTTTTCGCCGCCTCGAATGCATCAATGTTCTCGTAGTTGTTGGGCTTGTACGGCGTCGGACGGCTCCAGCCCCCGTAGGAGTCGCAGTCCTTGCCGGCAGTGCCCTGCCGCTGCCGAATATCCTGCATCGAGTGCGACAAGGGGAGTGTGGTGGTCGGCGGCCCATACTGCTGCTGCCGCTGCTGCTTCTGCTGTTGCTGTTGCTGTTGTAGCTGTTGCTGATCAGCTTGAAAATGCGGCTGCACCTGCGACTGCGAATAGGACAAGAAGCCACCACCGCCACCGCCAACGCCACCGAAGCCGGCACCGGGACCGCCGCCCCCGTCCTCCGTGGCCGGGAAGGTGCCCGCCCGGCAGCGGCTGCCCTGGTAGGTGGTGGGCTCGCGAACCCCGGCCTTGGACACTGGGCAGTTCACGTAGCCGGCACTACCGTGCAGCTTCCGACGGGGCTCCACGGGCGGTGGTTGGGGAGGCTTGTTGAGCGCCGGCTGTGAGGCGGAGGCAGCGCCGGCACCATGGTGCCAGCCGGCCCCCGGCCCCGGCCCGCCCGCCATGCTCGTGCCGGTCTTACCGGCCGGTCCCAGGTTCTGCAGGCTCTGGAAGTTGGCCATGGCCGTCGAATCGGAAGCGGGCGCCCCGAACTGCATGCTGGGTGCTGGGGCGCGCTGCGCACTGCTCACCGACTTGGGCTTGGGCTTCTTGGCAGATTCGGCATTGGACGTGGTGGCGCCCGCTGGAGCCTTCAGTGGGCTCCTCAAGCCCACATCTGTACTCGGGCAGTCATTGACTGGGTGCCATGAGATAGGCCGCTTACTCGTACTGCGGATACTGCAAGCAGACAAAGGGAATACTGAGTTAATCTACAAGTCTGGCTATGTCATTCACAATTTTAATTGACAAAATGACTCGGCATGATCCTCTGTTCAGAAGGGGAAGAAAAATACAATTATTTCCTGCTGACCCAATTACAAATAACTAGAAGTAGAAGGTGTATAGCTATGCGTTATGTTATTTGAAATATATCAGCCTATGGGCTAGAAAAAGAAAACTGGCCTAATAGTAATACTGTAATAGGGGAATTTAGTTACTGATAATCGCCACTGGATGATGCCACCGTTAAAAGCAATGTAGGAACAGAGAAACAATATCGTACTAAATATAATAATAAAACAAGTGCTTCACTGTCCAATACCGTAAAACCCCGAAGTAACTAAGCAAGTTCATTGTTGTATAACAAACAACACACACAATATATTCATATTTCTAGATTCATCAAAACAAATACGATGATTCATTGGTGGTTGTTTGAGACCATGTCGGCAGTAACGGCCATATTCATGGCGAGAAGTGTTGTCTATTTCTGTTTATAACAATCGGGTTTACACCGTGTAAAAGCATAAATAAATACCAATATGGTACAATTTTAAATTTTTTTTGTATGGGTACATTAGTTGTTTAAGCAGGGGAAATTTCAGTCGCAGATAACTGGTCTTCCTCATTCCACTGCTCCTTGCCCTATCCTAGTAATGCCGAGCGTCTGGCCAGGAAGTGACAAGTATACATTTTTAAGTCATTGGTTTGACTCGACCAGAATTCGAACCCACGATCTACCAACACGGGAGATGGATGCTCTAACTCATTCGGCCATCCCGTCTGGATATAAAACGAATTGTCATCATATATTGATGAAAACAATTGCACCACATGCTTGTTATTTCAATGCTTAATCTGGAAGGGAAGGCCAAATCGGTCAGAACAATGGCTGCCCCCCCGCCCCCCATGCAGGAGGCTATGGGTTTGAACCTCAACCGAGTCAAATCAACAATGTACTAAACTTGTAACTGTCGCTACCTCGCCTGGCGCTCAGCATTAAGAGGACAGGGCCAGGACTGGGTTGCCCAGTATCGGAATAATGTGACTGAGTGGGATATGGTACTGGTGGCCTAATCTTCCACTGGGGTACAACTATAGAGTCAGCACGAATCTGCACTGCTACAAGGCGGTATCCATCCTGATATGATCTTATATGTTAATAGGATATAAAACACCAACAAACAAATGAAACTAATACTAATCTATCAACAAACAGCACAGCACCGTGCTTAGGAACATGGATTTTTAACATTAATTCATATCTAATCTCCTTTCAAGATAACAAACAGCCTGCCACAACGTGTGGCCGCGCCATCTGGTGCTTCCCTTTTCTTTTCAATTCAATTCACATTTCACCCTTTTCTCCTTTCTTATAGTTGCACAACCTGGTGAAACTAAGCAATTTTCAAAAGCACAGCACTTGTCTTTATAACATTTATCATCCGTGGCCATAATATTTCTTCTAAGGAGCAATAAATGCCTTACTAAATTAATTTAATAGAACAGGCCACTGCTGAAAGTCATACAAGCCATTAGTACCAACATTTAGGGTTTTTTTTAAAGAGCAGTTATTTAGCATGTTTTCTCTTCAAATATATTCAAAATTATCAATTACTCCATAATGAAGGAAATATCGATGAAACTAATATATATACTACACATATCTTAATATAGTAGAAAGCAAAAACTCATATTTTGCAAATCTAATTCTAAAGTTGCATCAAATTTTCAAAACCAAAACCATTATCCAAAATTGAGTCTACATATCTAACTTAGATACTGATGCACTTATTAAGCATGTGTTGCTAAATATAAGGGAATACTGAGGCAATTTAGTAGAACCAGTTACTGCTAAAGCCTATGGTGTCAGAGTTGTGGCATGCTCACCAAAACTAATTTGACATATTTGCACTTCAAATATCTCAAAACCTAGCCATTTAAAATGAACAGTACTTGGAACTGAAGTAAGGTAGATTATAACAATCAATATAATATATTTATCTTTAAAAAATGACAGAAAATTAAAACCATCGGACTATGCATCTTTACTGCAAACTGTCTTGAATAGGTTGTCGTCCTCTTTGTGCGATTGGGTGAGATGTGTGTGCGGGGGGAGGGGGAGGGGGTGCAGGTGGCACACTACGCCTACGGGCCCCGTTACCTCTCACGTAATGTAATGTCGCCAGCCCCAATAGTGCCCGGGGCCAGATTTAACCCAGCGAACACCTGGATGGACACTGGAGGAATCAGCTTACCCAGTACTCGCAATGATACGGCACTATAGTATTAGCAACATCAATACAGCCTTTATGTGACTTGCATCGAAGGGGTAGGGCCGATGTTTACTAACTCACACAGTCAGTTTTTTTCAAACCAAATCTAATGTAGTAATGATGATAATAATACAAATGTCAATATATAAATTTAAAGAAATTTGAGTTTTGAGACAGTGTGATTATTGTATACACATTAGAAAGTTTGCATGGAACATGTGTTTTTGTGAATCTTATCTTTTTCTTTTGACCCCGCAGAAGTAAGTATATTTGGTACATAATGTATGATGAAGCAATCTCGATATGCTTAAATCTGCTTATGGTGAAGGCTACATAATAAATTCTTCATGAAATACCACACATATATGTAGGCGAGCGGAAGGGGTGTGGGTGTGGGGATTATAATATAACTGATCTATATATGATCTATATATGATCTATATATGATCTATATATGATCTATATATGATCTATATATGATCTATATATGATCTATATATGATCGAAAATTGCATAAATTATGATAACTTTACTCCACCCAAGTAAGTAAGTTAAAGCTGCATAGTCCGATCAAATATCAAATTTTCAAAATCAAACCAATTATCTAGATTTGATTTTACATATCTAACTTAGATACTGATGCACTTATTAAGCATTTGTTTCTGTGTAAAAGGCACTACTGAGTCAATTTAACAGAACGTGTTACTGCAGAAGTCTATGGTGTCAGAGTTTTGGCAAGCATGCCAAAACTAATTTTCCATGTTTGCACTCAAAATATCTCAAAAGTTTACCATTTAAAATAAAAGTAACTTTGAAATAATGTAAAGTAGATACCAGTGAGATCTTGTTATAACGCGATCGTATGTTTCAAATGTCATATAATGTATGTTGTATATGTGATGTATAACGCATTATACGAGTATAAATACAGGGGTAACATGTACATCCTATATTCCGTCTTGCGCATTGGAGTGCCCCCCCCCCCTCACCCCTCCCAGCTGTCTGGTAAATTGAGGGGCGGGCGCCCCCCTCGCGTCACACACTGGAGGAAATTTATAGCATTTTTATGGCAATATATGCATAGCCAGGTCACCAAGTCAAACACTAGGGCCGTAATCGATTAACGCCACCCGGGCGACTCGGGTCACCCGAGTTGTCAGAATTTCAAATCGAACACCGCGAGTGGAGTTGACAAAAACACGTGCCGTGTGCAAAACGACCCGACGCCAGTAACCCACATCTTGGCTGGGGTTTGCTAGGAACGATGACGTCACACCTGGGCTGGTAGCTGTAGGATAACAGTTACCAGTATAAATCCTATTCGCTGTTTTAATGCTTTTTTAAAAATAACCCAGATTGTCAGCTTATACGATCATAAAATACTTTAAATCCTATTTTGCTGTACTTACATTGGTTATTAAAACAAATAATTAGGTTTTAGATTAAGCCACCATTTTTTACACCCCGAGCACGGAGAAGCGCATTCGTTTATTCAACCCTAGTCTGTCGGATGTGCGCATGCGCCAAAAAGTGGCTCGGGTGACCCGAGTTGATTAATCGATTACGCCCTTAGTTAGAGCAACGAGTCAGCAAGCACAGTTAGGTTTATATTTAGGTTGAATTACAAGGCAAACTTGGTGGTTAGTTTACATGGCCGAGTAGCAGTAAGAAACGTGTTTGCCCGGTGCCACAAGCATTTATAAGACCAGCGACTTCACGGTGTTCCGCTAGAATATAACATGAGCGCAGCAGGTACAGGTCACTCAGAAAATAGTTTATGGAGTCTGGGATGTATTACAACGCATGTACTACAAGTTTTCAGGGTTGGCAGGGTTGGTTGCGTTGGCTTGGTTGGCTGGTTGGCTGGCTGGCTGGCTGGCTGGCTGGCTGGCTGGCTGGCTGGTTGGTTGGTTTGTTTGTTTGTTGGTTGGTTGGGTGGTTTGTTGGTTGGTTGGTTGGTTGGTTGGTTGGTTAATCGGTTGGTTAATTGGCTGGTTGGTTGTTGGGACTTTTACGTCCTGGCAACATGTAAGGTTTGTTTGTGTGTTGTTGTTTTACGTCTTAGCAACATCTTGGGTCATATCAGGACGGGTACCGACTTGTGACAGTGCGCACTCATGGTGACTTTATAGTGCTGCCCCACTGGGAGACCAGGCCACAAGCACTATGACCTGATATCACACTCAGTCACATTATTCTGACACTGAGCCAACCAGTCATTGCTCTATCCTAATAATGCAGAGTGCCTGGCTAGGGAGCGACAAGTATAAATTTTTAAGTCATTAGTTTGACTAGACAAGGTTTTGAAATCGTGGGTTCGAATCCCACGATCTACCAAAACATGAGACGAATACTGAACTCATTCGGCCCTCCCGTCTGGTATCGCATGCGCAGTGAACAGCTACCAACATTAGTTGTCGCCACTGCCTTCAGAGGGCGGGTTGGTGGTTGAAATCGTCGATAAGATCTTTTCCACAGGACACGCTGCAAACTGAGCTTCTACCCACAAAATAGTTTTTGCTGCTGCCATCAGAGAGGAGGGGGTGGGTGTTGTTAGTGGAAATACCCAACCTGTGGTCCACAAATGGTTCATCAAAGGATGTGGTATGTGCTGTCCTGTCTGTGGGAAAGTGCATATAAAAGACCCCTTGCTGCTTATCGGAAAGAGTAGCCTATGTGGTGGCAGGCGGCTTCCACCAAAGAAATGTGTCAGAATGAACATATGTTTCATGTCCAATAGCCGATGATAGGGGCGCCGTTATAAAAGAAACACTTTTCCTGTGATCTGCTACCCATAATATGAGACTGTCTCTGCCGTCAGAGGGTTGGTTAATGGCTGAAAGCTTTGATTACACATCCTCTTAGATATAACAAATCAGATGATATCTAAACATAAATTTTGAATTCATATAACTTGCTACTATGCGACTCTTTCAAGTTAATTCATTTGTCCTGAGATAATCCCTTCTTTGCAGTTCCATATTCCGTTGGTTTCTAGTTCGTACAATTTCTTTAGATAAATTTATTCCATTGATCATATCATTTAGTTTGAAGTTACATCTGTTATAAATTTGTTGTGGGGGGTGATGAAAATGGGAAATATTGCGCCTAGAGCGGGACTTGAACCCACATCTCTTTGCATTCCAGGCCAGTGTGCTAAGCATTACACCACCTAGGCTCCCTGATATCAACACACTACCCACGCCTACCTGTCTATGTGGCTCCTTGCCTGAGAGGTCAGTGCAGACCACTACACTCGTCCCCCTGGAATTGTAAGTCTTTTAATGCTTACAATTATATACATACAGGCAATGCAACGCACTTACATACACAGGGTAGGTTCAACAACTATACAGCGCGTAGCTTGTACAGGATCCTGGTCACGGCAATCAGTGTTGTGGGGGGGTGATGAAAATGGGAAATATTGCGCCTAGAGCAGGACTCGAACCCACATCTCTTTGCATTCCGGGCCAGTGTGCTAACCATTACACCACCTAGGCTCCCTGATATCAACACACAACCCACGCCTCCCTGTCTATAGCCGTGTTCACACGGGAAAAGTTTAAAGCGATTTAGACAAGTCGAATAATATGAATCGATTTAGAGGCCCGTTCACACTGACCGAGTTTGAAAGTGTGTCGCGTCCACACGGGCAGTACTTGGGCCGGCTTAAGCCGGAAATCGATATCTGCGCATGAGCAAGTCCATACTAACCAGTGCCAGTTTCGGTTAGTCGACGTCGGCACGAGAGAGTGTGGGTTCAACCTAGATATGTATGGACTGAATCGTATTGTTTTGGAACGATCAAAACTTCTGCTGGGCAGTGAAAACCTAAAAATAAATGATGAAAAAAATATCTGCGCGCAGCTAGCAGTTTCATAGACTAAATTCTATAATATGCGCTTTTGATCGACCGGAAAATAAACAAACTCAAGTCTCGACTTTGCATGCGTGTGAGGTCCTTATCCGCCTCAAGTAAGTCGGTTGCGTTCACACGGGCGATATAAGTCGAATCATAAAATTTGGTTCATATAAACCACCTACATAGGTGGTTTATAAAATCCGAATTATATGAGTCGATTCAGGCTTAAACCTCCTCAGCCGCGCGTTCACACGCCAAATGTGAGCCGAACTAGGCAAGGCGATTTATATGAATCGAATTAACTGCCCCGTGTGAACACGGCTTTAGTGGCTCCTTGATAGTGAAAAAAATTCCAAATTAATGTTGCTGTACAAGTCAACATTTGGGACACCTTGGCCTTAAAGGTCCTGTCACACTGCATAAGCATATGCCGGTGTATGTGACACATGCTGTCATACGGGGAAAATTTTGAACATGCTAAAAAATACTACTTATGCCAAACCTACCCATAACTTGTCTCAGCATACACCAGTGGGCTGGTAACGAATACTACTTATGCTAAATGTACCCATAACTTGTCTCAGCGTACACCAGTGTACACCAACGTGTTGGCGCAAAATCACATATGTTGGCATATGCTGATGCAATACAGCACATTTTGACAGGGCCTAAAGCCCCTGTCACACATCACCGGATTGGAGGAAACGGAAAGAAACCGAACAAAGTCCATTGATAGTCAGGTTTGTGTCCGTACACGTTTTGAACATGCACAAAACTTGGAATGGATGCCGCCGGATTGACGTCTATGTTTCTTGTCCGGTTTGAGTCTGTTTAGTCCGCGTACCGTTCGTTGGCTATCCATTCATGTCCGTTTCATATCCGGGTCATGTCCATTCGTCCAGCGGCCTTTGACCCGATATCGCAACATTTTGACACATTTTAATACATTTTGATACTTATGATGCCCGGACTAGACAATTCTGTCCATTGCTCAATCCAGTGATGTGTGACAGGGGCTTTAGGCAGTAACAACAGGTCTTATTAAATTCTCTTAGTTTGTATGCCCCTTCTACGAACAACAAATGCTTCACAAGTGCACCAGTTGGACATGTAGAATCAAATATGGATAACTGTCTGGGTTTAGACAATTTGATGGTTTCATCGGGCTCTGTAGCTTTGATATGCTACTCACACACTGACCTCTGACCCGTCTTCGCGTCAGCATCGCAATGAGTCGTTTAAGAGAGACATTAAAAAGATATATAGAAATCTCTAAATCATCTAGAACTGTCAGTTTAGGGCTATGAATAGGACTTTCATTAGTTTCATAATGAGATTAATTATTTCATGAACTCATCATTTATTACTACAGTGAAACCTCTTTAACCGACCACCTCCACAGATCGACCACTCCCCTATATCGATCGCTTCATTTGGGTCCCAAATATACAATACCATTGTAATGATTTTTTTTAAATCTCCCCAAATGGACCATTTAAACTTGGTTACATTGTCGGTCGATTTAGAGAGGTTTTGCTGTATTTCCAAACATTGCCGTCATAAAGCTACCCGTGGTGTTCTCTGTGGCGGAGTGGTTAGAGTGTCTGACTTTTTTCTAGGTCGGACTCCTAATCTGAAGGTCGGTGGTTCGATTCCCCGTGCCCCCATCTCTGCCAATTTGGATTTCCACCGCTGTGTATAACTTACAGCGACATCAAAGGCCAGTTGCTCTCATTCCATGTCTATGTGGTGTGGGAGGTTAAAAATCCCTTGGGTCGGTAAAAGTGTAGGCTCGGGCTTTCTATCGACAAACTGTCTAATGGTGAAAACAAGCCTACTCAGGCTTATCCATGATAGGCAGTATAAATCTTCAACAACAACAAATACCGCCGCAACAAGCACATGTAAATAGGGAGGATCCTTATCACTATTTCTAACATACAGCTGTCAACAATGTAGAACATGAGTCTCAAAGATAATATGTACACACACGAAAGGCGTGAGTAGTTAGCTACCTAGTATTAACAGACACACGATCGAACCAATCCATCACACTCACACGATGATAAAGTCAACGTGTATATCATGTCCCCTGATACTCAACCGCAACTAGAAGCAATTACTTAGAAGATAATGGATGGATGGTGCACATGTATGATGTAGAGCAAAGCCTCTAGGTTTGAATTATATTATTTATTATGTTGAGCATACATGGGTGATTGTTTAATTATATTAAATACACACATAATATATTAATACATATAGCTAATAAGTTTGTTGGTGTGTTTGTTGTTGTTTACGTCCTAGCAACATCTAAGGTCATATCAGGACGGGTACCGACTTGTGACAGTGCGCACTCATGGCGACTTTATAGTGCTGCCCCACTGGGAGACCAGGCCGCCAGCACCATGACCTGATATCCCACTCAGTCACATTATCCTGACACTGAGCCAACCAGTTCAGGGGTTTGACTCGACCAGGATTCGAACCCACGAACTCATAGGTTTGGATCTCCCATTCTCTCAAAACAGGAGACGGATGTTCTACTCATTCGGCCACCGTCTGGTATTCCTAATAAGTATGTGTATATTAAATATAATATATACTAATTGTGTGAATAATAAATATGCTATCTATTAAATGGTGAAATATACACACGGTTCTAATATAATGTAATATAATATATTATAACATAATAGCAGAGAACAGGGAATGCTGTTTTCACAACATAGGAAGGGACAACAATAGCCTTGACAGTGTGAACAAAAACAAAAGTGGAAACAAATGTCTATCCTAAATCAAAACAATGTCCAAAACAGAAATGCAGCCAGAGTAGTAATAGTATATATGACACACAATAAGGATTGCTGAATACATACATATTTGAGGCATATCAGGGTTAATTCCCGACACATGTGCAGAGGACGATTAAGTCGGGGTGGGGGGTGTGGGGGGGTGGGGGGTTGGCATCTAAACAATGCCCGAAATAATAAAAATAAAACAAAACAAAACAAACAAAAACCACACACAACAAACCAACAACAAAAGCAGGTTACTATACATGATATATAATAAGGACTGCTGTATACATACATATTTTAATCATAACATGATTAATAAATAATAATGTCCTGCGTGGTGCAGGCATCGAGACAATGTCCGAAACACACACACACACACACAGAGGTTAGTTTATGACATAAAATAAGGTATACATACACATTGGAATCCTATTAACCTTATGTCCGATACCACATGCACACAGAGTACTACCATCCCCTACTGCTCCTATGACGTGGTGGCCGAATCGGTAGAGGGCATGCTTCCCGTGCAGAAGGTCGGGAGTTCAATTCCCGGTCCAGTCAAACCAATGACTTACAAATTTTATATGTGTCGCTTCCTAGCCAGGCGCTCGGCATTATTAGGATAGGGTAAGGACTGGTTGGCTCGGTGTCAGGATAATGTGACTGAGTGGGATATCAGGTCATGTTGCTGGTAGTCTGGTCTCCCAATGGGACAGCACTGTGGCAGAGTGGTTAGAGTGTCTGACTTTGTTCTAGGTCGGACTCCTAATCTGAAGGTTGGTGGTTCGATTCCCTGTGCCCCCGCCTCTGCCAATTTGGCAGCGTCATCAAAGTCCAGTTGCTCTCATACCTTGTCTATGTGGTGTGGGAGGTTAAAAATCCCTTGGGTCAGTAAAAGTGGAGGCTCGGGCTTTCTATTGACAAACTGTCTAATGGTGAAAACAAGTCTATTCAGACTTATCCATAATATGCAGTATATATCTTCAAGAACAAAACTAACTATAAAGTCACCATGAGTGTGCACTATCACAAGTCGGTACCCATCCTAATATGATGTTCGATGTTGCCAGGATGTAAAACTCCAACAACCAACCAATCCCACCAGCAGACCTTACAAGACGGGCCATGTACTCCCCACCACTGACAAACACCGCTCAGTACAATAGTCACCACAACTCCCGGGTCTCCGCACTGATCTTTAGACCCTCACCATTGCAGGCCCAGTCCACGGCAGGTTTATGATGAATCAATGCCCCCACCCCCACCCATCCGCCCACGTGACGCCTAATGTAATACTAATGCACGTCAATCCGATAGGAGGAGGGGCACTGCCACATAAATCCATCCGGAAAGCAGTGAGGTGCCCATGTGAGGTGATATTTAGGGAATGCCCGGATACACACACACACACACCCCTCACCCTTACCCACACACACCCCTCACCCTCACCCACACACACGCATCCACGTCAACTGCTAGCTGACCTCACGGTGTAAGGCGATCTGTTGTATCTGTACGTGTACACACTACACATGGCTGGCTGGTAATGCTAACTTGTTTGCAGGCCGGTGTGGCGTACTCAGACGTGTCCCGTGCTCAGCCGTGTCCATTGCTTCTGCGCATGCATCAGAATCTAACAGTATCGTCTGCACATGCATCAAAATCCATCCACATTTAAGCTGTCAGCTAAGACACTTCACTAAGACTTATTTGGATGTTCACTACGACCGTGGCCTAAGTAGGCTAATTCTAGACCCCTCCCCTCCCCCCCCCCCCCAGCCAAGAAAAGATAAATAAAAGTGTGGTGAATTCCTGCAGTAGGAAATAGAGATACAAAAACAATAATAAATCTGCGCATGCGCAGAAGCGATGGACACGGCTGAGCACGGACACGTCTGAGTACGCCACACCGGGACCAGCAGAGTGAGTCCCCCGCCATAACCCACAACTGCTGCATTCGATCCGCAGTGGTCACGTGACTACTGGCCACATGACTAGTGCCCGCCCACAGGCAGGTGGCGGTACCGTGGAGCCGTTCACACAAAGGCACTGGAGGGCGAGGTGGCGAGGTTGGTTGGTTGTTGCAGTTTTACGTCCTGACAACATCTATTGTCATATCAGGACGGGTACCAACTTGTGACAGCGCACACTCAATGTGCTGCCCCACTGGGAGATCAGGCAGCCAGCACCCACTGAGTCACATTATCCTGTCCGAGGTGGCGAGGCGTGTCCTATACATGTGTACACACTGCCACAACTATATAGCAATGCGGCATTAATACAATAGGATAGGACAAAGTCTGGTTAGCACAGTATCAGGATAATCTGACTGTGTGGGATATCAGGTCATGGTGCCGGTGGTTTGGTCTGCCAGTGGGGCAGCCTATTAAGTTGCCATGAGTGTGCACTGTCACAAGCCAGTACCTGTCGTGATATGACCTTAGATGTTACCAGGACGTAAAACTCCAACAAACACACCTAACTTTAAGACGGCATGTACTGTATGAACTCCTTTCTAACTGACACTGTGACAGTGACAGCCCATATAACCCACAGGGCACACCACCCACCTACTGTCACACCCAACCACCCCTTAAAGGTGCATAACCCGATGGTTTGAAGTTCATGCCATTCAAACAGACTACATTTTAGATATAACAATATTAGGTTTGTTATCATCTACTATATTTTAAATTGAAGTAAGATGGTTTGGCCTTGCTGTCATTAAAAAGAAACATTTTAGATATAAATATAATAGGTTTATTATCATCTATTTTATTTGAATTTGGAGTAAGGTGACTAGGTATATTATAATCTACCTTAAAGTGAATTTCAAGTAGTTGGCAGTTCGATTCCCCATGCCCCCAGCTCTGCCAATTTGGATTTCCACCGCTGTGTATAACTTACAGCGTCATCAAAGGCCGGTTGCTCTCATACCATGTCTATGTGGTGTGGGAGGTTAAAAATCCCTTGGGTCGGTAAAAGTGTAGGCTCGGGCTTTCTATCGACCAGCAGTGGAATGAGGAAGACCTGGGGCCATATGCATGGAGCAGTGTTAGCGGCGTGTGGTGTTATAGCTCTAACACAGGGTAGCTAACACCGGTTATCGGCGGTGTCGTTCTCGTATGCATGGGCGCCTAAACGGTGAGTGTTAGCTAAATGTGAATGTATTTATAGATTTGGGAAATCCCTCTGCGTTTGTAGTCATATATTAGGCTCAAATCTATTGAATGCGATCATATTTAACAGAATTACATACGCAATAAGTGACATTTGATCAATTTAACCCTAAAGTCGAAGCGTTTTTAAGGCTACTGCTGCATTGGCGGCGATATTAATAATTATATTTTCGAATCGACGAACGTAATGTAAACAAATCGCCGCCGCCGCCAGTATGGAACGCGACGTCGATGCGGCGGCGGCGGCGATTTGTTTACATTACGGGCGTCGATTCGAAAATATAACTATTAATATCGCCGCCAATGCGGCGGTAGCCTTAATAACGCTTCGAATTTAGAGTTAAATTGGTCAAATTTCACTTTTTGGGTACCTAATTCTGTTAAATATGATCGCATTCAATAGATTTGATAACTAACACAGCCTGTAAACCAGTATTTTTCTGGTTTAGCTTAACCTAGTTTAAACTTCTGGTGTTAGGCCTAACACTGCTCCATGCATACCGACTTTTTGGCGCTAAACCAGAAATCCCGTCTAAACGCGTTTTGGCTCGCTAACACTGCTTCATGCATATGGCCCCAGTCGTCTATGACTGAAATTTCCCCTGCTTAAACAACTAATGGACAAAAAAAAAAAAAAAAAAGTAGCTTTTATTTCAAATAGTTAAAGTTGCATAGTGCGATGGTTTTGAGTTTCTATCATTTTCTGAGCTAGACATATTAGGTTGATCATTATAATCTACCTTACTTTCGTTTGAAGTCACGTTTATTTTAAATGGCTAACTTTTGAGATATTTGAAGTGCAAACATGCCAAATTAATTTTGGCAAGCACGCCAAAACTCTGACACCATAGGCTTCTGCAGTAACAGATTCTATTAAATTGCATCATTATTCCCTTCAATGTGAAGACAAATATTTAATAAGCGCACCAGTATCTAACTTAGATATGTAAAATCAAATATAGGTAATAATTTTGGTTTTGAAAATTGTCATCGGACTATGCAGGTTTAATTTATGTGAATAGCTGAAGTGAAAACATCCTCAATAAATATTTGCTGGACACCACAGTTTTCAATTAAACTAACACAATATTCCTTTCCCGCAGCAATAAATGTGTAATCTCTATTTAAGTTGGATATGTAGGATCAAATCTAGATAAAGAGTTTTGATTCCGAAAGTTCCATCTTTCCCTTGGACTGTGCGGCTTTAAATGCGCGCTCTTCCCGACATACCCCCCCCCCCCCCTGCCCCCTCCCCCCCCCCCCCCTCACCACCTCCCGCACCTGGGCTCACACCTGCTGAGATCGCCGGTAACTGACTCACTCCTCCACAACTCACCACCTCAAGGACTGTCCTAGCTAGCTGCACACCACCCGATTAATCTGATTACGATTACGCTTAATCGCAGATCAGTAATCTGGCTTCTGTGCAGTTAACAATGTTCGATACTGATCCAATTCGTCGGTATTGCCCACACCGACCGACTTAATAATAATAATAATAGCATAGCATAGCATAGCATAGCACAGCATAGCATAGCATAGCATAGCATAGCACAGCACATCACATGACACACCCGATCCGCGCTTCCAGATCGGCAACACACAGGATTTAAAGTCACATTCGTGTGAAAATGGCTTTACTAGCCTTTTGCTCCCCAGAGTGTGTGTATGTGACATCTGTGTGCTTGTGATAAGTGCTTTCTAATATGCTTCCTAGTCCATTCATCAATGAAAAAGGCCATTGAGCTAAATGAATATGAACATAAAGATACTGAAATAAGACGAATATAACAAGTGGATAGATACATATATTATATAGTTAAACGGCATTATTTTTATGTTAGCATACTGTATTTTACGATACACTATGAGTATGATATGCTATGTTATGTTATAATAGTATACTACACTATACCACATAATACTACAGTAGGCCCCTACAGTCTAACATAGTATTAGTCATCATCATCATGCTGTCGGTCGCGATGCGACAAAGACTGCTTTCATTACTTGACTGCCGCTCTCCATTTAGCTCTCTGCTGTGAGAGTTGCGTCCATGAGTCGGTCCATTTCATGAAAGCTGCCTGCAAAAGTGTTGAAGTGCTGCTGGCTTTTGCAAGTTACCAGCGGCACTCTCTCGGGGGAGCAAATAGAGGTTTCACACCGGCAAGAACATGTCAAGACAGGCGCAAAACTATTTGTCCCTGCAGTGGCTGGTCGGGAGATGTTGGGAGTTCCATACATCAACCGCTCTTAATGCTGCCACAGTGACATGGTTTTCTGTTTAGGTATAGTATTAGTATATCATAGTATATCATAGTATATCATAACATAACATAGCATAGCATAGCACAGTACAGCATAGCATAGTATATTATAGTATAGTATAATATAGTATAGTAGAGTATAATATAGCATAGCATAGTATAGTATAGTATAGTATAGTATAGTAGAGAATAGTCATCATCATCATCATCATCATGCTGTCGGTCGCGATGCGACAAAGATTGCTTTCATTACTTGACTGCCGCTATCTGTTTAGGGTTTGCTCCCTTAGCCTTCGGTTCTGTCAGGAACCTGTACCACAAGGCAGTGGTTTACAACTCTGCAGGGCAGGGGCGTCAAACTCCCTGAGGTATTGCTATACCTGCAATACCTACATACCTATAGTATAGTATAGTATAGTATAGTATAGTATAGTATAGTATAGTATAGTATAGCATAGCATAGCATAGTATATCCAAGCCCCTGAAGATCCGTGCTTCGGTGCTGACCAAAGAACCCATTCAGCAGAATTAATATAGTTACCCCCTCAACAAAACCACCACACTATATATTAATTATTATACACAAACCAGATGGGATGGCCGAATGGGTTAAGCACCACTTTCCATTTTGGTTGTCGAATTCAAACTCCCGATATCGAACAATGGCCAAGGCAAACCAATAACATATACATACGTAGCCTGGTACTCAGCATTACTAGGATAAGGTATGTAACAGTAGAATGAGATAGATCTGGTACTCAGCATTACTAGGATAGGGTAATTAACAGTGGAACGAGGAAGACCAATTTTACGCGATTGGAATTTCTCTGGCTTCGTCAACCAATGCAACAAGCAAAATAAAATATAACCCTATCTACCGAACTCTTGCATATTTCTTTTCTAAATTGCGTAAACTAACTAAATTTAGTTTCCGGATATGATCTGAATAACACCTTCAAAAAGGTCCTACTCACGAAACAGGCGTGCAGGGGGTGACGATTGGTAAATTTACCACAAACCGTCGTGACGCCGTGCTGTGACGTCACACGACTGGTTTACTACGTGAGCCACCTGTTCTCAATGGACTGTATAATACTCAACCACAACTCACTGATGTCATTGCAATGATATGGGGAGGGCCTCTTTACCCGCCACCCCCACCCCCACACATCCCTTCAGAAGGGCATTGTATGAACTCACCACCCGGGAAATACCACTAATCACTGACATTCCAGTGTAGGATTCAGATGTCCAAATGTATTGTTTGTCCTGCCGCTTTCTCTCACATACTGCAGACACTAGACAGCTTTAGCACCTGATGTTTACTTAGGTGCTTACTGGACGACGGTGGTGAGACCAGTCCCCCCCCCCCCCCCCCCCCCCACCCAACACTCACCCAGATTGCTGTTGGGTGATGCCTAACCAGATTCTGTCCCGCAACAAGTTTCAACTTGTCCAACTCACGACGACGAAACGTGTCACGTGATGACTATAATTATACGGCCGTACAATTCAGGGATCATTTTTTTTAGGCCCGCACATTTCGCATCAACAACGAAAACGGGAAATTTACTTTACGGTAAATATGATTTCCTAAGCGTATGATAGGAAATATAAGATATTACCAAGAGTAAAAAATAAATTTAACAAATCGGAAATTCAAATATATTTTCCGGTACATATGACATCCAAACCATATGATGGAAACACTAGACATTACCAAGAGTAAAAGAATCCAACAAATTCGGAAATCCACTGAACATAGGAATTTCTCACTCCTGACATTGGTGATTGTTTTACATGTCGGTAGCAAATGCCATATTCACAATAAGAAGTGTTCTTAACTTGTATGCTGTCCATTTTCGTTTAACCATCATCACCTTTATACAGAGTGTAAAAGCATAAATCAAATATTTGTCAAATATTTATGAAGATAAAAAGCTCACAATTATTTTTTTTAATTATGGTCAAGGGAAATATAATTCCAGTTTCTTGGGAAACTGGTAAAAAAATGATTTAATAAACGATATGAGGTGGTACAGTCCTGCTGCCCTCAAGAAAGTTCAAATGTCTTCTTGGTTTACATTAGTAAACAGACCCCACGTCTCCCATGACAACGGCCACTTCCGCTTCCGGTTTCTGCAGGGGGTCACGTGGTAGATGGTGCCGTGGTCCCATGTCAGTACCAAGCCACAATTGTCTAATCAGCTTTACCTCACTTCCACTCGCACCACAGAGTCAGCTATGTCCAGAAGTCCTTGTGTGGCCGAATCGGTAGAGCGCAGGCTTCCCCCTGTGGAAGGTCGAGAGTTCGAATCCCAGTCGAGTCAAACCAATGACATATAAAATTCATATTTATTGCTACCTATCCTGGTAGTCGGCATTAATAGGATAGGGCAAGGCATGGTTAGCACGGTGTCTGGATAATTTTACTGTGTGGGATATCAGGACATGGTGCCAGTGGCCTGGTCTCCCAGTGGGGCAGCACTGTAAAGTCGGCATGAGTGTGCACTGTCACAAGTCGGTACCTGTTCTGATATGACCTTAGATGTTGATAGGACGTAAAAGAACAACAAACAAATCTGATGTGTGTGTGGGGGTGGGGGGTGGGAGAAGGGGGGGGGGGCACCTTAACGCTTCACACCACCACCACACCTACACCACGCATTCCCCACCGTTACACTCTACTCCCACGCAGAGATCAAATACACAGAGGGCAGTTCCAGTTCTATAATATATATCCTATGAGCAAAGAAACAATATTGTCAACAATTTATGATAATGTGGGCATCGTCTCTCGGGACTAAGTAATAACGGCGGAATAGGCCCGGAGTGCGAAAGGAGGGGGCGGGGTTCTTTCTTATTAGGATAAATCACAGAAAGCCATGACTCAGGGAAATGACTGGCAGCATCTTCACCGAGACTGGACGCGGTGGCCGAATCGGTAGAGCGCAGGCTTCCCGCGCGGGTGATCAGGAGTTCGATTCCCTGTCGAGTCAAACCAATGAGACATAAAATTTATATTTGTCGCTTCCTAGCTTGGCGCTCAGCATTAATAGGATAGGGCAAGGACTGGTTAGCTTGCTGTCAGGATAATGTAACTGAGTGGGATATTGGGGCATGGTGCGGGCTGCCTGATTTCCCAGTGGGGCAGCACTATCAAGTTGCCATGAGTACGCACTGTCAGAAGTTGGTACCTGTCCTGATATGACCTTAGATGTTGCCAGGACGTAACATTCCAACAAACAACCATCTTCACTGAGTATGCCTCAGAGATGTCGCGCTGGTTGTCACATGCGTCGTGGTGTCTATTTAAAGCAGTGATTTCCAACCTTTTTCTCTATAAATGACCCCTTTTGACTCACAATTTATTTTGGAGGCCCCGTCATAACTGCTTGAGGTTTTAATAAAAAAAAAGAAGGAATATGTAATATATATATATAATGTAGAGGAGTAAAAATTCAGGCGGACAAGTGAAAAGCACACTAGACAGTGAAAATGTTTGCTTATTCCTATCATTGAATTTACGCGCGCACATATATCAAGTGAGAGCGGACACAAGTGGCACGCACCAGTCCATGGCGCATGTTCACGCATTGTAGGCATCAGGTATTCCTAGCCTGATTGTGAAACCATTAAGGGGGAAAAAACACTCATCGAGCATGATGTGTGACGGGCTGCTTCAGAGCGACATGTGGGGGGCGGGCGTGTGTGAGTGTGGGTGTGGGTGTGGGTGTGGGTGTGGGTGTGGGTGTGAGTGTGGGTGTGAGTGTGAGTGTGAGTGTGAGTGTGAGTGTGAGTGTGAGTGTGTGTGTGTGTGTGTGTAGGAGTGGGGGGCGGTTCGCACACACATTTGGCTGGTCCGCTCCACGAACCATTCCAAACCCTGTCATTTGTCAACCACATTCACTAACAATGGACACTACCAAAATTCAGTACACGAACTGATATGACATTAAGTTTTGCTAAGACGTCAAACTACAATAAAGCAAACCAACATGGTTTATATGGTTGGGTTTGTGTGTGGTTTTATGTGTTTGATTGCCTGTATTTGCGGGTACGGGTGGTTGTGTGGGTGTGACTGTGGGTGTGACTGTGGTTGATGATCTGTGTGGGTATGGGTATGGGTATGGGTATGGGTATGGGTATGGGTATGGGTATGGGTATGGGTATAGGTATGGGTATCACTATCAGTCAGGGTAGGACAATAAGGACTGCCCGGTTGCCTGGGGCACCTAGTTTACTCGGTCGGTCGGGCAGGTGAAGTTCTCGGTGACCTGCCCGAACGGGCAAGTCATTATTTTTCTGATCTGCAGTTTGCAGATATTAGTTTCAATTGGCTGACTTGGGCTTGGGCAAGTAGTTTTACCACTCAGGAAAGTAGATTGGGCAAGTGAAAAAAAGGTTACTGTCCTACACGGGTATGGGTATGGGTATGGGTATGGGTATGGGTCTGGGTCTGGGTTATGGTATGGGTATTTGTCTGGACAACCTTCACGGTCCATTGCTATATAAATACCCATATGGCCAAACACAAGGAGCTGCATCAAGAGCCTCATGTTGCTCCAACAAAGCTTTGAAGTGTGCGTTAGACCGTAGAGTACATAGCGCCTTGAAGGGCCCGCTGCACCACCCCGGGCAACACGGCCTGGAACACCCGGCAGCCATATTGGCGGCCAGCAATCTAAATAAGCCAATCCATAGGCCTGCCCAAGTCTAAAGCAGGAATTCCATTGTCACCGTACAGCATTCAAAGGAAGGAGATATCATCTGTAGATTGTCCTGTTTGTACACGTGAGTGCCTATAAAACGCTGCCTTATGCGCTTAGCAGGCTACACTGACGTCACCGGGTAGGAAGAAGTTTGACGACCAAGATGGCATAGGCAGCTGGTTGGTTGGTTGGTTGGTTAGTCGTAGGAGTTTTACGTCCTGGCAACATCTAAGGTCATATCAGGACGGGTACCGACTTGTGACTTTATAATGCTGCCCCACTGTGGGACTACGCCACCAGTGCCATGACCTGATAATGATATCCCACTCAGTCATATTATCCTGACACTGAGCCAACCAGATGCGGGCAGCTTGATTGCATTAAGCAGGCTAGCTAGTCCAATGGTTAGGACACTCGTTCCGGAATGACAGAAACGTGGGTTCGAGCCTTACTCTAGGTATGGTGCCCTTTTAGAACCAGATGGGATGGCTGAATAATGAGTTGAGCGTTCGCATCCCATGTGACAGGTTGTGTGCCTGTATGGTTCAAATCGGACCGATTTAAACCAACCAATAGTTATACTTGTCAGTATGTAACCTGCTGCTTGAGGAAGACTTATGGCCAGTGCACACCTACCGTTTACGACTTAAAACTGCCCGTTTTTCCGCGCACACCTACCGTATACGATCTAAAACTGCCCAAAAATCGCTAGGTGTGCGCCCCCCGCGCACACCTACCGATTGCGATTCGCGCATAAAACTCAGTTTTTAGTGCTAAAAGCGGCCGTTTACGATTGCGATTCGCGATTCGAAAAACGAATCGGCCCGTTTTCAGTTTTAAGCGGGTCGGGTCGAGTCGCGAGTTTTAGTGCGCGAATCGTAAATGGTAGGTGTGCACCGGCCATAAGTGTATGTAATCAAAATTCTGCCTGGTTAAAGCTGCATAGTCTGATGAAATATCAAATTTTCAAAACCAATCCAATTATCTAAGTTTGATTTTACATATCTAACTTAGATACTGATGCACTTATTAAAGCATTTGTTTCTGCATAGAAGGCAATACTGAGTCAATTTAACAGAACCTGTTACTGCAGAAGTCTATGGTGTCAGAGTTTTGGCAAGCTTGCCAAATCTAATTTTCCATGTTTGCACTCAAAATATCTCAAAAGTTTACCATTTAAAATACAAGTAACTTTGAACTAATGTAAAGTAGATACTAGTGATCGATCTAATATATTTATCTCAGAAGAAATACAGAAATTCAAAACCATTGGACTATGCAACATTAATCACTGAATGTAATTTTTTTTTAATGGTCTTTCTTCGTGTGCAGAAATCCTGTTGACCGTCGTGCCTCAAGGTTATTTCTGTTCTGTTTCTTCTTGCCTTTTTGAAATTACATAATTAATTTAAGCTAAAATGAAGGTTAATCAGAATATATAAGCTAGCAGCTCGAACAATTCACACTTGTAATTATATGCAATTAATGTAGCCACTCTCTTCAATTGCACTTTTGTTCGGGTTTTATATCATATGGTAATTCAAAATAGTGTTGTGGGGGTGATGAAAATGGGAAATATTGCACCTAGAGCGGGACTCGAACCCACATCTCTTTGCTTTCCAGGCCAGTGTGCTAACCATTAGACCACCTAGGCTCCCTGATATCACCACACTACCCACGCCTACCTGTCTATGTGGTTACTTGCCTGAGAGGTCAATGCAGATCACTACAATAGTATAGCTTGATATGGACCACTTACAATTAAAATTACTTCAAATTAAAGTAAACGAAATAATGAGACTTCACCTAACATATTAATCTTAAAAGAATATTGCAGAAAGTCAAAACCATCGGATTATGCTGATTTAATTGCAATTGTGTATCGAAGTCGGATCAAAATGCCAAGATGTTGCGGATTCCTTTAGCTTCATGACCGAAGCAGAATGGTAATTGCCAGGTACACAGGTCCCACCCAAAGTGGCTGGATTAAAACCTGCCCTACACACAGCCACTAATCCGTTAAACGCTGACGGGATTTGAACCTTCCGCCCCCAAACCACACATCAAAAGGTGTGTATTCTATACCTGAACTGTTCGCGATGCAGGTTTCTTTCTGATCCCAAACTATGACTAATCATATATACAGGAGCTTTATTTTTGGATTTGTTTGTTGTTGTTTTACGTCCTAGCAACATCTAAGGTCATATCAGGACGGCATGTCTGGAAATAACCGACATACAAATTCATTAACAGAAATCAAAGTAGGTAGATTCAGATGTTGCGTGGATATCGGAATACAGAAGTGCCACCTTGATGTTCTGGTGTTTTCTGCTCGACTAAATGACAGTAGTACTAGATGAAGACACTAATCGACCACCTCCACAGATCGACCACTCCCCTATATCGATCGCTTTATTTGGGTCCCAAATGATTGCACATACAATACCAGTGTAACGATAAATAAACTCCCTAAACCGACCACCTCCCTAAATCCACCACTTTAAGTCGGTCCCATGGTCGGTCGATTTAGAGAGGTTTTACTGTATATAAAAGTGCAGTAAAAGTGCATTTCGCCTCTAGAACTCAAAAGAGACGGTCACATAATACCTACCTGTCGATTTGCAAATGTCTCAGTTACAATGGCAAAGTTTTCCCTCTTTCTCACATTTCCACATGCCCAACACTTATTTCACACTTCAGTACATTTAAACCTAAAATTGTATGTTAAGCTTACTAACCTCACACATAGACACTACCTGCTGCTTAGTTGTATTTTAGGTAACAAAGGCTCCTTGCCAGGTACCAGGTCACCCATACATTCCCACGGCAACACTTACTCCATCATCCCAGTACAACCCCCATTTATCCCCACATACATGAAACATTTAAGACATTTTTATTCACAATTCCCATACCCAGCACAAAAACATACTATAGCCGTGTTTACAGGGGCGAGTTAAAACGCTTCATATAAAACCAGTTGTCTAGATCGATTTACATTTGGCATGTAAACGCGACGCTATGGCGTTTTAGGGCTGAATCGATTCATATAAATCGGTATATGTAAACCACCTTGCGAGGTAGTATAGATGAAGCGATCTAGCTTAAGCGCGTCACACGCATGCGCAGTCGAGACCTTAGTTTGTTGACTTTCCGGTCGATCAAAAGCGCATATTATAGAATTTAGTCTATGAAACCGCTAGCTGTGCACAGATATTTTTTTCATCATATATTTTTAGGGTTTCACTGCCCAGCAGAAGTTTTGACCGTTCAAAACCAATACGATTCAGTCCATACAGATCTAGGTCGAACCCACTCTCTACTGGCGACGTCGACTAACCGAAACTGGCGCTGGTTCGTATGGACTTGCTCATGCGCAGATATCGATTTCCGCCTTCAAACTCGGTGCTTGTAAACGCGCCACTAAATCGATTCATATAAATCGCTTTGTCTTAAATCGGTTTGGAATTGCCCGTGTAAACACAGCTATTAACTAACTTGTTGACAATAATATGAATGGTAGGAACAGTGTAACCATTAACGGTTGTCTTACATACAAACAAACGCCTCAACCAGCACACCATTTTCTATACCTAAACCACATCCACCCCCCCCCTCTACACCCTCCCAAACACTATATAATACCTGTTTTAGTGTCAGCTGTCCCTATGTGAATATCCATAAATCATCACCTAGGTATGATTTTAAGAACCACTGCTAAGCGACAGCAATTGATATCCTCACCAGAGGATTCTATAACATAGCGTACTGTAGTCTCCAGTGTATTTAAAGCTGCCTAGTTCGATGATGGTGAAGTGGGCGAGACTACTCGCCTTGTGGCATTCACGGGCGTGCGCCGATTAACCCGTATTTGGAAATACGGGCTACTCGCCATGGCAGACCGCGAATGCCAAACACTAACGGGGCACCGGGTTTCCGGCCGTAAAGCGTTGCTAGGAGACGCAAACTGCGACTCGCCTGGCAACGAGAGGGGTCGGGCGTTCGGACCCAGACCGATCAGACGTATTTTATGACGCTCTGATGTTTCAGCCGAGATTTAGGCCTATATTATCGAAATTCTGAAGTTGTTTGACATTAAATATTAGGGGAGGGGTTTGCAATATGTTTCTACACTATGTGCTTTAATCGAATGTTAGTTTGGATAAGAATAAACAAAGCCGTGAGCTCTCGGAAAAGTAAATTGGAACGTTCCTTGCATTCTTTACTGTCCTCCAGTTTTCTATGGAGTAAACCGCTATGGTCGAACTTAACATTAGATTGCTTTATATATATAATTAAGGGCCTTGAGCCTAGACTATGGCTATATGCAGTTACTTAGGCCCATCTGCGGGTGGTGACTAGAACAGACATCTAATCAAATTAAACGTATTAGATCTTCTGCTAAACATAAGACAGTAACTTAGGCTGATTATCAGTGACAGTGCTTCAGCGTGACTAGTGAGCGGGCAATCCTGCTTACGTTCTGAATCAATTTAGACCGATATGATAACGACACCGTAACGGCGAGTGGCAGCGCAGCCCAGTTAGTCTAGGAAATACACGAAGTAATATGCTTTCCGAGGCTCGCTTAATACGGGAGGGCGCAAATCTCTCTATTTAGACGATACTCTGGCTGGCCGACTTTAGCCCGAGAGGATCACCGACGGACACGGACTACCATCACATTTTCTAAACTAAAACACTTATATTTAGATTTGATTCTTTATACCCAATTTAGGTTCAGGTGTGAGTATTACGTAATTATGGTGTCAGAATTTCAACATATATACACCCAAATTAATTTGACATGTTTTCAAATTCAAATATCCCCAGAGTTAGTCACTTGCTTAGTTATAATAACAGTTACTTCAAACTTAAAGTAAGGTCAATTATATTATAATGAACACACCCATACAGCTGTCTAAACAAAGCAGAAACACAAAACTATCGGACTATGCAACTTTAATAATTAGCATTAGCTTTGTACATAATTTATATTAGCCATGTAAGTTTATCTAAATTGTATTAGCATTGTATCTAATTTGTATCTAGATATCCGCTTAATGGTGGCAGTAGTGTTAGTTATGTAGGTATTGAGGCATTGCAGGTATAGCCATACCTCAGGGAGTTTGACGCCCCTGCCTTGCAGAGTTGTAAACCACTGCCTTGTGGTACAGGTTCTTGACAGAACCGAAGGCTAAGGGAGCAAACCCTAAACAGAAAACCATGTCACTGTGGCAGCATTAAGGGTGGTTGATGTATGGAACTCCGAACATCTCCCGACCAGCCACTGCAGGGACAAGTAGTTTTGCGCCTGTCTTGACATGTTCTTGCCGGTGTGAAACCTCTATTTGCTCCCCGAGAGAGTGCCGCTGGTAACTTGCAAAAGCCAGCAGCACTTCAACACTTTTGCAGGCCGCTTTCATGAAATGTGACAAACTCATGGAAGCAACTCTCACAGCAGAGAGCTAAATGGAGAGTGGTAGTCAAGTAATGAAAGCAGTCTTTGTCGCATCACGACCGACATGATGATGATGATGATGATGATGATGATGATGAGTGTTAGTTGTGGTCTCCGTGGTGCTAATGTTAGTGGAGCTACTGCTGTTGTTACTAGTGCTAGTGGGGTGCTGACTATTTGTATTCCAAGTTCTCCCACTATTACCATATCCTTTCACTCCAGTGAAATGCAGAGTAATCCCATCTATTTTCGACCCCATTACCATCCCTTCCAACTCAGCACCTTCTCCAATTACTTTCCCACACTCATCTACATCTGTCAGTCTGTCCATAGCGACGGCTCCTTTAAAGCTCCCCCCCCCCCTCATCACCCCCACCATTGCCCCTACGCCCATCACCAGCCCCATCACACACCATCACCAGCCCCATCACACACCACCAACACCCACCTACCCCTTCCCCACCTTACCTCTCATTACAGTCCAGCTGTTTTCAAAAATTCAATAATTACTTCTGCAAGACCTTTTTAAAACTGTGAAAGGTGAAGTAATTATTGAATTTTTTTAAACAGCTGGACTGTATATGTATAGACTTTTATGATTTGTACATTAGGTTTTGCACTTATAGTAACTTTTACTCGTGCATAAACAACAATTTTAAAACAGTAAAACCCTGACGTATTTGTTAGCCTATTGTATTTTGTTTACTTAAAGCTATATAGTCGAACAATAAATATAAAAACAAGATCTCACTATGAATATGGCCAGAGGTGCCGACATGCCGTAAAACACCAAAGTCAGTCAGTCACTCCCCGCCCCCGACCCCCGTCACGCACCACCAGTAACACCCTCCCAATCCCACACCACCACACGCACCACACCCCCATCATGCACCACCAGTAACACCATCCCTATCACACACCACCAGCACGCACCACACCCCATCACACACCACACCCCATAACACACCACCATCACTCACCATCCCCCCATCACACAACACCAGCATGCACCATCCCCCCCCCCCATCCCTCCATCAGCACGCACCATCCCCCATCACACCACCAGTACGCATCCCCCCATCCCACACCACCAGCACGCACCATCCCCCCATCACACCACCAGCACGCACCATCCCCCATCACGCACCACCAGCACGCACCATCCCCCATCACGCACCACCAGCACGCACCATCCCCCCATCACACACACCATCCCCCCATCACACACCACCAGCACGCACCATCCCCCCATCACACACCACCCCCATCCACACACCACCAGCACGCATCACACCCCCATCATACACAAGCCCCCATTACCACTCCCACCCTAACCCCCTCGCACACCATAAACATCCATCACACACCACCAACACCCTCCTACTCCCTCCCCACTTAACCTACACCCCCACCTCACCTCACCTCACCTCACCCCCACACCATTCTTCTACGAGTACAAATCCGCTGGTTTCCAACAGGTCCAACCAACCAGTGTCTCGTGCCGGGTTATGGCACGAAGCCAATCGATTGCGGACAATGAAGTCGAGATGGGACGGACGCGTCTGAATTAGCCTGCAGTCAGCTATGTCTTAATTCAAACGGCACAGGAGAGGCTGCGAAGAATACCTCATGAATACCGAGACAACAGGCGGCTGTCGGCCCAGGGGCGGGCACGGCCGGCTTCTCGTTGGTTGGTTGGTTGTTGGAGTTTTACATCATGGCAACATCTAAGGTCATATCAGGATGGGTACCGAATTGTGACAGTGCACACTCCTACCGACTTAATAGTGCAGCCCAACTGGGAAATTGGGGCACTGGCATCATGACCCGATATCCCACTCAGTCACATTATCTTGACACTGCGCTAACCAGTCCTTGCCCTATCCTATTAATGCCGAACGCCAGGCTAGGAAGCGACAAGCGTCAATTTTATAAGTCATTGGTTTGACTCGACTAGGAACCGAACTCTCGACCTTCAGCACGCGAGGCCCGCGCTCTACTGATTCGGCCACCACGCCCGGCGCGTGTACCGGCGCCTGTCGGCCTAGGGACGGTGACGGCCGGTCTCTCACCCCGCCAACTCAGCCGAGAAGCCCGCACTTAATTGTCACAATAGCCAAGTCTGAATACTGCTATCTAGATCCCAACCACTCTCGGGGGTTGCGTTGCAATTTAATCCGATTTACAATAAATATAGCCGCCATCTCTTACCAATACAGGGTGCACACACTAAAGAAAAGGGGAGGGGAGAGAAGTCATTAAAGCGATAATAAACTCAGACGCAATAACCATTTGGCTGGCGCTATGAATACTAATCACATTCTGGGTTCACTCATAATCGGTATAATATATATATATAGTTTGTTTGTTGTTTTAAGTCCTAGCAACATCTAAGGTCATATCAGGATGAGTACCGACTTGTAACAATGCACACTCATGCGATTTATAGTGCTGCCAGACTGGGAGACCAGGCCACCAGCACCATGCCCTGATATCCCACTCAGTCACATTATCCGGACACTGAGCCAACCAGTCCTTGCCATATCCTAATATCCTAATAATGCCGAGCGCCTGGCTAGGAAGCGACAAGTATCAATTTTAAAGTCATTGGTTTGACTCGACCAGGATTCGAACCCACATTCCCATGGTCTACCAACACGGTATATATATGCATAAATAATATATAAATAACTATAACAGATAAATGGATAGAATGCGCGGAGGACGCTGGGGGAAGCAAAACTCACCACTACTAGTCCATACAGGTTTTCCACCCTCATAATCTGGATACAATACATAATCAAATCCAGGTACAGTATAACCCCATTAAACCAAGCTCGGTTAATACCAACTTTGTTCGGCATCCCAGCAAAATACTACCATGTATCATATAAAACAGTTGGTTAAACCAAAGTTGGTTAATCCAAACAAAATTGTCGGACCTCAGGCCACTTCCGGTATGGCTAAACCAAACTTTCATGTGGTTATAAGGTCACCTGAGACCCCACCAACTTTTATATATATGATAAATGGCACTATTTTGCCAGGCCGCCGAAAAAGTTTGGATTAACCAATCATTTGGTTTAACCAAGCTTGGTTTAATGGGTTTATATTGTATACATAAAAAAACAATAATCAAAGTGTCCACATACATTGTATATTATATGTACAATA